>CM031598.1:58420258-58440258 GCA_018398815.1 Conus ventricosus | reverse complement strand
CGAGCTTGTTTAAATGAGATTATAATAATAAACTAAAAAAAAAAGTTTCAAAATGGAGTGACTGAGGGCTGAGAATGAAGCAAAATAAAGAAAGAGAGAGAGGGGTTAGTTACCGCCAAGGACATTGACAAACAAAGCACAGGACAAGACACAATGCATTTCGACCTCTTGGGTCTTCTTCAGGCAAAAAAAAAAAAAATCACATTTAACATTTAGGACAGTACAAACAAAAAACGAAGAGTGACTTACCTGTCCATGTGTTAAAAAAAAAATGCCCGCCAGGCGTCAAAAAGGGGTACGCAATTGTCATTTGTGCAGGGGATGGCTTAAGTGTGCAAGGTTGGCGTTCCTTTCTGGATCACTGTTTATGTTCTTTATCTTTATGCTTCCCGTGTCTTCCGCTTTCGTTGACTGCTACAGCCGCCTGACATGATCCGTCACCAAGCTCAGCAGACCACGAATCAGGTGGGTGAAACTTCACACACTTATGGCATGGTGGCACAGGAACCCGGATGAAAGGGAGACAAAGTGGTGATTGATCAAGGCGGTGGTCATTCCGGAGTCGACTGATCTATTAACGAGCACAAGAAGCAAGTAACCAAGGTAATCAATCGATGGCAGACCAGCAGTTTTTCTTTATCCCAAACCATCCAGTTTTGTTCTATAATGGCCGGCTCGATCAAAGAGTTCAGTTGGTTCCTGGCATTACCCAACTCACTGCATCAAAAGAACAGACGAGCAACTTTTTTTTTTGTTTTGTTTCCGTTTCTTGTTCTTTTGATCTCCCTTGCATCCTTAAATGGCTCCTCAAGCATAGGCTCAAAGATTGTCCCCTACATTTTATACTGTTTGCATAATGTTCATAGTTTTTCAGCAATTTTTTTTTCCCTCTCCACACTTTCGTTTTGTTTTATTCACTACCTTTCGCTGGCTGCTTTGGGGGTGCTGTTGGATTCTTTTTTTAACCCTTGGTGATGAGAACACAACAGAATTACGGACTGTGGTGTATCTCTACATGACGCCAAGAGCACAAACACAATCAGCCGTGCCTCCCTGATGAGTCCGATCCAGCAGACGAAAGGCCCAGAAGCAGGCGATACATATAGATCTGCTTTACAGAGGGATTGCAATGGTTCCCTCATGCAGCTAGCGAAGGGTCTTCATATTCATAATATATATTTTCCCATTTTCTTCATCTTTAACCCTTTTCTCTTTATTTTTAATTTCAAATCTTTGGAAAATCATTACCATAATGATGGAAGAATTGTTAATCTGTACTTGTTTTCCCCCACTACTTTATTGTTTAACTTTCTTGTTTGATTGTTTTTACGTGCTGTGAGGAGCCTTTGAACGATTAAGCAAATTGGTGATGGCAAAGGCAATCTATAATAGATGTAAAATCGAAGCTATGTCAATGGGGGAAAAAAGTCTAAACATTGCCGTAATAACGGGATAAAACCAGCCAGAAAATGATGTGTGGGGAATCAGCTAACGATGCAGGTTCTAACGGTCGTATGTAAAGGAGGGGAAACTGAACACACACCACAGACTGTGAGAACGGGTCCTTGAAAAGAGGATCTCATTCATTAGCGCAGTGTGCGGGGTACTTTGGCTAATGCTCACAACAATGAGCAGCTTTTGCTGTGTTCGTCTGACCCGGTCATCAAACAGACGTCCACCGATCTCAGTCTCTCCCCCAGGGTCAGATCAACCCCTACCCCCCCCCCCCCTCCACCTCCTCCTCCTCCTGTTGCCAACTAACCTCCACACCCGTCCCATCTCAGATCCCATTCTGAAAAAAAAAGGGCGGAGAGGTAGATAGTGGGCGGTGAGGAGGTGGAGGGGTGGGGAGGAAAACACCAGCTTTTGTTTCTGTCTTATCTCCTGTGCCACCTCAGTGGCATTGCACCCGTGCCGCTCATTCCGGGCCTCCCACCCACAGTCACAGCCTGGCCGGCCTCGCCACAGTCCGCTACTGGCAATTCACAGGGAGCAGTCAATGTCAAGCCGTCATGAGGCAACCAACCAGAGGAGACACCGCACTGCTGCCGAGTCCCTTCGGTGGTGTTTGTTCCGTGATGCCTGTTTTGATCCAACATAAGCGGGACACCATCTACTAAGCCCCCGACTGACGACGGTGATTGTTTAGTCGCAGAACCAGCGTCAGCCACCTCTCAATTCTATGACTGGAATTCTTCTGTCCAGATCCGCTGTTAAATTCCATGTGTGATATATGTATACGGGAGAATCGAACATTTCAGTGACGCAAGAGCCTGATCTTGTGTGTCACGGAGATGTTGGTGTCCTTCCATACAGGTTTCAGTCTGAACAGCGCTGATGCTGTCTCTGCTGCCCGTGAGAGGATTTCTGGTTTGAATCTCTCTCATTGCAAACAGGTGTTGAACAATGCCTGGCTTCTGTCCATTGACACTTACATTGCTAGCTATGGTGGTGTTGTGGCGGGCCATCAACCTGGTCTTCTCGATGCTGATTTCGGTATCATATTTTGTTAATGTTTCATCCAGTCTTTGAACGCGTGTGGCAAGTTCCTGCTCACTGCCTGCCAGGCAGACGATGTCGTCCGCAAAGCCAAATGTTCGTGATCGTTTGTCCTCCAATGCTGACGGTGCAAACATGATCTTCAAGTGCATCAAACGCAACGCGTTCCAGCAATGTATTGAAAAGTGTGAGAGACAGAACGGAGCGCTGACAGACTCCAACTGAAAGATGGAGTCACTCTCCAGTTGCACTCTGTGTCAGTACCACATCGGTCGCTTTGTCGTATAGTTGCCGTAAAAAGCTTTTGTCTGGTGTTAAAAGTTCGTCATTGTAGCATACAGCGTCTTCCGGCCAAACTCTGTAGAATACAAAATTGAAGTCTATGAAAATTGAAGTCAAGGAATGTGTGTGTGTGTGTGTGTGTGTGTGTGTGTGTGTGTGTGTGTGTGTGTGTGTGTGTGTGTGTGTGTGTATGCGTGTGTGCGTGTGCGTGTGTAGGTGCATGCGTGGGTGCGTGTGTGTGTGTGTGCTGGCGGGCGGGCACGTGCCCCATCCCTCCTGATCCTTCTCTTCACCCCTTTCCGCCCTTCGATTTTATGCACCATCCATGCCCACCCATCCAACCACCAAACGGAGCTACTTCGGTGACGATTCAATGGTTTAATCAACCCTCCTGTTGCTGAACTCGTAACTGACCTTCCCTCCCTCATTCGCCACGCCGACTGCCCCGGACTTAGCTATAACCCCGATCCGTCGGCTCCTCACCAATATCGTTCTCCACCCATCTCTCTCTCTCTCTCTCTTTCTCTCGTATTATGTCATGAGCCAGATCTCTCTCTCTCTCTCTCTCTCTCTCTCTCTCTCTCTCCCCATGTACATCTTAATGTGTTCCAGGGAACGTACATTGCTGAGTCTAAAAATTGTTCGGCAGTTAACCGACGATACCCCTCCCCACCCCCACCCCCACCCGACCCCCACCCCTCTCTCTCTCTCTCTGCCTCTCTCTCTCTTTCTCTCTCTCTCTCTCTCTCTCTCTCTCTCTCTCTCTCTCTCTCTCTCTCTCTCTCCCTGTGTGTGTGTTTGTGTGTGTGTGTGTGTGTGTTGTGCGTGCGCGCGCGCGCGCGTGTATGTGTGTGTGTGTGTGTGTGTGCGTGTGTGTGTGTGTGTATGTGTGTATGTATGTGTGTACGGTGTGTGCGCGCGCGCGCGGGTGTGTGTGTGTGTGTGTGTGTGTGTGTGTGTGTGTGTGTGTGTGTGTGTGCGTGCGCGCGCGCGCGCGCTCGCGCGCGCGTGTGTGATGACCTTGTGCTCTGAGGTCAGTGAATGAAGCTAAGTGGGTAGGTTCACTATCAGCAGCAACCACTGGAGAGAAAACAACCATTTGGCGATCACTCAGAACGACAATAGCTAATAGTTGTATTGATGAATGATTCAGTGAAGCTGAAAGAATGGAAGTCAGAGAGAGAGAGAGGAGAGAGAGAGAGAGAGAGAGAGAGAGAGAGAGAGAGATGATGATGATGATGATGATGATGATGATGATCTTTATTTCCAAGGGTAACAGGTACACAAAACATGCTTTTTTTCATCCAGCCCTTGCCCCGCTAAGGGACTAACTAAGCATAACTAGCGACTAAGACTTACAAAAATTGTAACAAACGCACATATCTTCACAAATGCATTAAAAGTTGATGAGTTGTTCATCCATTAACATTTAAGGCGTAGATGACTTTAAAGGGAAACAAAGCGATTGAAACAACAAACAAGAATAAAGAAATAGATTTCAAAGAAGAAAAAAATCAGCACACACAGACAGAATACGCGATCCTCCTATCGAAGAGAGAGAGAGACAGACAGAGAGAAAGACAGAGAGAGAGACAGAGACAGAGACAGAGAGACAGAGTTACATTCCTTTAGTAAAATGTTAACATACAACAAGCTGCTAAGGATGATAATTAGACAGAGAGAGAGAGAGAGAGAGAGAGAGAGAGAGAGAGAGAGAGACGCGCGGGGGCACATTCACACACACGCATTCACTGTCCCCCCCCCCCCCCCCCCCCCCCCCCCCCCCCCCCCCCCCCCCCCCCCCCCACATATGCACGTCTCTTCCACCCTCTTGCTCCACATCCACACACACACACACACGCACGCACGCACGCACGCACGCACGCACGCACGCACACACACACACACACACACACACACACACACACACACACACATGCATGCTCTTTCAAATACATACACAGAGAGATAGACAGGCAGATAACAGATAGAAGAAACCAACCAACTAACTAACCAACCAACCATTCAGACATGGACTGGGGAGACAGACATAGGAAAATTCTAAGAGAGAGAGAGAGAGAGAGAGAGAGAGAGAGAGAGAAATCTCGCATTAGTTGCTCGAGGATTTCGAAAAGTGCACAACATAACGCGTCATTGATTTTGTGGCACAAAGGTATACGTGGGTGATTCGTTCGGATCACAAAGCTTGCCCGCTCATGATGGCCATTGCTTCGATCTGTCCCTGGCGGGGTAAGAACAGGCGGTGAGAGTGAATGGTGAATAATGCACATATCCGCCGAAAAAGGGAAAGCTAAATGGATGTCCATGAATGTATGACTGAAGCTGAGAAAACATTGCCCCGTCCCCACCATAACATATACATTCAAAGGCAAAGAGTGAATACTTGGCGACACGTGAGATAAGAAAGTTATGTAACCTAAACTGGATATCAGAAACTGTTGCTGACGATGACTTATTGAACAAAGTGCAGAGGCAACGACACATAAAAGCAGTCATTTTTTTGTGACCAAGATCTCACAACAGTTGACTTATAATTCACAATATCTTGTGACCCAACACGTTATGATCCAATCATATCGTAGATCTAAGAAAACGTAATTCCAACAAGATATAGGCTACGCCTATCAGTCACGGCCGCTTTTCAGCCAGAGGAAGGGCCAACAACTCAAAACCGACGAGCATCCGTCAGTCTGAAAAGGCTATGGGTCAATATCGTCAAAGATTTTACATGACCAATAATAATAATCATGAACGCTATGGTATCAAGTCACTGACCACAACAACTACGTGACGCAGAACATCGTCAAGAAATCGATCGTGAACAACACGAATTTGTTTCATTGTTCAAGCTGTTTAAAACGGAAGAGTGCAATAATTTCCTCCCTGTAAGAGCTACGGTGGAGTGGAAAAATCTCATCGACGAGCAGCTTCGAGTGTCTGGCCGATCAAATAAAGCAGCTCAGAGCCAGTATTGCTGGCCTCACAACGACCTGATGATGACAGCTTCATGGTAGCCTGCTACCACTGAGTGGGGACGCCTCAGGACGAGACTGGGTGTAGCTGTGGATTAGGAAACCGAAAAGGGGCGGCATGAAAATAATGTCACTGAGAGAACACAGAACACAGGACGAAAACAGACACAAACATAACACGTGTGCAGGTATCCCCCTACTCCGTTACTCGTTCTGTTATCACGGAATGAAAAACAAATAAAGACCACGCAAACAGGTTCAGATTCTCATGTTGTACTTTCTTTTTTTTTTTCTTTCTGCGTACGCAGGCTGTACTCCTGCGGACACTCCTTTATAGCCAGGCAGTGGAGTTTTGTGTGTATGACCCTTTTTTATCCCGCCATTAAGGCAGCCATACTCCATCTTCGGGGAAGGTGCATGCTATGTGTCACGTGTCATCCATACCAACGGCCAAACTGGCCTTCTCTTCCGAAAGTTGGTGATGGGATTTTACGTGTGTGCAAGATGTTATGCGTGCGTTCACACACGGAACCTCGGTTTATAGTCTCATTCGAAGGACTATATGGGGAATGGAGTCAGAACCAATGTTAACTCCGAGGGAAAAAATCCCCCTATACCGAAATTCGAACCCGCAACCCCAGGATCACGAGTCCGGCGCTCTACCAACTGAGCTATTCCGGCCCCCTCATGTTGTACAACAGTCAACATTTGAAAGCGGCATCGCAATGCTACCGACTGTTACTGACATACGATTCTCGAATAGATGAGATTATGTTCTCACGAATTGAAGTCGCTGAGACTATTAAACACACACACACACACGCGCGCGCGCGCGCATGCATGCACAAACGCACGCACGCGCGCGCCCACGCACACACACACACACACACACACACACACACACACACACACACACCACACACCACACACACACACAAACCAAAAGCAACTGGTCGAGAATTTATTCACGAGAACTTTATTTTACATCATAGCTCTTCCTCTCACCCAACAATTCAACAGGTATCTTCATGACAGTAGATTCCCATCATCATCGTTAAAGATTGCGGATTTTATATCCAAACATAGAAAAGGACCAAAAGACCTTTGTAGTAATTATCATCCAATTTCATTCTTAAACTGCGCTGGAAAGATACTTGAAAACTTGAATAGTGTTTTTATCAACACGTATATATTCATTTCTACCATCAACTGCCATTCTTACTCCCATGCAATCTGGGTTTATGCCTGAGTCAATCGGTTACTTTCTGCATATAACGAATTTTATGCCTCTTTCGATTCTGGAGTTATTTCACAAAATGTATACTTACACATATCAAAAGCATTTCATCGTGTATGTTACTGAGGTCTCTTATTAAAGCCGAACACTGTAGGAATAAGAAGGAAATGAGTAGACTTTCTCAGAGACTACCTTTCCGAATTTTCTCAGGCAGTGATGATAAAAAGTGGAAAATCCATCTCCAAAACATTTTTAAAAATGTGCCACAAGGATCCGTACTACGTCCCTTGCTCTCTCTAGTCTGCATTAATGATACGCCATATGATATCGGTTCTGAAATCAAACTGCTAGCCGACGATACCAATTTAGCACTCTTTTTGTCTAAAGTTGTAAATCGCACTAAAATCCTAAACTTTGATCTAGAAAGGGTTGCAGAATGGGCAAAGTGCGGAAGATAAAATTTAATGAGAACAAGACAGAATTTGTAATTATTATTCGACATTCCCAACAATTTACCCACTAACGTTCAGTAATACACCCCTCCAATCCGTTAATGTACATAAACATCTTCGTCTGATCATTCAGAACAACTGTAGGTGGGACCAATATATCAGCAGTACAGTAAACAAAGTTAGCACGTTGGTTGCCTACCAACGAAACTATAAATATAAGATATATAGAGAGACAAAAAGCGTTAGAAATCGTGAATAAGTAATTCATCTTGCCTCATTTTTTTTATAATCCGATATTATTTCGGACAACTGCAGTCAGACACACGCAAACACGTGAGAAAATCCGCATTTAGAGGTAATTCCCGTCAGTGTAGGAGGTGTTAAAGCCAAGTCTCAAACATGTTAAGAAATATTGGGATCCTGGTCTTTAAGAAGAAAATTGTAAATGGTTCTCAGAACATTTAATTAGCATAGCCCCAGGCTTACTGTCAACACGAAATCTGTATTCGCGGCGAAGACATCTCAAAAGGCATATACCTCCATGCAAAAAAAAAAAATCACACACACACACACACACACACACACACACACACACACACACACACACTTATTTCTAATTCAACAAAAATCTTGAAATAGCTCCTCCAAGCCATCATAAGATCAACGAAAGTCTCTCACTGAATGTAAACGTGCTTGTGTCGCAGGATGGCCCGGTTGAAGGCCAGCGTTATTACTACTGTGGTCTCTTCTCTACGTCGTCCGCCCAGGACTTTTCTTGCAATCTGCTTCTGCAACAACGCCCACATAACATCAGATGGCCAGCTCTGTCCACCGTGAGTTGTGTCGGACCCCCATAACCGAGTTCGCCCTTACATGTCCAGTTTAGGGAATCTGATTACGGCAAAGGGAGACTGTGTTCTGTCTGCACAAAGATCTATTGATCGATCGACTCGCTGTCTGACAATCGTCATCCGTCTCACGGTTCCCGTTCAAGATAAGAGATACTATTTGAAGCGTTCACTCTAGGTAGCTTGAGATCTACATTCGGTATCCTCTCTGTTTGTGCCGTTTTCAGTGAGGATTTTGTTTTTGTTGTTTTTGTGCGTGTTTGCTTGTTTGTTTGGTTTTTATCTATTTATTTTTTTTGGCAGTATATGATTCCTGACTTTGTGTCTCTCCACCTTAGTCTTCTGAAAACATTTCTTCCTTGAACAGGCCTGTTCAAAAATGTAACGCTGTCGCTAGAGTCAGCGGATTTTTTCGTTCTGTGTTTTTTTTTCTCTCAGGAAATTCAGGGCCTGGATATTATGATACCAAACTGACATTTCAACAGCCAAAAACCACATACTTCTAGATATGAAATGTGTGTCTGTCACGGTTCGGATGGAGTTCGTGTCCCTCTTTTGTAGTGTGTGTGTGTGTGTGTGTGTGTGTGTGTGTGTGTGTGTGTGTGTGTGTGTGTGTGTGGTGTATGCGTGCGTGCGTGCGTGCGTGCGTGCGTGCGTGCGTACATGTGTGCTTGCATGCGTGCGTGCTCGTTGTGTGTGTGTGTGTGTGTGTGTGTGTGTGTGTGTTGTGTGTGTGTGTGTGTGTGTGTGTGTGTGTGACTGACACGGGCGGCTCATGTACGTTTGTGTCCGTGTGTGCGTGGTTGTATCTATTCTGTCTTTTCCTATGTCCCCCTTTCCTGCCAGGCTAGTTTCTGTGGCAGGTATCTGTGCTCGCGCAGCCCACCTGAACAGTTCATCTTCATTTTCTTGTCAGAATGTGAATATTGAGCAGACCACAGTGTCGAAACTGGTAGTTTTACTCATGGCTATAGGCCATCTTGCAAACTGATGCCACACTGGTCACTGTTCCGGCTTATACGCTGTTGGAAGCCGTTTCGCGCGAGGGAGTGAGAATCTTGTGTTCGATGCCTACCTGGTAGCCGATTTCTGTGTGTTCTAGGTATCTTTTCACTCGTGCACGGTAGTTTCTTTCGATCTTTCCTGTTGGCAAGTGAAGGAGTTACTGTCTGCCATTGTCTGTCCGTCTGTTACTGTGATCCTGTTCACATCTGTGTGTGTGTGTGTGTGTGTGTGTGTGTGTGTGTGTGTGTGTGTGTGTGTGTGTGTGTGTGTGTAGTAGTAGTAGTAGTAGTAGTAGTATAGTAGTAGTAGTACTTTAATTTAACGTCTCTTCACCCTCAAGTGACATTAGACATTAGACAGTGTGTGTGTGTGTGTGTGTGTGTGTGTGTGTGTGTGTGTGTGTGTGTGTGCGTGCGTGCGTGCGTGCGTGCGTGCGTGCGTGCGTGCGTGCGTGCGTGCGTGCGTGCGTGCGTGCGTGCGTGCGTGCGTGCGTGCGTGCGTGTGTGTGTGTGTGTGTGTGTAAAAAGGAGAGGGAGGAAAGGGAAGAATAGACGCTAATGGTTAATTGCCAAGCGAGGTGACTACAAGCGGAAATTTGAACAAATTTGAAAGAAAAATTACTTTGCCGCCGAACAAAAGACACAAACAAATTACAAGACAAACACGACGCGTTTCGACCTCTTTGGCCTTCTTCCAGCAAGACAAACAACATTTCAAGACAGTGAAAACGAAGAACGAGCAATCACTTATCTCCTCAGTTTGAGCACATCGTGATTGTCTTGTCATTAGTTTGTTTCTTTCATTCGGCGGCATAGTAATTTTTTTTTAAATGTTGGACCATTATTGAAATGAAAACAAGAGAAAAAGTGTATAATTAGGAATCCTTTTAAACTTCGTGATCTTTTATCCCGGAATTTTATTAAGATGGGAGCTCTGTGTTCATTAACTGAAGACAAGCTTATGAGTTCCTTTGTTATTGTTTAACACTGCACTTTGTCTTCCAATCATTGTTTTCTATTTTTGATTCGGAATTAATTCTTCGTTTCATCTCGGTGTAGATAAACGGTTGGTCGATTTGTACATGTTGGCAGCATTGCAGTGTCTCCTCTGGTAGGTTGCCTCACAACGACTTGACTCTGACTGCTCCCGGTGGATTGCCGCTGTTGGGTTTGCAGCGGCAACGTCCAAGGTGTGGCTGTGGACGGGAAGCCAGAATGAGCGGCATGGGTGTAATGCCATTGAGATGGTATGGAAGACATTAGATAAGAACTAACGTTTGTTTACCATGTAATGCATGTACAAATGGAAGCGGAATAGCTCAGTAGGTAAAACGCCTGACTCGTGATCCTGGCAATCCTGAGGTTGCGGGTTCGAATCTCAATCGGTCCGTTTCGGTAGAGGGAGATTTTTCCCTCGGAATTAACATTCGTCCTGACTCCATTTCAAAAAAAAGTCCTTTGAATAAGACGATAAACCAATGTTCTGTGTGTGAACGCATGCATACCATTTTGCACACATGTAAAATACCATCACCCACTTTCGGAAGAGATGGCCGTTGGTATGGATGACACGTATACACATTGCAGGCACCGAAAGAATGAAAGAATGAACGAAAAAACCGAGTGACTGATATTCGACTGAATGACAATGGAAACATCAGAACGAAGCGCCTGGTAGCAGGCAGCTCTTCAGTCGGCTCTACCCAGGTAGGCAGCACGATGTGTAAAAAAAAAAAAAAGAAATAGAGTGTGGATTGTAAAGCGTTCAGAGCTTGGTCTCTCACCAAGGATAGGCGCTATATAAGTACTTTCAACAATCATCATCATCATCGTCGTCATCATCGTCATCATCATCATGGATTGCTGATTCGTGAGGTCTCTTTAAAGTACCAGAATTAGGCAGAATGTGCCAGAAGCTTCCAGAAATCGTTTCCTGGATGTTCTGGGCATTTTGACTGGCTATATAGCACGTGATGTTTTTCTATCCTTTTAGACCATTCCGTGCCTTTTGATTGGCTGTGCTACGTCATAATTCTCGAATACTCAGTAAATCGTTGGTTGCGTTCGATGTAATGATCTGTAAATAAATAGCGATGAATGGGATAATGCGATGTGCAGAAATTTGAAGGGTTTAAAGAGGACACGTTTTTTGTCGAGGGACCGTAGCGATGATCAGTAGCGATGATCAGTGAGTAAGTCTTCTACTGTGATTAAAAGACTGAACTTGCTATGAGAGTCGACTTTTTTTCTCATTCTGGAACGATCACACAAGAGATCAGAACTAACTCTTGTCCATGTACCTTCACGCAGCGTCCAGCTCACTGAGGTGTCAAAGAACATGAGTTCTTCTTCTTAGTCGTAAAAATCTGTTTTCTTGAACTCTGAGTATCGCGCGTGCGCGCACACACACACACACACACACACACACACATACACACGCGCGCGCGCGCGCACACACACACACCACGAGTGTTGGTACCTCCACACAATTTTAAAGAGAAGATTTGTCCATGAATTATCAAGGAAATATTCCACATTGGTGGTAAAATCGTCTATAATCGTGATGTTTCGTTTTTCGCCAGTTTCTTTGCACAGATCGTCAGAAAAATTGAGTGCCTAGCATCAAAGGTGCCAAACCTTTTCTGTTGAATATACGTCCATTGCAAAGTTTACTATCCCTTCAATATCGAATATGCCGAAAAACAAACAAAAATAACCAAAACAACAACACAAAACAAAACCAAAAACAACAATAAAACCACCAAAAAAAAAAAAAAAAAAAAAATAGTTTTAAAAAAAGGTAGAAGGAAAAAAAAAAAATTTCACCACCACAACAAGTGAACGTATCAACAGACGATTTCCGATTTTTTTCTTTTCTATATATATGTTTTTTTTTAAATGATGTTTTTGACACTGTGGGAAAAACGAGTCTTTCAAGTACGCTCACTGCAGGACCAATCAAGTGAACACTGCACATGATTTATTGCCCTTCTTTCAAAGCCAGCCTCGACGTTCTCTTGCATTAAAGATCAAAAACAGCACTTTGTATGTCCCGCCTGCACGTACTGCTTTTGTTTTAAAGACCATTTTTATTTAGAGGCTGAACCATGGGCTACTCCAACTGGGACCCTGCCAAACTGACAAAATAATTTGGAATGGACTTCATTTACTATGCTAACACCCTACTCAACATGAATTGTGTGCTAACTTTCCACTCATTTTCTAATGGGCAAATCAGCACATGACCATACTTCTACTGTATAAAAGATTAATGAATACATTGAAAGGCATAGGAGTATTGAACGGTTATGATCAGAGTAACTTATTTGAAAGAGAAAAAAAAAAAAAAAGCTGACGAACAAACAAAAAGTCGGTATCAATTGTAGCGTATCCTAATTTCGTTACACTTCACACACACACACACACACACACACACACACACACACACACACACACACACACACACACACAGGGCCTTCCCTTTCCCCTCCCCCTTTTTGAATGCATATGGGTAAAAGATCGCGTGATCATGAAGATTTTGTTAAGTTGAATTTGAACAACGGTAATTTCGAATTTCTTTGGAATGGTAGACAAGACCCCTTCCCCCCCCCCCCCCCCCCCCCCCCCCCCCCTTCACTCTCTTCCCACTCACGTCCGCCTCCTGCCTCCTCCCCCCGACAAATAGACATATTCCCCTCCCCTTCTTCCCCACTTCACAAATTCCCCTCCCTCCCCCTCTATCTCTCCTAGTCCATCAACGTGGAACTATCCCATTCCATTTTTAAGACCAGGCGTAAATACCCTCCACCATCCCCTGCCTCCTTCCTTCCCCACCCCTCCATCCCGCCTCCATCTCCTGACTTTCCTGACATTCTAATATCACCAATAGTGAAAAGCTGTTAAATTAACGAGCGAATCTGGATGTGAATATTTTCAAAGTGGATCAAACCCATACCTTCCACCGTACGCTGTGTAGGGATGACTTACAATTAACTGCAAATATTTCATTCCCCAAAACAGAAGGGGCGGACCCACTGGTTGTGTTTCATTTTGGTTTACGTATGACAGACTAAACCGTGATGTTTAGGTTAGGACTTGCATGATTCATTTTAATTTACATTTGACAGACTAAACCGTGGTGTTCAGGTCAGGACTTGAACCTATTGAGTTTCCGGTTCGGTTGGTGAACACTCATAGTTTTGCTCTCGAAATTTTTCTCCTTCTTTTGTGTCTATTTCGAAAATTAACTTGACTTGACATCTCTTTCGAACTAAATTCAACAAAAGACTTACATCTAACTACCACTGAAGATTATTGTGCCCCGGCGAACTTCGCAAGACCTAAAAACTTTGCTCGGTGTATCGGCAGCTGTGTGCATCCTGCGTCGTAACTTGCCCAACTCACTTCACTTCCAGCAAGAATTTGTCCTTCGTGTTTCCTTCTCCTACTTGTCACCATGTAACTCAACACTATGTTGTTGTCATTCTTCATTACCTTCACCTACTGCTTTTCCCCTCCGCCTCCCAACCATGCCTTCCCTTCCCCCTACCTCCCCCACCCAGAGTGCAGCACCAGAGGGGCCAGACCCAAACAACTCTTCTGTTGCGCCTTGTGGCATTTGCGTCAGAGCAGTGGGATGGACGAGCGTGCGTTGCGTGTGAAACTTGTGGTCGCTGGTTTCATGCATCCTGTCATAACATTGGAACCCAGTCCTACATAGATCTGGGAAATTCAGCTGTTAACTGGTATTGTGAACTTTGTCACTCGCCAAAACTACAGCAACGTAGCGTTCGATCTGCATGCATCGAACAGGAAACCTCTGAACTATTCAACTTCTCCTTTGGTTCAAATGAATCATTCCACCCGCCCATACGTCCACTCCAACTCGCCAAAGCCAGCAAAACAAAATCCCAAACCGCCCCCTCAGAATCCTGAATGTAAATTTCCATTCGGCAGCAGGGAAGCCCCAGAAATCCACCACCTTCTTCAAAGCCTACGACCTGATGTGCTTATAGGACTGAAACATGGCTTGACCGGATATCGCCTCAAGTGAACTTTTCCACCTGAATACAAGGTCTACAGGAAGGATAGGAACAGAAATGGGGGTGGTATCCTCATTGCTGTTTCAAAACTCTTGTAACCACCCAAGAACCCCTACTGTGCCCCCACCTCCCTTGTGAAATCCTCTGGATCAAAATTAAAATGAAAAACAGAAGAGACCTCCTCATCGGTAGCTACTACAGACCCGACGATGGAGAGAACCTAGTCAACTACGGATGGCTGAGACGCTCAAGCTTGCTGTGACTCCAGGAACGCCACTGTTGTCCTTGGTGGAGACTTTAACTTCCCGAGCTGGACTGGGAAACAGTATTTGAAGATGACTGCAGTTACCCACGCCTTCATCGTGACTTTAAAGAATCCTTAGAAGAACTTCAATTGGAGCAGATAGTCAAAACCGACACGCGGCAAAAATGTCCTCGACCTCCTGTAACTAATCACCCGGGCCTCTTTCCCACGCGTCGAAATTGTGCCTGAATTTCCGACCATGATATTGTCTACGCAGAGTTGCAGGTCAATGCTAATCGTGCGCGCCAACCGGACCGTATGGCCCCGTGCTACAAGAAGGCTGACTGGGAGGCTATGCGCACTGCTGCCAAAGAACTCTCGAACACAATACTGGATAAGCATACAAATCAACAAACGGTTAAGAGGTATGTATTGACCTAAAGGACGGCCTCACCAATATTACTCAAACTCACATCCCTCATGTGAAGCTCCGCATAAAGAGGAATGCTCCATAACATCAAACCAAGACTCTCAAGATGATCAGGCGACGAGACCGAATCCACAAGAAAATGAAAAGGACTGGAAGAACAGACCTTGAGGAAGAATACAAGAGGTTGAAGCGACAAACCAGCGTGAGCTCCGTCAACAATATGGCAGTACTGCTCTACTTTAATTGTTGAAGTCGAACCAGATAAACTAAAACCTTCCAAAAACTTTTTCATTTTGTGAAATCAAGGAAAACTGAAATTGACGGCGTTGGCACCCCTCAAAGAATTAGGAAAGCTTGTTTACTGACAATAAGCAGAAAGCTGAAATACGAACAGACAATCCAATCTGCCTTCAGCACCAGAGAAGACTTCACAGAGGAGGAGTTCAACCAAGATGTCCCATGCCCCCTCGAAACCTTCAACAACCTCCCTTGAGCACATCACCATCTCTACCTCTGGCATCGAGAAGTTACTTCGTAACCTCGACCCTAACCAAAGCCCCCGGTCCAGACGGATCAGCCCCAGAGTCTTGAGAGAACTACGACCGAACTAGCCCCGCGTTCGCATTCCTCTTCCAAGCATCTCTCGACACTGGAGTTGTCCCGAAAGGATGGAAAACGCCCACGTCAGCCCTGTATTCAAAAGGTGAAAGATACAAGGCGGAAAATTACAGGCCCATCTCGTTGACCAGCATACCCTGTAAGCTGCTGGAACATGTACTGGACAGTGCCATCATGGAGTACTGCGAGGAGCACCGGATCCTCTGCAAGGAGCAGCAACGTTTCCGTCGCGCCCATTCGTGTGAGACGCAGCTACTGGGCTTTGTCGATGAGGTCTCCAAAGCGCTTGAAGACGGACTGCAGGAGGACTTACTGGTCCTAGACTTCAGTAAAGCCTTTGACAAGGTGAGTCATAGCCTCCTTATCCACAAACTTCGTCACCTTGGCATCTGGCGGTCAGTCAACGCATGATTGAGGAATTCCTACGTGACAGGAAACAGTCCGCGTCGTCAACGGGTCAGAATCCGAGTCTGTTCCAGTAGAGTCAGGGGTACCACAGGCTCGGTCCTCGGCCCGACCCTATTCCTACTGTTCATCAATGACCTGCCGACTGGCTGACCTCTACAGCTAGGCTTTTTGCGGATGACACAGCTTGTCACATGAATGTTTGCTCAGCGCAAGAGCAGGAAAACTTACAGGAAGACCTCGACAAACTCGCCACTGGAGGAAAAGTGGAAAATGTGCTTCCACCCCCAGAAATGCACTACGGTTCACATGACCAGGCGGCTGACCATCCTCCACCACGACTACCAGCTCCGTGGTTATATGCTTCAAGAGGAACCCAGGCAAAATACCTGGGCGTTACCATCACGCATGACCGGACTGGAAGCCCCACATAATCAATATAACCAGTAAGGCAAACAAAGCACTGGGCTTCATCAGAAGAAACATCAGACTAAACAGCAAGTCCAATTAAGCAGGCTGCATACAAGGCACTGGTGCGACCCATTCTGGAATATGCGGAACAGTATGGGACCCCTTCACTGATGAAAACATCAAAGCAGTGGAAAAGATCCAGCGACGGGCAGCAAGATGGGTCTCGCACCGATTCCAGCAAACATCCAGCGTTGAAGAGATGCTTAGCGATCTAGAATGGCCAACGCTGCAGACTCGCAGGAAAGAGCGAGACTCACCATGTTTTACAAAATACACCATGGCATGGCCTGCATCAACTCCCAGTACCTTCCCCACGTCAGCGCCAGAAGACGTTCTCAAGGCGCGCCCCACCACCTCCACTATGACGTCCCACAGAGTCGTACTGAATACCGTCATAAATCCTTTTTCCCAAGGACCATTCCGGAGTGGAACAGCCTTCCTGCAGAGACTGTGTCGGCGCCATCCCTGGCTGCCTTCCAGGCCAGGATGGCATGCCTCCAGTAACCCCTCCCCCAACCCCCCTCTGCCCCCTCCACCCCCCCCCCCCCCCAATCACTAGTTCACTAACCCCTCCCCCAAGAAACCCTCTCACTCCGCCCCCTCCACCCCCCCACCCCCCCCCCCCCCCTGTCGCTGTTGACGGATTTGGCAATACCCCTGGATTTTGAAAACCTTAATATGTGTTCACTCGAGCGGAACGGAAGCTTTTTTCTCCAAAATTAGTGCGGCTGATTCATCTAACTGTAGATGTTGGCTGCCTAAATACAAGAAGAAGAAGAAGTAGGACTGTAACTGCGCGACCACTGGCCACACGCACAATTATGATTTAGCACTAATTCACTATAAATTCCATGTAAGCGTTCTGAGGCCTACCATAAGTTTGAGACAGCATTTATTGTAAAACTGACAATTAATCAAAAGAACAACTCCCAACCAAATATTTCCCTTGCTGGGGGATTTCCACCGATGACATCACATTCAATCTTTGAATACATGACATTCCCCTTAGCTGACGTCACATTTCAGGCCTTGGTACACGCACGTGACCCCTATCTGCGCCAGGTGGTAGTCCCCTAGTAGTCCCATTTGCTTTGATTTTAGTCTGTCTGCTTGGAACCACCTAGCTTCACCTTGATGGCCATGTGAAAGAAAACGAGGAGAATCAGCTTTCAGACACAATAAACATTCTCAAAACGATCTAATTGCGCCAGTCTATAAATACTCGACTCTTTAAGTAAGGCCTTGGCGCATTAATTTTTGGTGTGCAGCCACATTGTTTAGGACAACCGCAGGTTGGCATGCGAAAATGCCAAACAGAATAAGAAATGATAATGAACGGACTGACGCGTTGATATTGTAAAGTCAAGCGCCGTCTGCTAACGAAGCATCAGTGGTTCAAGATTAAAATATCATTAGCCAGCATTATTAGAGTCTTTATACTGACCAATCGGAGCGTAGTTTCATATAGACGCAGGGTAACCGTTTGATGTTTGCTACCACATTCAAAACGCGTTAAACGTAGATTTAATAAGACCACATTCATCCAATCCTACCGATCAAGCACATCTATTGTGGTCAGGCAGAGCAATTCGCTTCCAAATTTCAAACATTTATGTTTCTAAAACAATATTTTGTGTGTTGCCGCATACAGTCTGATTCTTAATGTCAGTTATTACCTGCCAGTGCAAGCGTCAGTACACTCACCAATATACACATTCTTACATATATTAAGGATTATTTATCCGTTCATTCGCATATAGATACTGGCACGCACAGGCAGATAAAGAACGCGCGCGCGCGTGCGCGTGCGCGTGCGTGCACGCACGCACGCACGCACGCACGCACGCACGCACACACGCACGCACGCACGCACGCACGCACCACCACACACACACACACACACACACACACCACACACACACACACACACACACACACACACCTATTTGAGAGCACGAGGGCAAAGTAATCGTTCTTGTTTTCAATAAACCGACATTCGTGTTGTCGAGTCAGTGATTGTTTGCTCTATCTGTAAATTCCTTTAGACGTCAAACCACAGGTTTAATTAAAATGTGGAATTAGGGACGGGTGGAACGGAGAGGGGGGAGGGAGGGAATGAGGGACAAACACACATGTGCAGAAAATAAAGATTTTAAGTGTCTTCCTAAAAACAACAACAACAACAACAACACAACAACAACAACAACTCAAACGTATGTGATGCAAAGGTATGGGAAATCAGTAGCTCCAAAAGTCATATTACAATTGTAGTAGTAATTACTGTTTCCGGAGGGTTTTTTCATTATCTTTATTGTTTTCCGTTTTTTAAAATCTTTAGGAGGATCTAAATCCCTGAAATGTTAATTATTCTGAAGTGATTATAGCTTACCGAGTAGTATCTATGACCCATGGGAATATGCAGTGGCACAGACATGGTACTGAATACACAGATGGAGCACTGCTGATAGACGGAAAGAACAGATGATTATTGTTCTCATGTCATAATGACCTTTTTTTCACGGAAACAAAAACACGTGAGAATAAAACCTACGTCTGATTCGGAAAGGAACCACCTTTTGGGGCTGGTACTGTCCTATACAATGACATGAAAAGATATATTCCACGTGACCGCAGTTTACTTGTTAAGATTCACAGCATTCTGTTTATGCCAAGCTTAATCTGAATTGTCTTTAACAGACATTATAAGGGACCCATGTTCTATCAATGTTATTAGCGGACGTTGATAAGATTTGACGTTGCCATGGAAAAACTGAAAATGAAGTTTTGAGTATAGCCTACTATAATAACAAGGTCAGGTTTCATTCATTATCTTTACTGGAAGATAGATGAACCCCGGCATTATTTATCTACACAAGGCGCTGCTCAAAATCTCATTAAAATCTCATTTTCAGTTCAGTCGTCAATACAAAACAAACAAAACAAAACCCACACACACACCTGAAAATAAGCTTTTGAGTAAAGGCCTACTGTGTACATTAGTAGATTACAATCGAAGTGACTAATAGTATGGCATTGACATCAAGTTCATACACCGGGCCGAAATCTGTGAGTTTACGATAGGCTCTGGACGATCAATCAGGATATTTTCATCCCAGTCCCCCCCCCCCCCCCCCCCCCCCCAACACACACGCTTGCACGCACACGCACGCACGCACACCCCCACCCCCACACGTACATACGCACACCACGCACACACACACACACACACACACACACACACACACACACACATGCAAAGTCCGAGCTGACGAAAGTGAGGTTCATCGTGAAATTAATAATCTCAACACCATGTTGTTTATAGCCCAGCCAACCACTAAATGTCATAGTAACGCTGCAACACGAATACATATGCATGACGCCAAAATGGGCTGCAAGATCTTTCAATCCACAATCAGTCAAACTGTATTTCTTATGGCCCATGTCCACTTGCTCTCTCTCTCTCTCTCCTCTCTCT
>CM031598.1:58345258-58415258 GCA_018398815.1 Conus ventricosus | reverse complement strand
TGCTGTTTCATTCATGATCATGTACCTGTTATACCTGTCAGGGTGTAGCCTTCTCACTGAGGCTTACGTCATTCTGTCAGCTCTCACACTAAGTGAACCAGTGTGGTCTCTGAGTTTTGAGTCCCAGTGACCTACCACATGAAAACAAAATGCAACCACAGCTAGTAACCTGAGTGTCCAGGATGCCAGTAAAAACATTGAAAGGCTGGGCAGGAAGAGCCTCTAAAGTGAAAAGTGCAGGAAAAGAAGAGAAGCAATTTTGAGAAGAAATTAAAAGCATTGGATTTTGAAATCTTGCCTCCTGTGATCGAAATTAAGGGGCACATGCAACTTAATCATTCTGATTACCAATGTCCAAACATCCAAACATGCCAGGATTAAGGCAATACCATAGCTCTAGTGTCACAATAAAACCTCATGTTTCAGACTGCTTGATGTAGGTTTACCCACAGTGATCGTTTTAAAGGGGCGTGAAAAACTCTGTACAAATGCAAGAAGGATATAACAAATATTCTGCATTATTAAGAAGGGACACAAATTTCCTTGGCACGAAACACACACACACGCACACGCACCACGCGCGCGCACACACACACACACACACACACACACACACACACACACACACACACACACACAATATTCAGAGTGTGGTACTCATTCTATAATTTGGTATGAATACTATTGTGTGACAGAAAATTGAAGGTCTGGAGAAGTTGGTGAAGCTGGAGAAGTTGTACCTGTATGGCAACCAGATCAGCCACATAGAGAACCTGGACATGCTGACTGAACTGCATGTTCTGTGGCTCAATGGAAACATCCTCAAGAACATTCAGGTGATGTATCTGTCATTGTGTGCATGCATTTGTGAGAATGTGTGTGTGTGTGTGTGTGTGTGTGTGTGTGTGTGTGTGTGTGTGTGTATATGTGTGTGTGTGTGTGTGTGTGTGTGTGTGTGTGTGTGTGTGTGTACAGTTTTTACATGTAGATGGTTTATTTCTACAACCATCTACCCGTTTTTGTTGTTGTTTTGTTTGTTTCCTAGAAGATTTTGCTCAAGTAAAATTCAGTTTTGCTGTGTCCAGCATTTTACTCTAAGCAGGATGAGAACAGCAATGATTCACTGGTAATAACAAAAGAAAGAGAGCTTTTGAACCTAAAATGTACACTATTCATCATTGTATCTCAATAATAAAAAAAAAAGAAAGGCATGAAAGTGAATCTCTAAATTTAGTAGAAGAAATGTGAATGTGCCTGAAGAAAACAGCCACCCTCTTCTGCACAGAAGGGAAACTGCTGCACAGGAAAACAAAGAAAATGGTTGAAATCTGAGAGAAAAATTTCTCAAGTTACGCAATGACTTGCCTCATGTTTTTCAAGGTTTTGTTACATATGTTTTATTATCCATGCTTACAAGATAAAGTTTGTTTATTGTTTCATAGCACAGGTGTGTTGACTCGACAACCCATTTTATTTTTTTCAGAATCTGACCAATTTAGTGAAACTCAGAGAACTGAACTTAGCTGAGAACAAAATTGAGAAAATAGGTGAGCTGTATGTGCATTCTGGTTGTCAGTATTCTTTTTGTCTTTTTCTGTGTCTTTCTCTTTTCTGTTTAGAAAATGTACAATTGTGTTTTTGAATAAAGAGAAAGAGAGAAGTATAACAAAAAAATCAAAAGTGAGACAACGTTTGATACTTGAGGATGTGTGCATGTGTATATTTGTGTGTGTGTGTGTGTGTGTGTGTGTGTGTGTGTGCACGCATGTGTGCATAACAGCTTGGTATTTATGCAAGTTTACCCTCACAAGTATTCTATTTGTACACCACATAATGTGAACGTGCATATAACATAAGAGTGTGTGTTTGTGTGTCTGTGTGTTTCTCTCATTTTATATTGTTTGAGAATTTCATCTGATGTCAGCAACAAATGGTTTGCACTCTTGTTCTTATTTAGTTTCTTATCTAGCCGTAAAGGCAGTTTGCTTTCTATGGAAATGCTTCCACTTGCCAAAGATTTAACATGTTTTAATGTGAAGTTAGCATGTGTGAATATGTTTGCATTCATGTCCATGTTAAATTGTATAAAACGGTGCATGTGTGTTTGTCTATCCATTAAATCTGTGCTTGTTTGTTTCTTTTCATTTCATAGTCTGTAAATGTTTCTGTATGTGCATTGACCTGTAAAGTAATGCCTGTGTCCAGGTCATGCTCTGGACACCAACATCTACATAGAGGACCTCAA
Source organism: Conus ventricosus (assembly GCA_018398815.1). Classification (NCBI taxonomy): domain Eukaryota; kingdom Metazoa; phylum Mollusca; class Gastropoda; order Neogastropoda; family Conidae; genus Conus; species Conus ventricosus. The sequence continues at coordinate 58,413,013 of CM031598.1, read as the reverse complement.
CCTGTCTGGAAACCCCATCTCTTCTTGAGGGTAATGCCCCTAGTTGTATGGATCATATACTTTTCAACTTTGAGACCCATTGCTGTGAACCAGATCTTCAGATTTTTAGGGGGAAATGTTCTCAATGAATAAACCTCCTATAGTTTCTGTGCAAATGAGAAAATATCTGACCATGTGACCCTCCATCACAAAACCAGTCTGGGGGCTCTCGGGCAAGCCACTGCTGTGGACTGACACTGGTGCATATGAAAACAGCTGAATGGTCAGACCTGGGGATTCAGCTATTCGTCAGTGTCTGCACATCAAAGCTCAGTGCTGAGCAGTTCCAAACCATCACAAACTTCTGTATTTTTTTTACAAGAGAATGAGCAAAGCAGTCTAGGCAACGCTGCAGCTGGCAGCCGCCAATATTGAAGTGATACTGTATTAGTACTGAAAGCACACTCCTAAACAGTCAGAATGCACTGTGTTCGAGTGGTTAGAAAGCACAAATGGTATGATAAGGGTCTCATGTTTGAATATCATGAGGGATTTTTTAAAAAAACTGTTACCAACATTGGTCCAGTGGGCAGACAACTGATATATGCTTGTATCTCATAACTATAAAATAAAAATCAAGTTAAGACCAGTGTCGTGAATGACAGTCACATAAACCATAATTTTTTTTTAATGGTTTGAGTTAGCTTTGTAACTCATTTCTATTCTTGCTTTGTAATTCATTTTCACTCTTGCTGTATTCAAGTTTGTACAGTCTGTTCCTTGGTCTGCTGTAAACCACTTACATTTTTTTTATCTCTGGCATCACCTCCACCAGATATTTTCTTTGCCTTTACTGTCTCTGTAGGATGCCTTGTTGCTGCTGGACTGACACATGTACTGCAGTCTCGGGTGTGTCTTTCAGGATCTGACCAACTTGGTGCGTCTGCCGAAGCTTCAGAGTATCAGCATGAAGGATCCGCTGTACTCGCCGTGCCCCGTCAGTCTCCTGTGTAACTACTCCACCCACATCCTCTTCCACCTCCCCAGCCTACGCCGCCTGGACACCTACGACGTCACCGCCAAACACCTCAACGAGCTTGCCCATGTGAGAAGGTTTTTTTTTTTTTAAACTGTCATTCTGTTGGGTAATTTGTGGTATGGCGTAGGATTTTGTTGTTGTGTATTTTTCTTTCTTTTTTTTGTTTTTTGTTAATGGGACTATTATATGAATATGACTGTCAGAAAAAATCAGCGCTGTGCTGTGTATGGATTTAATGAAACATGTAGCCATCAGTTGAAGAAACCTTGACTAATGCTGAGAAATGGAATTTTACCTCTGAAAATTCATTGCTGTAACATAAACCACGCTTTTTGTCTTTTTTTTTTTTTAACATAGAAGTCTACTTATTTATTTCTGGTTGATTAAAAAAAAGACTTCGGCCAATAAAGCTCAGATGCTCTCTGCTGTGTGGAAAATCCCAGTCTTGTCTTCTTTTTCATTATGTCAGTCGGCTAAATGTCCAATACATCAAAAGATCATGCCAGAGGTCACAACAAACAATTACACCATCCACACATAAGCTTAGCAGGTGTATGAAACAGAGTCATAAGAGGTAGAAATAGGTGAAAGAATGTTAAACAGTGGTCTGAGTGAGAGCGGTAGCTGGAGGAACACACTCTACCCCCACCCCTCACTCCTCACCCCCCACTCCTGCACGTCCCACCCTCCATACCATTGGACTGCAAACTTTATTGAACAGTGTGCATGGCTGCCAGTGCCAAGCAGGCCAACTGGTCTGTGTGTAGCTTCCAGTGCCAAGTTAAGTGCATCCTTTCTTTATTCACTTAGTCTTTATTCTATCATATCTTTATTCCTTTATGTTTACTTTTTCTTTTACTATATGCAGCGCCCAGCGACAGGTCAAGATGACAGATTCAGTCTTTTTGTTTCTTTGGTTGTTTACGTTTACTGCTTTTGATTTCTGGAAGAATCTCCTCTTCTCTCTCTCTCTCTCTCTCTCTCTCTCTCTCTCTCTCTCTCTCTCTCTCTCTCTCTCTCTCTCTCTCTCTCTCTCTCTCTTGTGTGTGTGTGTGTGTGTGTGTGTGTGTGTGTGATATGTGTGTGTGTGTGATATGTGTGTGTGTGTGTGTGTGTGATGTGTATGTGTGTGTGTTTGTGATGTGTGTGTGTGTGTGTGTGTGTGTGTGTGAGTGTGTGTGTGTGTGTGTGTGTGTGTGTATGTGTGTGTGTGTGTGTGTGTGTGTGTGTGTGTGTGTGTGTGTGTATGTGTGTGTGCACATGCCTCTCAGTGCAGTCTCATTCATTCTTTTAAGTCTTCTGATATTTATATGGTCAGTAGAGCTTGATTAGCCTTGGCATAAGGAACACACATTTTCAGTAGTAAATGTGTTCAAACAAATAAATACAATGGCTTATTTGAGAGATCTCACATCGTTTGACGGTAAAAGTGGGATGGTTGTGCAGTGTACACAGGACAGAGATGAACTGGTTTCACATGCTGGAAAGCATTCCAGGCCATTTGACTGGTTTTATTCAGGTGTTTTTATTGAATTTTAAACTTGCATCACACCCAGAAAACAGACAGTGCATGTCATAACGCATCATTAATTGGTGTAGTTGAGTGCAGCAAAAAAGCATTAATGTATCTCCTCATATTTGATCCCCAGTATTCAGATTTGACCTCCAGTGTTTTGGATAAAGAGTCACTTTGACCCTCATTTCAAAATCCTACAGGGAACACTGTTTACAGAATAAATAAAAATAATGATGTAAACTGATTTATCAGCTGGCAATGAATGAAAGCAAAAGAGTAGGGGAGGATGTGGGAGAGGCTAGAAAGAGGACCAGGGAGGGGATGGGGAAGGAAGAAAGGGAGAATAATGGAGAGGGGGGAGGACAGGGTTGTGTGTTGTGGTGTGTGTGTGTGTGTGTGTGTGTGTGTGTGTGTGTGTGTGTGTGTGTGTGTGTGTGTGTGTGTGTGTGTACAAATGGGTCTCCAGTATAAGGAAACAGGAACAAACCTTTATCAGCATATTCTCCAATGCTGAAAATTTCATTTTAGCACTAGGACTAAAACCAGTAGAGGCTCAAACCATTGAAGTTGTTGCTGGTGTTAACACTATTGCAAGGCATTGTTCTCACTTCACCATCGATTGCCTGCTAACGTAAGACTAATAAATGCATGATAAAAACACACGTATGCTGACTGTAACCTTACCTGTTGTTTATCCCATTATAATGTGCACACAGAGCACAGTGCTGAAGAAGAAATGTACTACAACATGCGGGTGAAGACGCTGCACCGCAACATGGCCAACCTGCTTCAGTGGCTAGGGCAGCACAAGTCCACACAGTTGATGGCCGTGCCCATCAGCGACTGCGTACCATCACTTACGCCATTAAAGAGGTATCAGACCTGGCTTGTTTTCTGCCTGGAGGCACAATTCTTACTTTTTAAAAAATTCATTTTGGTTTTTTGCTGTTGTTTGTGTTTTTGTTCTTAGTTCTGATCCGCCTAGAAATCTGTTTTGCATTTAATAAAAACAAGAGAGGCAGTTTGACTTGCGTGTAATGAATACATGTGACAGCAGAATGAAAGGCACAGAGTGGGAGTGGAAGGAGACAGGTGTGGGTATAAAATTCCAACAGCGCAGCACTAAAACAAGCAGACGACCTAGCAAGTTTTCACTTCTGTGTTGACCGCTTGTTTCTTCAGTGGCCCCGAAGCTCCGTCACCCTAACGTTCACCTTTGCTCCCCTCTTCCTCCACTTCCCCAGTTCATTTCACTCGCCTCTTCCCTCATTCATCTTCTCAGCTGCTCTTCTGCAGCCCCAACTTTAAATGTTCTGACCTTGATTACTGCTGCTTGATCTGCCAACCACATAAAGAGTGACATGTGTACCTCTTGAGGTGAAAAGTTTGTCCCAGAGATCAGTTTCTGTCGGACAGTATGGGCTCGGTTTCTTTCTTCTTTTTTCACCAATAGGTCGCTTATGTAGTGCAAATGTGCATCGTCAGTACGTCAGATTTTGAGTGACATGCATGATGCTTTACTGTGTATAAATATGGTCCAGTATCATTCTATATTTAAATAATACATTAATTCATTAGTTCTGCATTTGATTATACATTAATTCATATCACCACCTTTGCTTGGTGAAAATGGCATGAAATGGTTTGATTTTTATAAAAAGCAACATGATATTTGTTACATTTTTTTTCATGTAATATCACCCAACATGTATCTTAATTGTGTACAAAGCAGATATCGAAAGTAATCATACTTTCTAAGAAAATAATGATTTGGTAATAGTGATTTTCTTGCTGAAAATGTTAGCCACAGATTTACTGCCATTATGATTCAGTGACATCTTTACATATGGGATAACTGGTGAAGTCTTCATAAGATTATATTGCTGCCAAGTTGATGTTCATGGTGGTACTTGATGAAAAAATGCCAACATTTAACTTGACCATGGACACACACACACACACACACACACACAACACACACACACACACACACACACACACACACACACACACACACACACACACACACACACACACACACACACATTCACTTCCATGTCAAAAAAGGAAAATAAAGAACAAAAACATGATTCACAAAATAATGTTCAGATACTATGGAACTTTTGAGTTCTTAATTAGGTCAAATTAAAATGGACACAAAAGTACATCTTCTGAACTTTTTTTAAAAATACTGATGTAGTAAGTGATTTGCAAGAGTAGAAAAGCAGCACAATTTAGAAATGAGAGGTGGAATAGGTCAATTTTTCATCAGATTGCTAACTCAGTATTTCCAGTTAGTTTGTGAGTCAGCTAGTGTTATTCTCTCAGATGGAGTTTATTAGTTTCTGAGATGCTTCCATTGGTTTTTTTTTCTTAAGTCAATTTTCTGATGTCAGATGTAATGAGATGTGCACGGCTTTGTCATGTAGAAGTACACTTGGCCTCTTTATACAGTACCTTTGAATCCTGAAGTAAAATGCTTATGGGAAAGTACTGAAACTAATGCAAACATGTATACACAATAAAATATCTTAATAATGATTTTTCCAGTTAAAACTCGTCTTTAAAGTCTTGTTTGTTTTTCTGGAGCACATTTCTGTTTGTGAACACTATACTGATCCCCAATAAATCTGTTTCCTTCTCAATTTCCATTTTTTTTTAAAGGATTTCCATAGACCCTTATTGAGAAGTTGTCTTGTATTCTTTTACCTGTGATGCTATATCCTATTTTCAGATTGAGAGGGAGATGCATGAAAGGAAAGTGGAACATGTGGAGGAATCAGTTCTTCATGACAGTGACACGGAAAGCGAGAGAGATGCCCGGGAACAAAAAGTAAGTTCAGCAACAGTTCATCATTTGTAGAGGTACTGGTCTTGGGGTTGAAAAGCTTGCCTAGGATATGACAGGGAAGAAATATTACTTGTTGTTTATTTACATTGCCTGACTGAACGTTCTGTATTTGTACCCTCCCAAGCAAACTGCGCCGTTGCTGAATGCATTCTGTAGGGTGAGAGGAGCATGTGTGTGGCTGTTTACTTTTGTTTGTTTGTTTTCCTCTCCAAATCGGTTCCAAAATTTTATTGTGATCTCATAATATAAAGGATAATTTCTACGGTTACGCCAATAAATGAACAAATTCAGGAACATAGCCATTAAGTCTACCACCGCTACATTCCGTGAAAACTGCTCATGATTTAAATTTGAAGTATATTATGTGGACGGATTGGAGAGATGGGTGGGTGCAGAGAAGGGGAATCCACTGAATGTTGCAAGTGGTCTCGCCACCCTCTCTTTATCTATCCATCAGTTTTCTTCTTATTATAGTTTCACATTTTATGAATGATTAAGGCCCAATCCCACCTTGGGTGGACTCAGCACAGTATTTCAGAGGCAGATCGCCCATCTGCGATTGTGTTGTCATAGCTTTGACCACGACTTTTGAGCTCTCAGAAGAAAAAAATGGAATTTGGAAAATGTTGCAATCACCTTGACCTCAAGGGTAGTGATCAGATCCATTGCCTCTCTTAAACACAGTGCTGCAGTTCATGCAGCTGCGTATGGTTATCTGTTTCTGTTAAGGCCATTCTTGTTAAAAAAATGCAGTATGTCAGATAACTGGATTTTTGACGAATTACGAATCATCGTTTCTCTTTTGACTGAATTCTTTGATACAGGATCTAGTTCAATGAGATCACCAAGTTCCAAGATGGATATCTAATTGAAGTTTGAATGAACTTTCCTCAAAGGAGAGAAAACATCCAGCAAAATACAGCTTGACTGAGACTGGTTGGGCCTACTGAGCATGGAATGTTTTGAATCAGATGTGAAATCGATTTTAGCAGTCTTGTCTATCCAAAATTCATTCATTCGTTTCCAAAGCATTGTGAACCCAAATACTGCATCACTACAGAATGAACTTTAAACTTTTGAATCAAAATGCAAATCTAGAGAAACTATCCACAAACTTATATACATCCAAGAAGAGTTTGCCAGTTACAGATTGATTTCTGTTATAGGAGAGTTTTTTGTACAGTTACTTCCCTTTGCGTGAATTAAAACAGTCCACAGAACATACTGAGGGATACTTTTTCCTCCGCGAACATATGATTATCCAGATATGCTGAGGATTGTGAACATTCTGTAGATTGTGTAACGGGACAATCTAGGTGTGCAATTTAAAATTTCGTTCAGATTTGAACTGCTTTCTGGGATGGGCAATTAAAACAGCAAGGGAGAAAAGACAAGCTCCTTCCTCATGAGCATTGGGACTGCAAAGCTAGAAAAGATCTGCTATTTGAAATAAACATTTACTGCATTGTTACATAAGTCTTGGTATGAAAATTGATTTTTTTTCTTTCACATATTTAATGTCACCTCTCTCATCCCTCCACTCAACAATTCCTTCATTTTCTTACACATTCGTCCCTCAACATAAATCTGGCAGACGCACACACAAACATACATGAATTGTAAGCAGGATATATAAACTTGCACACACCCACACACACACACACCCACACACACATACACACACACACATATACAAATAACCTCAAAAACAAGGAAAATACCAAGGGGTGGCATGCGCGAGAGGCTGAGAGAGAGAGAGAGAGAGAGAGAAAAAAAAAAATTAAGATGGGTAATTACAACAAGAATGGACGGCTAGTTATGTTAAAAGATACTAGCGTCTACCATTCTCAACTATGTAGCATTATCTAGGCTGGGATACTCAAGTTGGGACCATGTGTACATACATAAGATTTGTCCAAAAAAAAAAGAAAAAAAAAGTCACAATCATGCCAGGAAATGATAGAGGAATAGGGAAACCAGGTTTTGTCAAATTGACCTGAATCATAGTTCAGAAAGGCTTGAAAATTGATTTTTGTTGGGTCACATCTCACTGTGGTATAAAGTGGAATGAAATAGCAGACAGTTTTGCAAAAGAAGGAGCAAATAGAAACGCTGAAAATTTATTAACAAATCCCTAGATTTGTCCTCGTGTGAATTAATCCAAATTATACATAAGCAGAATTGTGGTACAAAATGGCTACTTTACCATCATACCCAAGCCACATTGTTAGATTAATTCATAAATTAAGGCTGAATACTTGGAACACTAAATATTCTCATGGTATTACTTGTGTCAGCAGAGAAAACATTTCTGTGCATCATCTTTTGTTTGAATGCTCAGTGTTGACCTCACTCTATCAGGAGAAAGGTATTGATGACAAACTTTAATAATGTCAAACTGTCTTATATGGTTCATATGTTGCTGAAATTGCCATGGTCATTTGGCAGTCACAGGTTGCAAGATTTTTGTAAAGATCAACAATTTTGTGTACCACTAGGGTATTTCACTTATGTAAATATGCATATATCAGATGTGGGTTTGAAAGTACTAACATGGATGATATGTTGAGTGTGAAGTTGTTGTTGTTGTTGTTGTTGTTGTTGTTTTTTCTGTGTTTGTTTTTTTTTTCTTAGTAAGTTTTTAATATCATCTGGTGATGAAAGACATTAAATAAACCACTGAACTGAATTGAACTGATCCTCATGAGGCTGACCCATGAGAGAGGTTGAGGTCTTTTATTCTCCGCACTCCCTGTCGTCAGCTTACGTTTTATGGGAACATCGTTTTACCTCCGTTTGACCAGTGTCTATCATAGGTCTCTGCAGAAGATCATTTTGTTCTTCTCATTTTTAGTTGGTGTTTGTTTGGAAAATATTCACTCAGTTCTCCCTTGGCTCGCATGGAACCTATTCTGTGTGTCGGCAGAAGGGCGGTGGAGACACCTCACGGCTGCAGATGCTGGGGGCTAAGCTGGAAGCCCTGAAGAACAGGAAGTACCACTGGGAGCGGACCTGTGCTGAGTGAGTAGAGGCTGTAGCATTTGTCACATAGTTGTGATCTTTATGTGTGTGCTGCATGTTACTGGGAACAACTTGGAATTAAGGAAGAAAAAATAAATGCAGAGTATTTGCACAAATACACACACACAAAACACACACACACACACACACACACACACACACACACACACACACACACACACACACACACAAACGCACATGCATGCATGCTTGCATGCACACACTCATAAACACATGCACACAAAACATATGTATTATAAGAAAAAAAATTCAATAGTCATTAATGATTCAGGGAGGCTTATTGCCAGTTTTGCATTGCCACACTGATCCAAGGAATTCTCCTGTGTTAAAGCATGGCCCTTTGCGAATTTTGCATTTCTGTACTGATACAAGACATACCAGCAATAAGGGTTATCGCTGATTTTGCATTTTTCACACCAGTCCAAGGAACATTTATGTGGTAGCTACAGTAAGACTTGGTGGGTTTTTGCTCATTGCCAATTCTGCATATTTACTGTGCGCAATGGACTTTGCTGTGTTAGCTTTAGTCAGGACCATAGCCAATTTTGGAGTTACAAGGGAGGTCTCTGTATTATTGAGAGCTCTTTAATGTGGGAAGAAGTGAAAGACAATTACAGTATACAAAACTACCATCATTGTCCTGTATTTTATGAACAGTGGTAAACCAGTTTCCATGAGATATTACAAGGGTGTCTGAAACATGGACATTACTAGGATGTCTGAAAGTTGATTCTTTAGCGTGGTGGATGTATTAAATCTTTCCCACCTCAAGTGACTTTACTGTTGAAATTGCAGTTGTATCATTTACACTTCTTTATATTACATTGATTCACTGTTTTAGAGGGTTTTTTCAGTGGTGATTGCATTTTACACAACAATCTTTGTGCTGGAAGATGCAAAAGTGTATCACATGGGAGTTAACACAGAGCAGTGTTTGGTTCAGATATCGATCTTCAGCCACTTGATTGATTGTCACAGCTCTGTTTTTGCTGCAGTCTTGTTCATTCTTCTGCTGATTTTTGTTCAAAAGTCAAGTTAAACCAACATTGGCTGATTGCAGGTTGGTTTTAGCGAGGATGTTGTAGTACAGAGTAAAAATATATAGTGAAATTAATCAGTCATTTTCATTCGGTCACATCAGGGAGGGAATTGTAATAGGGAATTTGGAAAACAGAAATTCCGCTGTATAACGTTGCATACCAGCTGGCGCCAAAAGAGTGCTGCATGACCTGATGTTTGTGTTGTTGATGTCCCAACTGACAGTATGGAGGAGTACTGTGAGGAGGCCAAGGCTCGAATCAGGCGGGCGGCAGACTGCATGGCCAACCGTCTGGTGGTGGAGCTGGAGACAGGGGGTAACGTCCGCTTTGAGGAGGGAGCCTCCACTGATGTCTGGTAAGGATGACACTAATCACGATCATGATGATGATGATGGTATGATAATGACGCTGACGATAATGATGATGGTTATGATGATGATGATGATGGTGATGGTGATGATGATGATGATGCTGACAGTGATAATAATGGTGATGTTGATGATGATGATGATGACAGTGGTATTTAGACAGCAAGATTCCCTCTTTGACCTCCATCTAGTGATAAGACGTGTTCTTTCGTTCACATAATTGAGTGAGTGTGTATGTGTGTGTGTGTATGTGTGTGTGTGTGTGTACAATTGTGTGTGAGTGTGTGTGTATGTGTGTTTATGGAAAATACTCTCTCCACTTATTTTAAACTTTCATTTATTCAATTGTATTATGCACTATGCATGGACCTGGGTTTTATTTTTGAATTAAGAATGGAGTGTTATCTTCTGTTCATTTTTTTCATTGACTGATTCATCCAGTTCATTCATTCAGTCCAGTTCATTCATTTATTCAACGATCCATTCAATTGATTTATTCATTCACGTTACCCTGTGTTGTTCAGGTTCACCTCCTGTCATGACCTGGTGATGTCTCGCTTCTGTGCCACGGACTTCAAAAGTCAGGGAGTGGTGGGGATCCGGATCCACCGCATCATTCGCATTCACAACCGCATACTGCGTGCCCGCTTCGACAAAAGGCTGACCCGAGTGACTGAGGGGCCCTTGGGAGAGTACTACCCTGGAACAAAGTAAATCTGTAGTTTTGTTAAAGTGCGTGGGTGTAGGTGGTGGTGGGTGGGTGGATGGATGGATGGTGTGTGTGTGTGTGTGTGTATGTGTGTGTGTGTGTCTGTGTGTGTGTGTGTGTGTGAGTGTGTGTGTGTGTGTGTGTGTGTGTGTGTGTGTGAGTGTGTGTGTGTGTGTGTGTGTGTGTGTGTGTGTGTGTGTGTGTGTGTGTGTGTGTGAATGAGTATGTGTGTATGTGAGTGTGTGTGTGTGTGTGTGTGTGTGTGTGTGTGTGTGTGTGTGAGTGTGTGTGTGTGTGTGTGTGAATGAGTATGTGTGTATGTGTGTGTGTGTGTGTGTGTGTGTGTGTGTGTGTGTGTGTTCATGTCTGTGTCTTTATTGTAGTTCTGTTCAGTCCTCCCAACCTCTCCTAAGACTTTCTGAACTGTGGTGCTGTTCAGGAACACGGCCTACAAGAAGCTGCTGGAGTACCTTTTCTGGATCTGGGACCCAGAGATGGCTGGCGGTGCCATGGAGCCGGCCAGAGTCCCCGAGGAGGGATTCAGGGATGCAGAAACCTACAAGGTGCACAGACCTTTCACCTGTCTCTCTGTGTTCTCTCCAGCTCTTTTTTGTTTAGTAGTTCCACTCTTTTCATTTTCAGTATATCTAGACACCAGTCTGCTTTACTGTATTGCTTCCCTCTGAAGCAAGGTTATTTTGTAAGTGAGTCTTCGAAAGTTAGGAAAACCTTAAGTAAGAGATAAAAATAACCCCCTTTCTTCCTCTCTCTGTCTCTCTCTCTCTCTCCTCTCTCTCTCTCTCTTCCTCTCTCTCTCTCTCTCTCCTCTCTTCTCTCTACTCTCTCTCTCTCTCTCTCTCTCTTGCTCTCCCCAAACCTCTTTCTTCTTCGGAAGATTATTCATCACCAGCTGAACCCAATTCTTTACTTATGTGTAGTATATTTGGACATGATGTAGCTCCCTCCGGGGTTGCGACCTTGTCGTGGTCGGAGGGCTTGCGCGGTCCAGTGATCCCTTAGCTTTGCTGGCGGGGCTACAATACTTGGAGATATGCTGGTTTTTTCCAACTGCTTCTAGTCCGAGAAGCCAAGATGCTGTCTGGCCTAAGCGTAACGTGGTAAGGAGTTGATGCCCCTGGTAGGGCTTCCCATGTCAGATAGCTAAGGTGAGGATCCTGACTAAGAGTAACCCGCCCTTTCTCCTTTTCTTGTTTTCTGCCTTTCTTATTTGGTCCTTTTCTATCTTCGTCTCCCCTTCAAGTCTTCTTTTCCACACTCCTTTCTCTCTGTGGTCTCCTTAAGATCCGCCGCGTTTGCCGTGCGGTGCGACCTGTGTCGGAGGGGAATGAGAATCCTGGTGATTGAGAGGGCCAGCGCTCTCAACACATCACTTTGGCTCGGACCTCTCCTAGACAGGGAGTACACTTTGGCCCGGGTGGACTAATCGGCTCCCCTTCTTGGGCTGGGTCAAGACAGGCAGTTCCCCTGCTGGCCATGTGAACCCCTGCAGTGCTCAGCTCTCTGTCCCCGGAGTTGAGCATGATCAGGGGGATAGGGTTGTAGTTTTCGTTTGTCGTATATCTCTCCCGAAGCCTGGAAGGGGTCAAGACATTGGTTTCTTGGCCCTGGCCCCTTAGTTGGACTCCAAGGTGGGTGGGTAAGGGAGGATGAAACACAATAAACTAAATATGGCTTTTTCAAAAATCATCCCCCCCAAAAAGAAGAGGAAGGCAGCATCCCCTATTTCAGGGATTTTGATACTGACAGTGATTCTGACATAGAGGTTAGACAGAGGACAGGTTTCTGGGCTTCCTGGCTCGTGATGGAAGGGACGGAGCAGGAAAGACCCCTTTCAGCTCTGAGCCCTTTTGCTATCCAAAAGGGCTTTCAAGCTTAGCAGGTGACCCTCGGTCCATCAAAAGGTTGAGGAATGGCTTGTTTCTAATTCAATGTCGATCAAAAAGCAATCTGAACAGCTGCTGAAGGCAACAAAACTAGTGGACAGGGAGATCAGAGTGACTCCCCACAAACAGTTGAATTCATCGAAAGGAGTGATTCGCTGCAGGGATTTATCAGGTGTTTCAGAGGCAGAGATCAAAACGGAGCTGCATCCCAGGGTGTGACGGAGGTGCGCAGGGGTACAGTAAAGAAGGGTGCAGAAAGAGTGGCCACCAACACCCTCTTTCTGACTTCTGCAACCCTGTGCTGCCTCCGGTCATCAAGTCGGCTACCTGAATGTCCGGGTTCAGTATATGTTCCGTCCCCGTTGAGGTGCTTCAGATGCCAGAGGTTTGGCCATGTCAGGGACCGCTGTTCTGGGCAGGAGTGTGCGGTGTTTGCTGCAAGGCAACCCATGATGGGCCGTGTCAAGATCCGCACATTGTGCTAACTGCGGTGGCGACCATCCCTCCTCTTCAAGAAACTGTCCTCTTTGGATTCAGGAATCCGCAATTCAAAGAATAAAAACTGAAAAGAAAATTTCCTTTTTTGAGGCCCGCAAACAGGTTGTGGGCAGTCAGACGCCGACAGCCTCTCCTATGCTTCGGCCGTAAAGAAAGTTCCCACAGTTTCCCACTCGATCAGTCTGCTGTCAGACTGATGACTTTACTTTTTGAAGACAATTGCAAGGAAGAACTGTCAACATCTGGTGGAAACAGGTCCACCAACCTTCCAACCCAAAGTGACTGCCCCTGGTGGAGGCAAAAATCCGCCACCCCTCAGACTGCCCAGCAGTCTACAACATCTGCTGCTGGGCAGATTAAAAAACCAGCAATCCCCCCTCGAACTCCTCTGTCCAGTGCCCGTGCGGGCAAGGGGTTCAACCCAGTGTGGAGATGGTGGAGATGAGGAAGAAACCTCCACCGTCTCCCAAATCCAGACCTTCTTCACCGTTGGCAAGTCTGCCAGCAGGTCTGTAGACCAACACAGTCCATGAAACTAAATAACAAATTCTCTCCATTGGAAGCAGAACGTTGAGAGGAGATGACCTGATCTCTGTCCTTTTCGCCCTCTGCACCATGGAAGTACAATATTCCATTGGAATATCCGTGGACTAAATTCCAACTTCGAGGAGCTGCAGCTTCTTATGTCAATCTATAAAACCTTCCGTCGTGGCTCTTCAGGAAACTCAAATTCAAAGCCAGAAGACCTTTACTCTTTCTGGCTTTAATATTCTTTCAAAACCTGCACAACCATCCACGTTGGGACTGTCGGGCGGTGTTGCCCTTCTCCTACAAAAACTTTGTTGTATAGTCCTGTCGCTCTGTCTACCTCCCTTCAGGCTGTAGCTGCGAGAGTCACTCTCCACAAGACTGTGACAATCTGTTCCCTTTATCTCCCACCTTCTGTCCCGGTTTGTCGTCAGGACCTTGTCAGTCTGATAGGAGAACTTCCTCGACCTTTTTTGCTGTTGGGTGACTTAAACGGTCACAATCCTCTTTGGGGTAGTGTCAGTACGTCATCCAGAGGTCTGCTAATTGAGGATGTCCTTTCGATTTGGATTTGTGTTGTCTGAACGACGGATCTGCAACTTACCTCCACTCTTCCACAGGTTCACTTTCGTGTTTAATCTGTCGGTTTGTGACCCCTCGGTCCTGGACTATGAGTGGTCTGTCCATGACGATCTGCACGGAAGTGACCATTTCCCTGTCCTTCTACAACCTGTAATAACTGAACGTCTCTGTCTCTCAACATCTAAATTATAAGAAAGCAAACTGGATCCATTTGCAGCCACTATTTCTAAGGCATTCCAGGACACTGATTTTCTCAGAGTCCGGACCCAGCAGAATCACTGACTAACACTGTGATCAAGTGTGCTAAAAGCTTGTATTCCAGTGTCTTCCGATAAACTTCAAATGCAAAACAACCCTGTTTGATTCAGACTGCCAACAAATTTCCAAAGTTCGAAAACGGGCTCAGCGTCAGGTGTACCAACGACCTTCGGGTCACAACGCTCGAGCCCATCAGAAACTCCGAGCCAAATCGAGACACACTTTTAAAATCAGTAAACGTCGGTCCTGGAGAAGCTTCTGCTCCAGGCTGACATCGAAAACTTCCAAGAAAAAATGTGTGGAACATCATTAAGAAAATCAAAGGGAAGAACACCTGTCCCACTGTGAACCATCTCAAGTTTTCGGACTCTTTAATAACGGAGAAAAAAGCGGTTGCTAATCTGCTTGCTTCAACAATTGAAAACAATTCCTCCTCTTCTAACAAATCAGCAACTTTGTCAAAAACAAAGCCCTAAAAGAAAAATCACCCTGCAACTTTTCGTCCGACAACATGGAAGACTACAATCTTCCTTTCACGTTAAACGAGCTGAAATCTGCCTTACTTCTTGCAGTGATTCCTCTCCAGGTATAGATGAAAATTCATTATCAACTGTTGAAACATCTTCCGCAAGAAGGTCTGAACATACTGCTACAGGTATACAACATGTGTGGACTACAGTTTCTTTCCACCCTCTTGACGGAAAGCCCTCATTATTCCCATCCCCAAACCTGAAAAGATCTTTCTAATCCATCAAACTACCATCCCATAGCTTTGACCAGCTGTGTCTGTAAATTGATGGAGAAAATGGTCAATGCTAGGCTCATGTGGAAACTCGAAACCGATGGCCTTTTGGCGAAAGAACATGTGGTTTCCGCAAACATCGGACTACTGTTGACCATTTGATTCGTCTGGAATCTACACTTCGGAACGCTTTTTGAACAGACAGCATGCAGTGGCAATTTTCTTTGACTTGGAGAAGGCCTACGATACTACCTGGAAGTCGGGGATACTTCATGATCTCCACGATCTGGGTTTTCGAGGTCATCTTCCGCTTTTTATTCAAAATTTTTTTGGCAGAGCGACAGTTTCAGGTCAGGGTTGGCACCACTCTCTCTGATGTCCACGAGCAGGAGTTATGTGTTCCACAGGAGCATACTGTCTCCTGCCCTCTTTAGTATTAAGATCAACAACATGTTCAATCAGTCCAGCAGGTTCAACTGCTCATTGTTTGTGGATGATTTTGCTGTCTACGCAACTGGAAGCCTGTACCCGAGTGTCCAGCGCAGGCTCCAGCTTTGCGTGGATAAAATCCATCAGTGGCGGATGAAAACGGTTTCACCTTTTTCTGCTACAAAAACACAGTGTATTCACTTCCATAATTTCCGTCAGTTTTCTCCAGATCCTGAACTTCAAGTAGGAAATCTCCCATTCCAGCTGTTAAAGAGGCCAAATTTCTGAGTCATTTTTGACCAGAAACTTAACTTTCTCAGCCACATCAAAAACCTCAAAACTAGCTTGCCAGAAAGCACTGAATATTCTGCGGGTCGTAGCGCACACCGACTGGGGCGCTGATAAGAAAACTTTGCTGCACCTCTACAGAGCCTTGGTCCGTTCCAAACTGGACTACGGTTGTGCTGTGTACGGCTCCGCAAATCGTCTTACCTCAAACTCTTGACCCTATCCACCATCAAGGGCTTCGTCTCTGTCTTGGAACGTTCCGCACCACCCCTGTGTACAGCCTGTACGCAGAGGCGGGTGAACCTTCACTGTCCAACCGCAGGCTGAAACTGTCTTTGAATTATTATATCCGACTGTTTCTCAGAACCAGAAAACCCTGCCTATGACTGTGTCTTTGACCCACCGTTCCAAAGTAAGTTTGAAAACAACCCGAAATGTATTCCGCCGTTTGGTCTTCGTATGCAGCCTCACGTGCGGAATGCAGGTCTAGACCTAGGAGTTGTGTCGGATTTTTCCAAGTTTCCGGATCCTCCATGGACCTTTTTCACACCAGAGATTCGTTTTGATCTTGCAGCTTTTCGCAAAGAGTCTACCAGCTCTCTGGCGTACAAGGCATTGTATGCTGACCTCTGTTCGAAATTCCCATCCTGTCAAAAAGTTTTCACTGACGTTTCCAAGTCTGAAGATGGAGTGGCCTGTGCAGCCTATTGCCCTGGGCTCCTTCTCAGATACTGTTGGAACATATTCATTCAGATGCTTCTGTCTATTCCGCTGAACTTACCGCTCTGGTTCTGGCTTTGAAGATAATCTCACAATCTTCGAAGAGCGACTTTCTGGTTCTGTCGGATTCGCTGTCAGCTTTGGAGGCCATAGCTGGCCGCAACCTTCAGCATCCAGAACTTTGACATTTCTTTGAACTTTTTAGCACGTTGAAAGCGGACGGTTACAACATCACTCTTGCTTGGGTTCCTGGTCATGTTGGCATCGCGGGAACGAAATGGTTGATCGTTTAGCCAAGAACGCCACAAGAGAGAAACTGTCCAACATTTATATCCCCTGCTCAGATGTGAAACCCAAAATTAACGATTATGTGAGAGACCTCTGGCAGGAGGATTGGAACACACAGACGAATAACAAACTCTTTCAGATCCGTCCAAAACTTAAGGACTTCCTCCCATCTACGTCGGGAGGTCGTAAAGAGGAAACGGTTCTGTGCCGGCTGCACACCGGCCATTCGTATTTTACCCATTCTTACCTTTTAAAGAGTGAAGAAGCTCCATGGTGTATTCCATGTCATGCGCCACTCACAATGAAACATGTTCTTTTAGAGTGTTGGAACTTGCACGATGTGAGACACAAACATTTTACAGCGGAGTCCATGAAGATCCTGTTCAGAGATGCCTGATGTGATCCTTGAGTTTTGAGAGAGATTAACATTTTTCATCTGATTTAAGATTTTACGGAAGAAAGATTTTTAACGAAGTTTCTGGTGCGTTTCTAGATGATGTCATTTAATGAGATGTGTGAAAGTTTTTGTTTTTTTGTTTTTTTTTCAAATGACTGGTGAGTTGATTTTAACGTGGTGACAGCCCTGATGTGGCCCTTTGCGGTCGGCTGGGCTATAAGCAACATTATCTTATCTTACATGATGTAGCTCATGTTCTGGAGTCATGTCCAATTTATAAGGGCTTAAAAATAGAGTCATTATCGAAGACAGACATTCCAATTTGTTTGTTGTTCACTGCATTTGACTGTATAACCAAGGCAGTGCTGAGGAAATGAGACAATATCCAAAACATGGAGAGTGACACTCAAAGAATGTTGTTATATGAATTTGATTTTCCTGGTTTGACAAAAGCCAGGCTTTCCCAAAACCTGATTGTGATTGTTTTTTTTAAACTGTTAGTTTTTGATTTTTCCAGCATTCTGTAAGACGCTTCTGCAGCAATGATTCATCTTTAGGGCCTTTTCAATTTTTTGTTTAATTGAAAGCAAATCAGTTGTATGTAACATACATCAATTTTGGTGACAGCAGCCAACGGTAACATGTCTTTATTCTCTGACTCCACAGTTGCTG
This sequence comes from Conus ventricosus, assembly GCA_018398815.1. Lineage (NCBI taxonomy): Eukaryota > Metazoa > Mollusca > Gastropoda > Neogastropoda > Conidae > Conus > Conus ventricosus. The sequence goes on along the minus strand of CM031598.1, from coordinate 58,395,163 downwards.
GGGCGAGATGCGGCAGTACCCCTGAGTAACAGCCTGAGTCTGGCTGACCGGCACCGCATCGTTCACCTGAAGAAGCAGCGACAGGAGCATTCAGCCCTCGACCCTTGCCCCTTCCGATTTGGTTAGTCAGTCCTGCTTGATCAGCAGCATGTGTTGGAGTAAAGTTTGCATACTGAGAGATGTGTCTTATTGTTTGCAGTTGGATGGACCTTGTTGCTTGCAGGGTTCAGCTAGCAAAGGAGTAAATGCTGATGTAGTTTCTTGCTGAACTCTTGCAGTGTTTTGTTTTGTTTTTCCCCTCATTATTGCAACAGTTTTTGCCTTGGCTTTTACTGTTTCCATCACCATTACTACTCTGCCATTACTACTGATACTGATATTGCTATCACTGCTGCTGCTATTGCTACTAAAACTGCTGCTATTAGTTTGTACTGCAAGTACTGCTGTTCATGATTAAAGCAGTAACAAGAATTTGTTACAAAAGAAATATCACCAAGTATTTTATTTGTAGAGTCATAATCGAGAGCATGAGTATATACACATATACAAGTATGCATATATACATGATATACACTCACAGACATGGACAGACAGAGTAAATGACAGATAGTCTCACATACACACGCACGCACGCACGCACGCACGCACGCACGCACCCTCTACACAAACTTACACACATACGCATGCACACATGCATGCAAATGCACAAACTAGCACATGCACACACAAACACTCACACATACACACATACACACACATACATACATACACACACACACACACACACACACACACACACACACACACACACACACACACACACACAACACACACACACGCACGCACACACACACACTCTCACACACACTCTCACACACACATGCACACACGCATGCACAAACACATGCATGCACACATGCATGCAAATTATGCATATGGTTGCTTACCACACTGAACCTATTTTGGTGTGAATCTTAATGAGGCAAACATTTTCTTTACCAGGTCAATTGATCATTGCAAAGACGTATCTGGGCAAAAGTGCCAGTGTGGCTGACAATCGACCGTAAGTGGCTGTGTTGTTGTAGTACTTCTTCTTCATTTTATCTTCTGTCTCCCTTTCTGTAGAATGGGAACGAAGAAATGCTGTCTGTGTGTGTGTCTGTGTGTCTGTGGTCAAAATATGTTCCACTCGCTCCAGACAAAACTACTGGGCCGATCTTTCTGAAAATTTGTAGGTATGTTCATTATGGGCCACGGATGATGCCCGATGTTTTAGTTTACCGTTATAGCCGTTACTAATGGCTGTAACGGCCTATAACGCTTTTTCTTCTTTATGGAATATCTCTGAAAGGACTTGGCCAATTTATAAGCGGTTTGGATGATCTTGTGACAAATCGGAGCCTCTGTCCATATGTATAAGTGATGTAATGCTGAAAATGGATTAAACAACCGTTAAAAACCGTTATTCTGCCGTTATTTTTTATATATAGGTGGATTTTAATGAAATTTGGTATATAGAAAGGTTATCACACATAAATGGCACTTCCATATAGTGTTTCAAAATTTGACCATTAAAAACCGTTATTCTTGACATATTGTCCGATTTGGATGAAATTTGATATGTACACAGGCTTTAGCCCAGTGAGGACTAAAATACTGGTTTCAAAAGTGTATATCGGTTATATAACTGTTAAACTGTTATTTTGCCATTATTTTTTTATATATTGGTGGGTTTTAATGAAATTTTGTATATAGAAAGGTTATTACACACAAATGGTACTTCCATGTAGTGTTTCAAAATCTGACCATTAAAAACCGTTATTCTTGACATATTGTCCGATTTGGATGAAATTTGATATGTACACAGGCTTTAGCCCAGTGAGGACTAAAATACCAGTTTCAAAAGTGTACATCGGTTAAATAAACGTTTAAAACCGTTATTTTGCCTTTTATTTCTTATCTCACAAAGCACTTGGCCAATTTATAAGCGGTTTGGAAAACTGGGAGTACATTTATATGCTTCGCATCTTGTTTTTTTCTGTCTTCTGTGTTACAGCTATTTTCCTAGTTTAGCTTTGTTTTCGTATTCCTTCATTGTCCTTGTTTAAATCTTGTCCGCAATGTGCATTAGTCCTTCCTAACACTCCCCCACCCCACCCCACCCCCGCCCTCACTCCTTCACAGTTCTTTCTTGAAATACTTTTTTATGTATTATGTTATGATCATGCCATAGAAGATGAAAATATTCATATGCAACATGCATCTGTCCAGTGATTCCTCCACCCTCCACTCCCTCCCCTTTTTATCCATGCATCCATTCATCTATCCATCAATCCATTTGTCCAGTAGCTTATACACAGTACCCATTGATCTGTCTGTTTGTCCAGCCAGACGCTTCTCCATTCGTTTGTTTACTCACCCACCCACCTATCGAACCATTTATTCACCCAGCCACTCATCCATCTGTAAGTCCACCTACCTGCTCACTTATTTGTCCACTCACTGACTTCAATTAGTTTTCCCATGCTGCCACCCAGCTACTCAACCACCTGTCAGTCCGTCCACCTACCTCCCAATCTCTCCATCCATTTATTGATTTAACTGGTCATGTGGAATGATGCATTTGTTTGCATTTGCAGGATAGCGGCTGGTGCCTACCCCAAGATAGACGCCGTCTTCAAGCCCAGGAAAAAGTGCCTACCAGACAGTGAGTTGTCTTGCCCAGTGATGAAAAGAGAACAGAATTGATGTGCAACAAAGAACTGCCTAGTACACAGTTTCATAAATGAAATGAGACAAGCCTAGGTTTTCAGTTGCCTCACTGAGGCTGGTAATGAAATATCCAAGACAAATCTATAGTCTAGACAAGAACGGTAGTCAGTGTCGATAGGAATCAAGTGATCTACCTTGCTGTACTACTGGTGTATGATTGCCAGTGCCTTTGACTCTCATTCATACTATTGTTACTTTTCAGTCATTGTTGATATGAATCACAGGAGCTACCTTCTTGTTCTACTGGTATATGATTAGTATTGCCTGTTTAACAGATTTTATGACTGTTGGTGATACTTTGTGATTTTTGCATCTTGTTTTATTGTGTGGTTGCTGCTTGTGTCATGATTCCACGATTTAATAGGGTCTGTGACATATGGATTCATGTCTGTTGTGTGAATGATTGCCCAGTTTGCTGTTGGCTTTCAGGTGACCCTTCCAGTGCCTGTGAGTGCAATGCTCGTCAGTGTGAGTGGTACATCTTTGACCACCAGCTGGTGCTGCCGGAGTACATCATCAACTTTGAGTATGTCACAAAGGTAGGATGGGACACATACACATACACATGCACACACACACACACACACACACACACACACACACACACACACACACACACACACACACACACACACACACACACACACACACACACGCACACACACACACACCCATATTCACACAAATACACACACAGGTGCACTGATACATGAACACACACATGCACACAGGCGCTAATGTATGTGCACATGTACATGTCCATACACACGCGTATGCAGACTTATGCACGCGCGTGTGCACACACACATACACATACACAAATACATTCACTCGCGTGCGTGCGCACACACACACACACACACACACACACACACACACACACACACACACACACACACACACACACACACACACACACATAAACACACCTGGTTGAATATTGGACAAAACTGCTAGATAGGCTTGATTGCAGGCTTCAAGCACAAATGCTTTATGATGCTGTATAGAGATGAGCATGGTGAAAAACAAACTGGGTAACACGTGTCGGAAAGTTATTATTCACTCAAGGTTTCAATACTTATGTACACATGGCGTTTGGGCACTGTAGATTATGGTAAAATTCTGTTTTTCTTAGATGTATTCAAATTGAGATCACAGGACATTCAGCATTAGAAATGGCATGAGCCTTTTCCATGCCATAAGATTTCACTAGTATCTGAATATCTACAGTCAATTAAGTCTTTGAAGTAAAGTCAGTAGAACTTTGGAGAGCCATTTGTTCACTGAGAACAAATTCCCTTGTTACAATGTGCATGCATGCATACACAAACACATATACAATCTTATACATGCACACACACTTGCATGCATTCACACATGCACAAATGCAGTGATGCACACACATATACACATACACACACACACACACACACACACACACACACACACACACACACACACACACACACACACACACACGCACAGGATAATGTCAGTAGAATGTTGGTGTACATTCATGCATGCATCAGACTCTCTTAGCATGAAATGTAAACCTCTTCCCTCTTTTTTTTTGTTAGTTAGTCGTGAATGTCATGAACAGTGTGGCCTATATGGACTAGTCTGCATGCAGTAACATTTCCTTGATGAAAGTGAAACTGATAAACATTGATTTGAACAGAACATGCTGCCATTGATGTTCTTTTGTGAAGTTAAATCAATGAAGCTTGTGTCATACTGCCCAATGATACGGGAGGTGAGTCTTTATGGAATCCACAAACTACACATGGTTACTGACATGAGAGCTGGCATGTTGTGTGACAGGAGCCGTCATGGTCCCCATACACGCAGGTGTCTGACGACCTGTTTGACAACAAAGTGGTAGACATCCCAGCGCCTGCCGTCAATTCTCATGAACCCCAGAGTGACGATACCATCTTGAACATGCCCCCTGAGATCTCTCAACGTCCCAGGTCGGTGGCCGTGTCTGTTTGAGAGAGTGTTGGGATGCAGCGTCATTCAGCTGTTGTTAAATGCATTCTGTTTTTTCATCTGCTTAGTTTGAAAAAAATAAGAATGAGCTGCCATTGTGCCTTTCTTAAATTCTTGTACCATTTAACAGGTGTGGAGGAAGGTGCAGGTCAACTAGCAAAACAGCAGATGCTCATAAATCCAAACTTGAATACAACAATGTGAAAGAAAGAAAAAAAAGAAATTCTGCCGAGTCCGTGAAGATTGTCACAATCTGTGAACTCCATCTGGAGGCATTCTTGTCCTGCTTTATCGAAGGAATGAAGAAGAAAACCGAGAGAATATATCTTTTATGCCTTCCACCTCTGGCCTAAGTCTTTGGTTTTTGACCACTGTCAGCACTCCAATGTCTCCCCTCCTTCCTCCTTACCCCGCACACACCACACTTGCCCTTACTCCCAGATGTGGGTTTTAACTGTTTTTCAGTTCATTGTCCTTCAGGCAACTGTTACGTCTCTTCCAACGTTCTGCTGTCTTGCCAGGATGGTGACTTTGACGGAGGAGCTTCTGCTGAAGACGGCCAAGTCAACGACGCTGAGCACCATCACCTACATCAATCTCCACGGCAACGGGCTGACCAAGTTGAAGCACATTCAGAGTCTTGTGTCCCTGAAGAAACTAGTGGTTAGCTTCAATGAGCTGACCCGTCTGGACGAGATCACCCACATGGTCAGTTTTTGGGTTTTTTTGCTTTACTTTTGTTTGATGTACTTTGGTTTCATGCTCAGCAGATGAGGTGGATCTTATATTGACATGTCTCAATGCCAGGATATCGCCATGTTGAAACTGAAAGTGTTTTCTTGTTTATCCATTGGTTACTTTTTTTTTCTTTGTCTGGCTTTTTTTTTCCTTTGCTTATCACTGATTTCTCTGTGCATGTTATCTATTCAGATATTTCTAGCCATAGTTCTAAGATTCGTAGTATTTCATAAGCTACACAGCAAGTTTATCTGTGATTTTGTTCTTAATGAAAGTGGTATTTGCATTATATCTTCATGTAATGCTTCTGCTGAGAAGAGAAAATTTGACATTTTGTTGTTGTTGTTTGGAGGTGGGGGGAGGGGGGAGGGGCTCTGAATTAAGTTAATTATCATCTGTGTGCTTTCTGTGCATGTTGCAGAACATTGAATATCTGGACGCCAGCTTCAATAAGATAGCCACCTTGGAGGGAATGAAGGTAATGCACTCAATGAGAAGATTTATGCTGAAGAAATATAGGAAGAGTGGAGCAAAACACAAGGCTGAATGGAGGCTAGCAATGAGAGAGAGAGGGACAGAGACAGAGACACAGAGGGAGAGAGAGAGAGTAATCATTGACAATGTGAGGTCTGTGACTGTAAATGTTAATCATGAAAAAGACTAGGTCATTTACAGTGAAGATAGTAAAGATTTATGCATGAAGTTGTCATGGTTGTCATCATCTTATCTTTGTCATGTCTGATTTTTTATTAAGTTGCCAGCATCATATGAAATTGAATTATATGACTTGAGTGTGACATTCTTTCGTGGGATGATTAAAAGGGCATAAAAAAGTTAAGCACACACCTATCGACACATGCATACAAGCGCGCTCGTGTACACATGCAGGCAGGCACGCACGCACATACGCACACATGCATGAATGCACGCACACACGCACATATGCATGCACATGTTTGCATACACAAACACAGACACAGAAACTTGCACAGACAACATAGGCACACACAGACATACACACATACACAAATAAATGAACACACGCCCACACACCCACACCCACACCCACACTCACACTCACACACACACACACGCACACACACACACATGGACATAGGAGATTGATGATTTCATTGTGGCTCTACACAGTCCCTGGCACGCCTTGAACAACTGGACCTGACATGGAACCAGCTGCACAATACACGAGAAGAGTTGTCTGTGCTACGAAAGCACTGCAGCACACTGCGCCACCTGGATCTTCGCCACAACCCTGGCTTAAGGTCAGACACTCATAGATCTGACACAGATCTTTTGAACATGCACCCACTGGTGGTGTGTTTTGTATGATAGAAATGTACTGGGTTTGGAAAGAGACTCACTGTAACTTATCAGAGTCATAAAAGTTGCATTTAAGAAGTGCATACAACAGACTTTAACTGTTTACTTGGTTTAGGAAATTCGCAAAGTACAGGCTGCTTTCCAGAAGGGTTTGGACAGAAAATGGCTGAAAGGGGTCTGTACATTGAAAGGACTATAATCTGTAGGCACATTGTTAACAAAATAGGGAGGCAAAACATTGTTAGTTTATGCGTTGTTTTCACTGTGCTTAAAATAATGTTCTGGACTGTGAGTTTGCTTATTGATTAGGTGATGATAACAGAAATTACAGATGTTTTAAAGAAAGATGAACAAAAGAGTGTGATTGCTTTAATTATAAGCTGCATGCAGTTACTCATAAGTGCAGACATTAGGAAGTGTGATTTAGACTAACCAAAATATGCTTTAGATTAACCTCTAAGCAGTTTGATTTTAGCAAAAAATGAATGGGTATAAATCTCAGGTTAGTGAAATTATCATATGACCATTACAAATTGTACTCTGGATCAGTGTCAGCAGAACTAGGCAAATGAAAATAAACCTATTTGCATTAAGTTCTAAAGGTATTATAGGTCCAACAAACTTATTTCAGTTTGTAGCCTACCTGTAGCCAGCTTTGATATTTTTGAACTTCAAGAAAGCAAACTTATTCTTAATTCAAGTACAGGATGATTGATCACCCTTCAAGAATCCATCTTCAAGGAGAAGATACTCTATTCTCACATGAAAATGCAACTATATGGAAGGGACATAACCCCTGCATGTCTTTAAAATGGTCACCACAGACTGAAAATGCCTTCCATGATGGACTTTCTTATCATTAGTCATTGACGAACATTTTATGTTAGGCTGTGGTGAGGAACTGTTCTTTCTTAGAAATTCAATCACTGGTAGATATTCATTCTGAAAAATCAAGTATGTCCTGAAATACGATGATGATCCCCCTTCTCACTGACAAACTCGGAAACAGACCTAATGGGCAAAGAGGACAGAAATATTACTCTGCCTCTGAGGGTACACTTATGCACAGAGTAATAAAGCTATTAAGGGCATTGATTAGAAACATTAAGAAACCTCATACACAAAAAATCCAATCAATAAGTGATTCTGTTTTATGTTAGTAAAACCTTTAATACCTTTGATAGCCTTGAGAAGACATTTCTTTTTTGTCGTTGTAATGTTTTGTTCTCTTCACTGTTGTGTTTTTGTTCTGGCCTGTTATATCTTGTTCTGTCTGGTTGTGCTCTTTCAGTTCCACTGTTTTTGCCATGGGTTGTAGGGTTTCACTGGACGTAATAGTCTGTTTTATTCTGATTCATAAAGCTTTCTTATCTGTCTGTTTTCATTGTTTTGTTGTCTTTCTCTTAATGCGTCTGTGGTATGTGTGTGTGTATTTGTGTGTGTGTGTGTGTGTGTGTGTGTGTGTGTGTGTGTGTGTGTGTGTGTGTGTAAGAGTTGCATGTGCATATGTAGATGCTTGTAAGATTTGCTGTCAGTTTTTTTGTCTGTGTAGACATATGCATACATTTTCATATTCATGTTCATGTTTTTGAAAATGTTGTCATTCAACTTTAAAAATCATAACACAATTTGCATGCCAGACCTTAACATCTGCCACTTTTTCAGCCCGATGATCTCAAACTCCGCGTGGTTGGCCGCATCAAGTCACTGAAATGGCTGAACGGGGAACTGGTCACGGAACAGGAGGGCCAGATGGCGCTGCGGATGGCAGCAGGGTCTCGCATTTCCCAGCTGTCCTTGCTGACCAACTCGCGCACGGACTCCATGCTTCCCCGCTCCCTCAGTCTGGGCTGTGGAGCTCACATCATCGCCCAGAACAGTCGCCTCAAGCCTGACAAAATCTCCGAGGCTGATACCAGCTGGTACAGCAAGGTAGTGCTGGTGAATTTGGCGTTAACTGGTTTTGTCTGATAGGTCTGCAAAGCTTTGTGTAAAACCTGTTAACTGTTGTACAACTTATGGCAGGACTATTTGGTGTTGTGTATTGATTTTTATTGAAGTAACGTCACTCAGTGGTTTATTTTCTCTTGGTCATCTGACCAGATTCTGCCTTTACTCAGTGTGGGTAGGTTGACTAGAGAGGCAAATCAAATACATTTGTATACATACATACATACATACATACACACATACATACATACATACATACATACATACATACATACAGAGCTTCATCTACAGTAGGAGTGAGTTGCCTTGGAATCAGCTGGGCTTTCTCAAGCATATGCCAGCTACAAGTAGCATTTGAAATATTGGAAGTCTTATCTCTTTGTTGCTGTCATCATCAGTTTCACTGTCATGGTGGTTATGGCCATCTCCATGTTGTTACTACTATTAATTTTATCATAATCATTTCCTGCAGGTGATGACAGTGAACCTGGAGAGTCAGCATATGACCAAAATGTCCAACCTGGAGCGTCTGGAGAACTTAAAATGGGCATCATTCAGCAATAATGATCTCACCAAGATCGAGGTGTGTTCCTCATCTTCTGTTATAAATCTTCTTCTTATTAGACATATTGTCTCTTGCTGGTTTTTTTTTTTTTTTTTTTTTTGCATGATTAAGAGTAGCATGGGTGTTTCTCCTTTGTTGTGGATTGAAATCTATCTTTTTTTTATAATTACCGAAAAACAGAAGCTCCATCATTTAGATAGAACATCAGGATAGAACATGTGGTAAGTGTGGAGGTGAAGAAGGGGCGAGTGTCTCTGAGATTTGAGCAGTGAATGCCTGAGGTACAATTTTCAGTTGTTCACCTTCACTCTTCTAATGTGTTGTACACTGAATTGGTCAACTCTCTGTCTGTTTCTCTTATTCTGTGTGTGTGTGTGTGTGTGTGTGTGTGTGTGTGTGTGTGTGTGTGTGTGTGTGTGTTTACTGATTATAAAACTAATCATGCATCTCATATACATATATAGAAGAGAGATACTGGGTTTTGGCAGTCAGCCCTCGTAATAATGCGTGCAACCCTCATGAAAAAGGGTCAGTGGCCTACACTTGAATGAAATCTCTCTCTCTCCGTCTCTGTCTTTGTCTCTGTCTCTCTCTCTGTCTCTGTCTTTGTCTGTCTGTCTGTGTCTGTCTTAAACCATTCATGTGTTTTTTTTTCTTCTTGCTAGTCAAGAAGAGGCAGTTGCATACCTTTCAAAATGTAATTGTCCCCAACAGGGGTCTGCCGGTCCCTGGACCCCACCCCACCTTTATGTTTTCAAAGATTGCACCCCCACTAAAGGCCTCAGGGTGCTTCCATTCCAGACCTCTGTAGATTGCTCTTGAAGTCCACCCTCAACAGTATGCTGTAAAATGGTCTTCTACCAAACACACAGCACGCACGCGCACACACACACACACACATTATAACTTACCATACTGTATATCATGTTCTGTGTTCCGTTCCTGTCCTGACTGAAAGCTTTTCCTCTCAGGGTCTGGACAACTGCCACAAACTGGAGGACCTGGCCCTGGACGACAACTGCATTGCCCGCCTGGACGGCCTCAGCAAGCTGTCCCGCCTGCGGCGCCTCAGCCTGGCGCACAACCAGCTGACCACGCTGGACACAGGCACCCTGAACTACCTGCCCCACCTGGTCTACCTGGCCCTGGACAACAACCGCCTGACCTCCCTGGCCGGCCTGCATGCCGCGCAGTCCTTGGTGGAACTGTACATCGGAAACAACCTCATCGCCAACATTCGAGAGATCTTTCTGTTGAAGGTAAGGGGGATGTTGTGGGGTGGGCTTTGGTTGGTTGCTTTTTTTTTACAGGGTTAGGTTGTGGGTGGGGGGATTAAAGAGAGGGACAATTGTGGGGTTGGTTGGAACGAAATGAGTTGAAGAGTGTTGAGGTGTGAGGCTGGTGATGGAGAAGGAAGTTAAGTCAAACTTAGTTTTTCAAGGGTAAAAGTGTAAGATTTGCAGGTTTTTGAAAACAAATAAGTCTGTCTTCAAAATATGTGAGAATGTGTTTGTTTCATAATTAGAAGACTGTCTGTCAGTAAGAGAAGGGAAAGAGGACGGGGGGGGGGGGGGGGGGGGGATTTTTATGAGAAACACAGTGAATCTGCAAAAATAAATTTTTTGCACTACAACACCCTTCTCACAATTACCATACATTCTGTGATCTTTTCGCATTGTGATAGTTTTCTGGACCTTCTTACAACAAGCAGCAAATGAAACAAACTGCGGCGTTACTGAAACACGACAAAAAAGCAGAAGAGCACACAAAACAAAGTGTGAAGTAACGACGATTTCATGCACGACACAAAACAGGACAAGAAATTTTCGGCAAAATGCCTTCCTCAGTGACAAAAAAATACAGACATAAACATGCACAATACTCCCCTTGTGAAGCCAAAGTGGTGAATGAAGTAGACAGAGGACAGTGGAAGAGGGTGAGTAGAGTTCGAGGAATAGGCACGAGGAAAGAGGGTAGAGTAAAGTGAGGAGGAGGAAAAGGAGAGGAGGGAGAGAGAGAGAGAGAGAGGAGGGGGGGAGGGGGAGAAAGAGAGGGGAGAGACAGAGAGAGAATGGAAGTAGAGGAAGAGTGGAGAATGAGAGAGAGAAGAGGAGGGAAGGAGAGTGAGTGGAGGCGGGAGGGTGTGATGGTATGTAGTGGGTGTGTTGCATATGAATGAAATGAACAAGAGAAAGCACAATAAATAAGATACAATATACTTGAAAAGCATTTTAAATGACAAGGGGAGGGGGGGGGGAGAGAGAGGGGGTCAGCCGCCTAAAGCATCCGACCCAAGTCTGACCAAGGGTAGGTTGCCCTACCCAAGCACCAAGGGGTGAGAGGGAAAACGGGAGAACCCCGAGAAAAAACCCACTAGCCAGACGCAGCTAAGAGCTGCAAGGCTCACCCCCCCACACACACAAGAAAAAAAAAAAAAAAAAAAAAAAGAAAAAAGCACTTGCCCGTGGCAAAACCACACACACACACACACACACACACACACACACACACACACACACACACACACAAGTGGCGCGCTGCGCGCACGAACAAACACGCACGCACACATACACACGCCAATAAGTGCACACATTGGGGGGGGGGGGGGGGGTATAAAATGGGGAATAAATGGGTAAATGTACAAACAAGGCATACATTAAGACATCTGGGTGTAGCATAGGGAAGTAGGTGGTGCTATGGTGGCGCAACAGAAAAAAAGGGCAAAAATAAGAGCATTAATGCAAAAGATAGATATGCGGTCATGATGAGAGGCGCTAACAACACTCCCAATGACAAAAAAAAAAAAAAAAAAAAAAAAAAAATTATCTATAACATATATTTATATATATATAAATATAATATATATAATGTACATATACAGATAGACAAAAAAATAAAAAATAAAAAGGGAAGAAAAAGGAGGGGAGGGAGGGGAAAGGGGAGGGAGGGGGGGAAGAAGGAGAGACATAAAGAAGGACAAAAAGAGGGGCCTAAAGAAGGTGGAAGTATGAGAGAGGGCGAGGGAGAGGAGGGTGGGGGGGGGGGGGGGGGGTGAGAGAGGAGAATAGTAGAGGTCGAAAGTAGAGAGAAAGAAGTAAGAAGGAAAGTAAAGAGAAGGAACGAAAGGGGAAGGACCCTTCAGAGGACGATAGAAAAGGAACAAGGACGAAGGAGGTGAGGGGAAGAAGGGAGAGGGGGTAGGGGGGTAGAAAAAGGGGGGGGGGGGTGTGAAAGGGGAAAAAAAAAAGGAGGGGGGGGGGGGGGAGGGAGGGGGCAAAGGAGGGTAGGAAGGAGAGGGATAGATACAAAAGTAAGTGAGAAGGAAAAATAAATAAAAGAAAATAGAAAAAAAACACAAAAAGACAGGAGACTGGGGAGCTAACCCTACTCAGAAACTCCTGGCAAAAGATATAGGCTCTCAAACGATCATTCCAGTAGGCGCCAGGCTCTACGGTCACGAAGAGGCCACTGATGCAGATCAACCATGCACAGGTAAGTACTAAAGGGTAAAGGGAATCATAAGTCATTGTCCACCTGAATTGTCTCGGGGGGGGGGGGGGGGGGGGGGGGGGGGGAACAAAAGTACACAGAATTGCTAAGCTTTTTCATTGATACCAGCTGGATTTCTGGTGCCCAGTTTTTGAATCAGGTGAGACTCCATATCCTTCCTGTCTCTAGAGTCACTAGTTTTCATGAGCCACAAGCCCTTCACTCTTGCATTGTGCGCGAATGGCTGGGGAGGTTGAAGTGCTTGGCTACTGGTTTGTCCCTGTTGTATTTAATGTCAGCGAGGTGTTCCTTGAATCTGACAGTCAAAGTGCGTCCGGTCTCGCCGATGTAAAGTTTAGAACAAACGGTGCAGTGGATGATGTAGACCAAGTTAGTGGTTTGGCAGTTGAAGAATTTGGAGACAGTCATGCGTGAACTGGGTCCTTTCACTTCAATGGCAGTGCAGATGAAGGGGCAGGTCTTGCAGTTGGGCAGATTGCATGGGCTTGTGCCTACAGAAGATTGACGTCTGTGAGGCTGGAGACTGGAACGCACAAGCAAGTCACGGATATTCTTGTCCCGTTTGTAGGCAACTAGAGGGGGCTGGGAAAAAATTCTAGCTGAGTGGGCACAAGACTGAAGGATGTTCCAGTTGGTTTGGAGAATTTTGCGCACCTGGTGGACAGAAGGGTGGTAGAGCAGGCTGACAACAGGTCTGTCTCTGGTTGATTCCTGGGGTTTGGGTTCCAGAGCTTGTGGACGGCGATGAGCTGGACTTTCTGGAGAGCATGATCAGTGATGTCTTCGGGGTAGTGGCGATCAAGGAAGAACTGTTTCATTTTCAAGGGCTTTTACGTTAAAGACAGAGTTCTCAGAGCAGAGTCTGCGGAGCCTCAAGAACTGAGAATAGGGTATGCTGGTTTTGGTACTGGGATTATGTGACGATCTGTAGTCGAGATAAGAGTGGGAGTCCGTAGGTTTTGTAGTGGATGGAAGTGGAGAGTCCACTATCAGTGATGGAGAGATTCATGTCAAGGAAAGTGATGCACTTTTCAGATATTGCGTAGGTGAACTTGATAGCTGGATGAAAGTTCTGGACTGCTGTGATGAAGACATGGAGATCACTGATGGGCATGGAGGTAGCACCAAGTCCGTCATCGATGTAGCGTTTATAGAATTCAGGGATAGAACCATGGTATTGTTGCAGGAAGTTTGTGTTCAAAGTATCCCATGAAAAGGCATGCGTAGCTGGGGCCCATTTTGGTACCCATGGCGACACCACTGATTGTTTGAAAGTGTCGCCAAGGAAGGTAAAGGTGTTGTTGGTGAGGACAAGTTCCGCAAGGCGAATAAGAGTGGTAGTCGCAGGGGAAGGGTCTGTTCTTTGTTGAGAAAAATGACAGGGCTTGCAGTCCAGTTGCATGGGAATACTAGTATACAGAGATGTCACGTCGAGAGTGAATAGATATTTAGGCTGAAACTTCGGATTGAGGTGGAGGTCATTAATGAGACTGAGAGCATGAGTAGTGTCCTTGATGAACGTGGGCAGGTCTTGAACGAGGGGTTGGAGGATGGAGTCGAGGTATTCAGAAATATTTTCTGTGGGGCAACTGCAGGCTGAGACGATGGGTCTACCAGGGGTGTTAGCCTTGTGAATTTTGGGCAGAAGGTAGAAAATTGACTCTCTGGTCTTGGCTTTGATTAACAGTTTAGCCGTAGGGTTTAAGTGGCTTTTTTGACAAGATCCTTAATGGTTTTTGAATAGTTTTCTGGTCTACTGGGAGGGTGGGCTGTTCCAGTTTCGGTAGCTGGTGGTGTCGTTGAGTTGCCTGAGAGCTTCTGCTATATACAGGTTCCTGTCCCACACCACTACCGCACCACCTTTGTCAGCTGGTTTTATGACAATGTCATCCCTCTTGTGGAGGACTCAAGAGCTTGAATTTCTGTGGGGGTAAGGTTGGAAATCGTGCTGGGGGAGAATTTAAGTTTGCGTAATTCAGAGAGGCAAGTTTCGATGTAGCATTCAACTTCATTATTCCCACGGGTGGTTCTCAGTACACAGGGGTGTGGAAAAGTTTGTGAAATAAAATCATCGTCAGGGTTGAAGGTACGTTTGGGAGGGTGACCAAGCACGGCCATCCATCTTAAGGAACGAAAGAAACGTTCACAGTCATGGATGACGTCGTCCTTGTTGATGGAGGGCTTCCTGGGGAAATAGTTGAAAAAAATTGTGTTCAAAGTATCCCATGAAAAGGCATGCGTAGCTGGGGCCATTTTGGTACCCATGGCGACACCACATGATTTGTTTGAAAGTGTCGCCAAGGAAGGTAAAGGTGTTGTTGGTGAGGACAAGTAGTTGAAAAAATGTTGAAAAAAAAATTGCCAATACCAGTCACTTAACAACCCAGTCCATTACAAATTTGAAATCCACAACAGCTCCTTTTGCTTTACTGCTGAATGTGGTTTGGCAAAAACACTAAGGCAAGCTTGTCTTTTATTGTCCTCAGCATGACCTTTGACTTTGTGTTAAGGGGTGGTCAGAATGAGATTTGATTATTCTTCCTTGCATCAACATGGCATGACTGTCACAGTGTAATTCATGAGCATTTTTAAGTTTTGCAAGCTGCAGTCAAATTACCTCCCCATAAAGTTCCCGTTCTATACAGACTCAATCATCATGACATTTTCAAGGTTGTTGTAAAGAGTGTCAGTCCTGTTGTTTTTTTTGTTTTTTTTATCAGGGAGGTGTCTTTGGGTGTGGAGTAATCCATACACATTTCACCCCATCTGCTGAGCCATGAGACAAAGAACAGGTTTGAGATCATTGTCTCATGGACAACAGTTAGCAGATTCTGGAACAGAGCATGGACCCAACACGCCAGTTGGGTCTTGGAAAACCTCCTAAGACAACAGTAGAGCGGTTCCACACAGAGGCACATGATGAAAATACCAAAGCCGTATGTGTGACAGTCCTGCATCATTCCAACTTACAGTCAACAGTCTAGAGGTTCCAGTACAAACGCACATGATAAAATGTTGAAGACGCATTTGTGACAGTCATGTATTAATGTTTTCCAGCAACTGCCCAACCTGGTGATTCTGGACATGTATGGAATCCCATGACCACTGAGGCTGACAACTATCGCCTCTTTGTCATCTACCACCTCAAGACCCTCAAAGCCCTGGATGGAAATGCTGTGGTGAGCTCTGTGTGTGTGTGTGTGTGTGTGTGTGTGTGTGTGTGTGTGTGTGTGTGTGTGTGTGCGTGTGCTCACTTGTGTGTGTGTGTGTGTGTGTTTTGTGTGTGTGTGTGTGTGTGTGTGCACGTGTGCTCACTTGTGTGTGTTGTGTGTGTGTGTGTGTGTGTGTGTGTGTGTGTGTGTGTGTGTTGTGTGTACTATGGCTGATTGGAAAAGTATGAGAGAGTATGTGGTAAGAGAGAGAGAGAAAGGGGGGGGGGGGGGGGGGGGGGGGTTAATGTGATTGCCAAACAGACTGAATGTTGACTGTTAACTTTTTCACAACATTGCATGCATATTTTTCAGTGCCATGCCATGCTCTGCAGGCAATATGGCAAGCATATGTGTGTGAAGGTTTTGCTTTCCCTTCAACACATTGCACACACATTTGGTAGTTCTATACCTTGTGTAAGATAAGAATAATGTGCTTATAGCCCAGCCGACCGCAAGGGCCCATCAGGGCTGTCACCACGTTAATATACCTTGTGTAACCAAGCTGCCACCAACTGGCTGATAAGAGAAACTCTGAGACTGACTTCAGCAACAACTTCTCATTCTTTTGTAGAGGTTGATGCCTTGGAAGAGCTAGAGGGACTACTTCCTTGCACACAGCCTCAAAGCAAATTGTTGTATTTGGTGAAAATCCACACATCCAGAAAATGCAGTGAAAGAGTTAAAAAAAATCTCAGATAACAGCCAAGTTTAAAGGCATCATTGTTAGTTTGTTGGGCAGTGTACTCTGTCCGTAACTGATGCAAAATCAACCTTTAAGAGGGGGGTGAACTTAAAGACATCCATCTGAGGTACAGAAAGCTCAGTTTGAGTCATTCCATCTTCCCTCCCAGCCCTGATGTGGCCCTTTGCGGTCGGCTGGGCTATAAGCAACATTATCTGATCTTATCTTATCTTCCCTCCATTTTCCTCTTCTCCCTTCTTCTCCTCTGCCCCACTTCATCCTGTTACCCATTAGAAAATCATTATAAGCATCAAAATCAAATGAATTCAAAAGTAGAGTGAACCAGTACTGTTTGAGAGTTGAACTTTCGAGACATGCGATGACTGTTTTCCCTGTTCTCACCTTTCAAAGTTGTTCTCAGAAACATCCAAATTTTATATGAACTGTTTGGTAAATTGTACCAGTTCTTGTTACGTATCGAGAATGAAGCTCTGAATGACATAAACAGAAGAGCAGATGGTGCTGCAGAAGAGACTGAAGAACGTGGTGTGATGGTGCTTGCGAAGCAGGAGGCCCAGGAAGGCAACATGGCCAAGGACATGTTTGGAGGACGTCTGACATCAGACTTTGTGGCGGAGAAGCTGGGCCACGCCACCTTCCAGGACGTGCGGGAGCTGGATCTACCCTCCTGCAGTATCCGCATCGTGGACCTTGGGGCCGGGATCAGTTCATCAACCTGCGCAGGTGATTGCCTTCTGTGTGTTGTTGCCTTCTTTCTATAGTCCTTCTTTCCATCCTTCTTTCCTTCCTTTTCTTCATCAATTCATGCATGGGTCCAGTGGAAAAAACCCAGAATCGATAAATTTTTTTTGTTTTTTTTGTATCGTTCATGAAAAAAATTTTTTTTATAACTTATCGTTTCTTTTGATCTCACAGGTGTTCACTTTTTGGGGGCCCGGTTTTCCCTTTTTTTTAAAATTCTTTAAAAATTTTTTCTTTCTTTTCCCATTCATTTTTCTACACCCCTAAATCATTGCTTTCCCTTTTTTCACTCTCAGGGAAACACCCCACAGCTACCCTTGCTGCCTCCATAAAAAGATTTTATTTTTCAAACAAAATGTGCGCAAATGAATTAGACATGTATGCGACTTAAAATTTTGACGGGGGAAAAAAAAACTTTTTTTTGTGGCTTTTCCCCTTCAGCGTGAACTTGGGAACAAAAACCTGTCTTCCTTCAGGGGGCTGACAAGTTGGTGAACCGGGGTGAGCATTTTTATTTTCCATGCTTTTTTTTTCCCTTTTCCCCTGCTTTTATACTAAAACTGGGGCTTTTAAAACCGGGGTTTTTTGTAAACGTCCTATACAGTTCCTATTTGAGGACCATGGGTGTTGCATTGCAGGGTTGACATTGGGGTAATTGGAAATAAAAGGAGGGGGGAAAACCTTTTAAACAAAAAAACAGAAAAACAAGGGGGGAAAACGTCTGCCCCTTTAAAAAAACCCAAAAACGGGGTAATTTTATTCAAGATGGCACACCCTTTTTAAACTTGAAAAAAGTCAGACAAATACATAGACAAAACAATCAAAAGGGGGGAAAAAACAAGCGCGGGCCCAACAACTGAACTGTCTTTAGAAATTGATTTGGGCAAAAGATTTGGAAATTAGGGGAGGGGGGGGGGGGGGGGGGGGGGGGGGCGGGGGGAGCTGGAAGAGGGAGAAACGCGAACGAAATTAAGAAATTTTAAAATTACAGATATGAAAACTTTTTCACTAGCTGCAAAAGGGAACCATCGCAACCCCTTTTGAAGGCAATAATTTGTTTTGCCTGCCCCGGGGAAAATGTTTACTTTTTTGGGCAAAAAGGGTTTGGGAAAAAATTGTTTTCAAGTATGTTTGTAGTACAAAAGAAAGTTTTTTTAAAGTACAAAATAAAACCCTTGGAAATCTTTTTGGTTGATTTTGTGAAGGTAGGAGCATGAAAGTTTTTTTATTTTTTTTTTAGAGCATAAAAAATTACAAAAAAGAAAAAAAGAAAGTAAAAGTGAAAACGGTTTATGCCACTTGTAAACAAGGGGGGATGCATGTGTGACAAGGGATGGTTTTAAACTGTGGGGCCTGTATATAAAGAGGGCAAGGTAAGTCCTTGCTTTTAGCCCCGGCAAGCCAAAAGAAGCCCTGAGGGCAGAGGTCAAATTTATGTCAGGGGGGTTTATGACCAGTCTGAGGGCAGCAGTGCTTTGACAGTTTCTTAAAACCCTCGGTTTTCAGGCTTTCAAACAAGAAAAAAGGGTGTAATCAAAGCAACCTTTGGTTTGGGCTGCCAGCTTCTTTTTTTTAATCTAATACGTCCCCCCCCCCACTGCACCCCTTTTAAAAGGTCATGGACCCGGGGGGTCCCGGGGAGGGGACATGCAAATGCTAGAAAAACTTTGGTGCTTGATATGGTAGAAGGAAATGTTTTTGCCAGCTATTCGTTTTCCTTGTTGTCTGACACAGCCTTTGTCTTTGGGTCTTTGTAGTAGATTCCCGTTTTTTTTTGTCGAAAACAATTTATTCCAAGCGTATAGTGGAACCTCTTTTTTTTTAAAGACCTCCCGAATTTTTCCCCAGAATTTTGCTTAAATGGAAAGAAGCCCCTTTAAACGGAGATTAATCAGGTTGCAGACAAAGAGAAAAATTTTTTGAAACGAGACCAATTTTGAAGAGGAGGGGAAATCTGAATCGAAAGGTTTTTTGGGGGAGGTTTCACTGTAAAACCCGCAAGGCATGTTGAAAACTTTAGCTCCCCTCATGGGCAGGTTTCTGGGGTCTCAAAAACAACCAAATTTTAGTGCGTGGTCCCCCCCACCCAAAACCTCCAGCCTGAACCAAACAGCGCAACCCTGGCTAACCCCCCAAAGGGGCCCCCCAGACTACTACCCAGAGACCCCTTCCCCCGTGCTGGAGCATCTGGGGGTTTCTGCATCTTGGGTTTGGGATCGCCAGAAAAGGGCCAGGGTTTGTGCAGATGTTTTTTTGTATGTGCAGATGTTTTTTTTCTAGTGCAATGTTTTTTGAAAAATTTTTGGGGTTTTGGTCTCCTTTCCGAGGGTTTGAAACCCAACACTAAATATGTAGAATTTTGTAATTCATGTGTGGAAGATTTTTCCCTTAAAAATGGGGAAATAATTGAAAATAAAATGTTTCATAAAGGTCTCAAGGGAAAAAAGTTTTTTTTCAAAAGCAGTGCTATCAAGATTTTGAATACATAGTATAAATTAAAAAAACAAGATCAAAAAAAAAAGGGACGGAAAAATGAAAATTTTTCCCCTTTTTTTTCCCCCAGCCTCACTTTATTCTCTAACCTGCTTAGGTGTGGTATCATTCACTTTGGATAAAAAAGAAAAAGCACAAATAAGTGAACAAATTCCCCCTGTTTTGTGGACCAAAATTATCCAGATTAGTTTTTGTCAAGGTCAACTCGATGGGTCCCCTTTGGGGTCTATTGGGGAATTTAGCATAGTGAAACCACCATTAAAATTGACGGCGTTTTTGCTGATTTCGCTTCAAAAGTGTTTGTGTGGTGTTTTTTTGTTAAACCCTTTTTTCCTTTCAACCCTTCCCCGCTGCCCCTTATCAGTTTTTGTTGATCCTATTGTATTGCCTTTTCAAAGATGATCGAAATTTTTTTTCCCTACAAGTTAATTTGGGATTTTTTGACAGACGACTTTTTTTTGAGGCCTTTCGCTCAATTTTCTTGGGGGCCCCAATCTGCAGACGCTTTTATTCGCGTCAAAAGTTTTTTTCCTACTTATATCAAACTTGAAAATGATTGAGCCTTTTGGTGTTGAAAATTGATTTTAAAAAGCTCAGAAAACAGTTTTCAAACGGCTTTTTCTTCCCCATTGTTTGAGATGACCAAAAGAGGGGGGGGTTAGTGCCTAAGTAGGGGTCAGTTCTGGGTTTTCAGAAAAAGGTTTCATAAAACCCCCCTTTTGATCAGCTGTTTTCCAAAAACATAGAAACAAAAAACATAAAAAGGGGAAATACATTTACCTTTACATTTGTGTTTGGGGTGTGTGGTTTTGCAAAATTTGGTTCATTTGGACCTCAAAGGGTTTTTTTTAGTTGTTTTTTTTTTTTTTTTAAAAAACTCCTCAGGTTTTGCAGTTTTTCTGGTGTTGTATGTTTTGTTCGGTTTGTCTGGTTTATGTATGAAATTAATTTCAGTTTTCTCTTGGGATGTTAATTAAAAACGAAAGTCAAAACTTTCACAAGCCAGTACAGTACGGGCAAAAATGCCTACTTTATAACATCAATGGGTTAGTTGCAGGGAAATTTTTGGGTGAGCAAAAAATCCCGTTTCATGTAGGAAACTGCCTCTGCCCGCTTGAATGACTGTCTCCCTAAATCGGGCCCCCCCTTATGAAATTTTAATTTTGCTTTCCCCAGACAAAAAAGATAGTGTTGTATTTCTTTTAAAGCCAAACCTTTTACTTGCCTAAAGTTTGACTTTGACGTGCAAATTTCCAACAAAAATTTTTTCCTTTCTAATGATTTTTATGCAAATTGGGTTTTCTACCGGTTTTTCCCCGGGATTTGTGGGTTTTCAATTTTAAGGGGGGGGGGGGGGGGGGGAGGGGGGGGGGGGGTATACATTAAAAAAAAGAAAGATATATAAAAAAAACCCCTACAGATGGGAAGTTTAAACTGATGTCAACATCAAAATTTAGACATGAAAGGCCACAGGGAAATTTGGGAAAATTCCCCCCCCCCCCCCACCCCCCCCCATCCCGCCCCCCTTTTAATTTTTAAATTGGGTGTTAATCATAGGGTTTTGCAGGGCCCTTCTCGGTTCCCAAGATATATAGGAGGGCTTACCTTCATTTTTTTTTCTTTAAAATCCTGGATTTACACAGGGGTGAGGGGATACTTGAAATTTCCCTCTTGCCAGAGGAAGACCTTTTGAGGTCAAAAAGTGTCATTTTTTAAATTGGATTCGTTTTTTGTGCTTTTTTTGGGAGACCCTTAAAAATTAAATTTTTTAAAATTTGGGAAATTTTTTGTTGTAGTTGAAAAATCTTGTCATCATTTTGTGGGTTTTTTTGTGTGTTTTCCCGTTTAAAGGGGTCAAGGACTGGTCCCCGCAGTTTTAAACCCTCTGCCATCATTGAAAGTTTGTTTTTACAGGGTAACAGTATTCATTTTTCACACTTTTTGGGCTGCAAAAAAATTTTAGTCTACCTATATCTTTCTATCTATGTGTATGGAAAGGATAGATATTTAGATAGATAAGTTTGTTTGGGTAGTTAGATTTGTTTTTTTTATTTTATTGTAAAAAATTTGTTCGGGATTTAAATTTATACATATATATACAACAAACTAATAAATTCCCAAGGATAAGTACCGAGCACCGTTCCAGCAATTACAGAGCAGCTTGGGTTGCAATGACTGCAAGAAATATGAATTATAAACAAAGCTTGCTTCTTATGTCTTAGATTATCCTTGGAATTTATTAGTTTGTTGTATTTTAGTCCCTTGCGGATTCATTCCAAGAACTGGCCCTCAGCACTTTGTGTCTTAGAGGATATTCTTTTTATATTTTCTACTTTTCACAAGAAAATGTAGCTTGTTTGCTCTTTCATGATTTTCTTTTGCTTCTTAGGTGGCGCCTTTGGTTGGTTTTTTGAAAACTCAACAAACATACTACGGTATTGCACACCAGCCTTTTCTGGGATTGCATTCTTCTTAAAACTGAAAAGGCAGAGGGGGTCAAATTAACCACTTTCCGCGGTCACTGAGGAGAAACAACCAAGTTTCGAAATATCGGTATATGACCAGGAGTTATATGTTAGTGAGTTTCCCTTCCTATTGGAGGATGTCTCTCCCCTTGGAGAATATAAGCTTGCTGAAGGCTCATTTTGAGAAGCATTTATTTTATTTTTCTCCATTCACCCACTCAAGCACATACTGTTAGTTAGGCAGAATCATCTACCACTGCAGATATGAATGCGTATCTCCCCCTATTTCTTCAATCTAAGACATAAGAGCAAGCTTTGTTATAATTCAATATATAATATATATATAATATATATCATAAACAGTATAAAAACGTCCTTAAAAAATCTGAAAAGCTCAGCCCTTGGGAGCAACATTGTTAAAATATTATTAAAACGAATATGTATGTATATGTATATATAACTTTTATCATCTGCAACTTCAAAAAATCTTTTTTATTCTCTTCTCATTCTCTCTCTCTTCCCCTTTCTCTTCCCACCTCTCTTTCTGTATGTGCGTGTGCGTGTGTGTGTGTGCGCGCGTCTGTGTGTATGTGTGTGGGTCTGTGTTCGTGTGTTTATTGTTGTTGTCTTTAGTTTTACATCTTTTTACTATTGATTGATGTATGTGTTGCATTTGTGTGTGAGCATGCATCTGTGTGCATGCGTATGCATGTGCATGTATGTGTGCATGCATGCATGTCTGTGTGTACTTGTGTGTGTGTGTGTGTGTGTGTGTGTGCGCGCGCGCGTGCTGTGGTGTTTTAATGCTCCGAGGTAAGGATGATCTCCATGCAATGACCATCAGACTGAGAATTCACTGTTCAGATCACTTGATTCTATCGCCTTCTCTGTGCACAGGAAACGAAATCACCAAAGTAGAAGGGCTGGAGGGTTTACATGACCTCAGAGAGCTCGTCCTCGACCGCAACAAGATCAAGGTCATCTCAGAGTATGCCTTTGCTAACCAGTGGAACCTGCAGGAACTTCACATGGAGGAGAATCGCCTGCGGGAAGTGATGCCTCTGGGTTGCCTGGAGAACCTTCAGCGCCTCTACCTTGGATCGAACCGCATTCAGGTGAGCTGCTCAGATTGTTTTTGGAGGGTGTTTATGCAGGGGACTTAATGGAGAGGAATAGTGTGTATCAAGGGAGGTAAACACATCTTTTCTTTTTTCATGCATTGTGTGTTGCTATGAATTTGTCTTTGTAAATGGTTGCACGTGAACAGGTATGTGCGTATGTTCATGTTTATGAGCGTGCATGTGAGCTTTTAATTTTGGAGGCAGTCCTTCCCTATCAAGCCATAACTTAAATCAGATGACAAAAATTGCAGTCTGCTGATGATTGAAGTTGGTCAAGCTGCCACCTTGAACCTGTGTTCAAACCTCTTCACAAAAGAACTTGTATTGTTGGAAGGTCTGAAGATATTGATTATGTACTCTGGCCAGTTGCATTTGCTTGCATATGCATAGGCTTTGGTTCCCTAACTGCTGGATATTGATAGGTGACTTTTGGTTCAGGAACATTGAAGCAAAATTTTGTAAGAAAAAACCCCCATCAAACAAAGCATGGTTGATAACAACATTCAAACAGCTGTTGTTGGTTTTTTTTGTTTATGTTGTTATTTGACCAATAGCATTTTAACCAGAGACTGGTGTTTGAATCTTCACGTGAAAATTTCCAGTTTCATGAACCATCTGCTGTATGATTTGCAAAGGAAACGTATCTGTGACTATCTGTGAATGCCATGATCACATTAACAGCTTATGGCAAAGATCATTTGAATTCATCATTTTCACAAGTGTCCTTGACTCGCTATTTGAATACAACGCTACAGTGACTAGATCTGGTTGTGGTTTGCTGCATCAAATGTAGTCATGATCATGAGTTTGGGATAGGAACGAAGGACCACTTCATTGGTCCAAGGTGTTGTTATTTTAACAAACTCCATATGTCAGTCTAAGCATGTTCAGGAATTTATCTAAAAGGGGTGAGCATCAAGAAAACAAAATAACAGTTGATGTAAGCTTGCATAAAGAAAGTACTGTTTAACTGGAATTATACTTAACCAATTAACATTTTTTTTAAATGCCTTTGTTTTCAGGATATATCAGAATTGGAAAAGCTGGACACACTGAGCAACCTGGTAGAGCTTTCTGTTGTGAACAATGCTGTGAGTTGGTCCCCTGCTTTGCAGCGTACACAGTTGCATGCATCCATGTATAATTATGTTCAATGCATGTATGCACATGTGTGTGCACTCACACCCCCCCCCCCCCCCCAGAGAAACACACACACATGAAAGACAGACAATCATGTACACACACACTCACACACAAGCACACATTCACACACACAGATACTCACTTACACTCACACGCGCACACACACACACATGCACGCAAGCACGCACCCCCCCCCCCCCCCCCACACACACACATATATATATATATATATATATATTGAATTATAAACAAAGCTTGCTCTTATGTCTTAGATTGAAGAAATAGGGGAGATACGCATTCATATCTGCAGTGGTAGATGATTCTGCCTAACTAACAGTATGTGCATGAGTGGGTGAATGGGGAAAAATAAAATAAATGCTTCTCAAAATGAGCCTTCAGCAAGCTTATATTCTCCAAGAGGGAGACATCCTCCAATAGGGAGGGAAACTCACTAACATATAACTCCTGGTCATATACCGATATTTCGAAACTTGGTGGTTTCTCCTCAGTGACCGCGGAAAGTGGTAATTTGACTCCTCTGCCTTTTCAGTTTTAAGAAGAATGCAATCCCAGAAAAGGCTGGTGTGCAATACCGTAGTATGTTTGTTGAGTTTTCAAAAAACCAACCAAAGGTGCCATCTAAGAAGCAAAAGAAAATCATAAAAGAGCAAAACAAACTACATTTTCTTGTGAAAAATAGAAAATATAAAACGATATCCTCTAAGACACAAGTGCTGAGGGCTAGTTCTTGGAATGAATCCGCAAGGGACTAAAATACAACAAACTAATAAATTCCAAGGATAAGTACCGCACCGTTCCAGCAACTTACAGAGCAGCTTGGTGTTGCAATGACTGCAAGAAATATTGAATTATAAACAAAGCTTGCTCTTATGTCTTAGATTGAAGAAATAGGGGAGATACGCATTCATATCTGCAGTGGTAGATGATTCTGCCTAACTAACAGTATGTGCATGAGTGGGTGAATGGGGAAAAATAAAATAAATGCTTCTCAAAATGAGCCTTCAGCAAGCTTATATTCTCCAAGAGGGAGACATCCTCCAATAGGGAGGGAAACTCACTAACATATAACTCCTGGTCATATACCGATATTTCGAAACTTGGTGGTTTTTGAAAACTCAACAAACATACTACGGTATTGCACACCAACCTTTTCTGGGATTGCATTCTTCTTAAAACTGAAAAGGCAGAGGAGTCAAATTACCACTTTCCCGCGGTCACTGAGGAGAAACCACCAAGTTTCGAAATATCGGTATATGACCAGGAGTTATATGTTAGTGAGTTTCCCTCCCTATTGGAGGATGTCTCCCTCTTGGAGAATATAAGCTTGCTGAAGGCTCATTTTGAGAAGCATTTATTTTATTTTTCCCCATTCACCCACTCATGCACATACTGTTAGTTAGGCAGAATCATCTACCACTGCAGATATGAATGCGTATCTCCCCCTATTTCTTCAATCTAAGACATAAGAGCAAGCTTGTGTTTATAATTCAATATTTCTGCAGTCATTGCAACACCAAGCTGCTCTGTAAGTTGCTGGAACGGTGTGGTACTTATCCTTGGAATTTATTAGTTTTGTTATATATAATTTTATATATATATATATATATATATATATATATATATATATACATATACTGATGGACACTCACAAACACACACACACGCGCACACATACATGCCTGTTTGCATAGTAATTGCTTTTGCTTTTGTGATCTTGAGTCTGCTAGAATGATTTTGATGACATGCCTGTGACACATTACAATACCGTGCATGCTGTGCAATATAATGATAATGCAATGAAGTACAGTGTGAGACAATCCATTGCAATGTAAAAAAAACATCAGGGTGCCACAGAAGGGCATTTGTACACCAGTTTTGAGGCCATTGTTTGCGGCAGTATGCGATCATCACACAAGACATGTTTCACTCTGATCTATTTTTCTTCTGATGTATGCAGCCTGCTACAGCAGGAGTGATCGTTGTTTAGTTTGGGCAGTTTGTGTGGCTGATAATTGTTGTTGTCATACCCTGGCTAAAAGACTCCAGGGATCATCCAAACAGCCGAAGTACTAGAACACATTGGCACAAATGCATCAGCTAGGGATGAGGACATTGCGTGTGTGACCGTTTTTGATTACCACACCATGTGGGCAGCCACACTCCGACTTCCAGGGATTTTGGAGACTGATAATGTTGTGCTAGGAGCTTGTCACAACTGAAGACAATCCCCGCATAACTATGCAGAGCATAACAACATTTTGACATAGCCTTGGTGTTCTAGCCTATGTCAGTTGGTCTGACACAGACTTAAGCCAAGGTCCACAAATCAGAGCACTGTATGTAGTGAGTGTCGCTCTGTGTGCCCTGTTTCTGTCAGTTGACTTGGTGATTGAAAGGGCTTTGTATGGTTGTTTGGGTTAAAATGCAACTGACACTGAAAGCTGATGCCAACATCAGCGCTTCACTGTGTTGCAAAAAAAAAGATGCTGACTTTAGTAGAGAAAAGGGTGCTATTGATCATGAATCAGAAGAGACCACCAAAGCCAGTACACAGTGCCTTTCTTGGTATAGTTGAGCTCTATTCCTTTGTGTGTACTGGTATATATTATTATTGTTTGTCTCTGTACCCTAATGAATGTTCTGGGGGTTAGGGGCGGTGCCGGGGGATGTCCCCATTTGTGCACCTTTGTGAGCAACTTTCAGATCACAGTGCTTTTCATGGAATGAGAGAATTGTGTGAATGGCCAGTCTTTCATTATTTCATCATGTAAGCAGTCACACTCAGTATTTAGAAGGAGGAAATCCATGTATGTAATCCATTTCTCTGCCTGAGGAAAACATGAGCAAGGAAAACTTCTGTTGGTGCAACCAAGATGTTTGCCATGCAGGGCTGTAATCGCACTTGCTTCAACAGGTGGCCAGGCGTCTCATGCACCGAGTGGTGCTGGTGTTCCGCATGCCCCAGTTGATGATCATCGATGGCATTCCAGTCACAGACGAGGAGCGGAACAAAGCAGAGATGTACTTTGCTGATCAGATGCCTGTGAGAGACTCTTATGTTACTGTTGGATATGCTAAATGTGTGTGTGTGTGTATGAGTGTGAGTGTGTGTGTTTGTGTGTGTACGTGTGTGTGTTTTTTTGTGTGTGCGTGTGTGTGTGTGTTGGTTTTTGTGTGTGTGCGTGTGTGTGTGTGTGTGTGTGTGTGTGTGTGTGTGTGTGTGTGTGTTTGTGTGTGTGTGTGTGCGTGTGTGCGTGTGTGTTTGTATGTGTGCATGCATGTGTGTGTGTGTGTGTGTGTGTGTGTGTGTGTGTGTATGTGCGTGTATGTGTGTGTAAATTGTGAGTGTGTGTGTGTGTGTGTGTGTGTGTGTGTGTAGTGTGTGTGCAACTTGCTAGTGTGCATGCGTACGTACGTGCGTGCATGCATGTTGTGTGTGTGTGTGTGTGTGTGTGTGTGTGTGTGTGTGTGTGTGTGTGTGTGTGTTATGGTGTAGGATGAGCAAAGGTGGATGGAGGATGTGGCAATGGGATGAGGTGGGCAGGAAATGGAACAGGAACAATAGGAGGAAGACAGAAAAGTGCATGCAAGGGAAATGTGCATGAAAGTGCTATGTTTGTGCATATTAATCAGTGGATTTGTTTGTGTGCTTGCACATGTTTTAATGTATGTGTGTACATGTGTGTGTGTGCATATATGTGTGTGTGTGTGTGTGTGTGTGTGTGTGCGTGGTGTGTGTGTGTGTGTGTGTGTGTGTGTGTGTGTGTGTGTGTGTGTGTGTGTGTGTGTGTGCTTGTTCATGGATCTGTAATTCATACTTTTGTGTACACTGGCCTATATATGTATTTCTCGTGTATTCACACACATATCTCTCTGTGCTCAGCAAAACACCATGTTGGAAGCCACCTTGCCTGGCATCTCTCAGTACCAGCAGTACAAGACGTCCGTGCCAGTGAAAGTGACCAATGTTCAGCTGGCCTCACCAGCCGTATTCACTGGTGCCGGAGCCTACTATGATGATGCTGAACCCATGCAGAGAGGTCAGTTCTCCCTGTGCTCATTGTCTCCAGTTCTTCCATTCCTGTGTCCCCATTTTGTGCCCAGAGAGTTCAGTCATACTGATAGGGGTTGTCCTGGTCTTTTGGTTAGCTGTAGCCACAGTAGATCTTGTGACAGAGATCTGAGGTCGGGTTGTGAAGCTGAGTTCTGATTGTAGTTCCCCACAGCCTACAACTTGAAGTTGTCTTGCAGTTGTCAATGCCAAAATCCTTGGTTTTCATTTTCACAGATTCCTGATAACATGTTGTTTGTGGACTTCTGTAGTCCAGAGATTTTCATTTACTTTTCATAGATTTTCTGCAGCCAAGATCTTAGAATCTGAAGGGTTTCCGTAGCTAATATCTTCATGTTGTTGTCAGCTCGCTAAGACCTGAACCACTATAGAGGATAGACAGAAATGACAGACCTACTAAACTGTCTTCCCGACACACAATGGCAGCATCAATACAAAGGTAATACGTTTATACAGGTTTTATTTTCTTTCACTCCACACGCCTAAAAAGTTTCATACTCACAACCACACACTCATGCACCCGACGAGAGACTACACACCACAACATTACAAATGACCAAGGCAATAAACTCAATAAATCATCACGATTGACACAATCTTATCGATCAAGAAACGGTCCATATACTATGGCTGCATCGAACCTACGTTACAGCAATATATCACCAACCGGACCCACATGGCGAACCGAGCCGCCCACAAGCACAGCTGAAGGACAGAATCACACGGCGCATTAAACAATGTCGAACCCCCGAAGAACACCACTGAAGGACAGAATCACACGGCACATTAAACAATGTTGAACCCCAAAAGACACCACTGAAGGACAGAATCCCACGGCACATTAAGCAATTCGAACCCCAGAAGAACACCACTGAAGCACAGAGAATCACACGGCACCTTAAACAATGTCGAAACCCCAGAAGAACACCACTGAAGCACAAAGAATCACATGGCACCTAAAACAATGTCGAACCCCAGAAAACACCACTGAAGCACAGAGAATCACACGGCACATTAATCACGTCGAACGTCAGAAGACGAACCGCAGATTCGCAAAGCACAGTAAACCATAGCCGAAGAACCGCAGATTCACAAAACACCGCAATCCATGGAAAAAACAACAACCGCCGATTCATAAAGCCCAGTAATCCACATAGAACCACAAAAGAATACAGCCGAGCTGAACTCCTGCTGATACGGCAGCCACGACGCAACACTGACAAAATCATCCGATGAAAACTGCAACGAATGAATAACTAACAAACCCAAAACAAATACCATGCCAGGCTGGACACAAGGCCCGTCCGCTTCCACCTTTTTCTCTCCTCGCCCGTTTTTCATTTTTACGTAACGTCCTACCTCATTTTGTTTTACTTTGACGTCATAATAAATATTGGTTTACGTTGACGTCACAATATTCTTCATCCAGAATAAAATAATCGATTCTTCTTACAAACAGCAGATACACAACTCAGAATCATCCATCAAAACAGTACCAGAAACTACAGTTCACACAAGAAAAACTCGCTTGCTACCAACCCACCACAGACAGCATCAACCACTGATGCCGGACGATGACATAGGGACGAACACTGCTCCACATGTCAGGAACAATACAGCCATACACTAGGCACCTCACCATCACTTCCAGATGGAGGCTGAAACAGCCTAGCCTAGACAAGGATACACGGACTCCTAATATCTAAAGGCATGAAACCCGAACATAGATATTACTGCTTGCCAAAAGGCCATAAGTCAAACCCGAAGATACATCTTATCTACGGGGGAATCGACACACCCAACTGACCAATACATGTAAAATATACATCGACTTGCACTCAGCACAACCCACCATGCACAAGCAAAAAATCTAAGAAACACTGCATGAACAATATGCAAACTTAACTCAGCACCCAAAATAATATAAACACGCAAACAACAACATAAGAAATCCCTATCTCCAAATTCTGCCTGTAACAAAACAACTGCATTAGTAAATAATGTTTTCTCAGTCAATCCTTTCCTGACACACCCCCCTTCCAAGATTAAACTCCATGTTTAATTAAAAAAAATTAATACCCAACATCAGGAAGGATTGACTGAACTTTCACAGTACTCTTCAACGTCGCTGTCATATTTGACTGAGGTTCACACTGAAACCCACACACACACATTGGAACAACCTGTTCTATATTCGGCTGAGAAAATCTGCAGCACCGTTGATCTTGCCAGGGATCGCTTCCACATTGAACTGAAACGACTGCAACTGAAGTGCCACCGTGTCACCCGACCACTCGTAGATTTTACCCTTTCTAGATACTGCAGTGGGTGGTGATCTACCTGTACCACAAATGGAGCACCGTATAGGTATTGTTGGAACTTGTGGACCCCCCAGACTAGTCTACCATTACCAGGATGTAACGTAACCGTTGGATGACACCGGAGTTATTGGCCCAACCAAATCCACACCGACCTTTTCAAACGGTTCCCCACTGATCGGAGCTTTCACCAAGGGTACTGGGGGTACCCTCCTTTGTCAACTGTCTTCTGGCACTTGACACAGGATCTACAGTAGTTACCGATGTCCTGACACATGCCTGGCCAATAGAAATGCTGTAACACTCTCTGCTTAGTCTTCTTTGTGCCGAGATGTCCCGACCTAGGCACATCGTGTCCCATCTTCAGCACTGCAGGGCGCAGATCTTTTGGAACGCACACTTGTGTGAGAGTCTCTGCATCATCTCGAACCGTCGTATCAGACTTCGTCCTTGTAAGTGTAAACAATCTCCCCCTTTCCCATGAAGAACCGAGATCCTGAATTGCCGCTTCTCTTGCTGCCTTTAACGTTGGGTCATTTTTCTGCAGATCCTTCATGCGATCCGTCAGCATCGACAGGACCTGGTCTCTCATTGGTAAAGATGACTGGGATTTCTTCTCCTTTCTCACCTGGGCCCTTGTCTGTACTGCAGCCATGTGAGTAGGGTTAGCATAAACTGGTATCTTTTGGTAAGCACCATCCGTGTGACTCTTTGCAAGATTCCCAATCAACACGTCTTCTGCCGGATCTTTCATTACCAGAACCATTATCTTCCCTACTACGAACGGTGATTCGATATCAACCCTCGCTACTGGAAGACGATGACGGCATCTGGACTCTGCCAGCACTACCGGTACAGTCTCGCCGGTGTAATCGTCTGCTGACACCAGATACTCTGCCACAACAGTGTAGACTGCCCCAGTGTCCCTCAGTCCCTTCACAACTATCCCATTCACGGCCACCTTGCATCTCGGCGTGAAGTCCTTCTGAGCGCAGGAAATACATAATGCCGGGTCTTGTTGGATTCATCTGCTTGTATGCCCTCAACCGCCACTCTGTACACTGGTTTAGGGCAGAATCTGGCAATATGCCCCTTTTTCCCACACTTGTAGCACTCGCGGT
Organism: Conus ventricosus; assembly: GCA_018398815.1. Taxonomy (NCBI): domain Eukaryota; kingdom Metazoa; phylum Mollusca; class Gastropoda; order Neogastropoda; family Conidae; genus Conus; species Conus ventricosus. The sequence continues at coordinate 58,362,891 of CM031598.1, read as the reverse complement.
TGTCAAAGGATCCTCGTGTCGATGGACTATCCCCAGCGTTCTCCTTCTCTTGACCCCTAGTCTTGTTCCCCTCTGGGGTCCTGTCCTCCCCATCTCTCTGACCATTATCCGTTCCCTGACTATTTCTCTCACTTCTAGCCTCGCGCCCTACTCTCCTGGCCTCAGCCACCTTCGTGGCTTCTGCTGCTACTTCCTGGGCTGTCACTGGCTGTGCTTTCTTGACCTCAACGAGCAGGTCTGGTGATAGTCCTTGATACAACTGTCTCCTGGAGGATGAGGTCTAACACATCATCGACCTTCCGCTCATCCTTGTCAGCAGCTGCGCACCACAGTGAGAAACATGATCTCATCCTCGCGAGAAGCTGGGTAAACGTCTCTGTCACGTCCTTACGCATATTCCTGAACTTACGCTTGTATGCGTCAGCGTCCAGCCGGAAGTGCCTGAGTAGTGTCATCTTCACCTCCGTGTAGTTAGTTAAACTCTGGGACGAGAGCCTAAGCACTGCTTCCCTTGCTTTGCCTCGCAACAATGCAATCAGCCGGCAGGACCATGACTCCTTTTCCCATCGGCATAACTCAGCCACTTGCTCAAAATGGGCAATGTACGCATCAACATCCTCGTCATCCCGCAGCGGATCAAGAGAAATATGTTGCCTCTCAGCCTCCTTAGCCTTGCGTTCTGCCTCTGACTGCTTCAGGCGCAACTCCTCCTCCCGCATCTTCCGAATGTTGATACCCTCCTCCCGTTTGATCAGAAGCTCCTGGTCCAGCCTTGCTTGATTTCGTGCTTCCTCCTCTTTATTCCTTTCTTCTCTTTCCTTCAATATCCTCAGTTCTAATTCTTCCTTTTTCCTTACCCTTTCTTCTCTCTCTCTCCGAAACTTTGCTTCTTCTTCCTCTCTTTCTTTTCGAAGCTTAGCTTCCTCTTTCCTCTAGTCTATTCTTTCTAGCCTGTTCTCGAATCATTTTGACTGACCTCCATTATGAATTGAACGAGGGCTTGACCATCTAAACCTATCCCTTTACCCATATCATTATAGGTTTGAAATAACGTCTTATCATTTTGCTCTCCTGTGGCAGCGTCCTTACCATCTGACATTTTGGAATCTTGCTCAGCATCAACTCGGCACTGCAATGGCCTAAGACTGTCCTTACGTTCCTCGATTTCTATCAGCCATGTTGCCTAAATTCACTACTAGTTTCAATCCAAGAGGAATAAATGGTGGCAACGACCTGACGCCTTGTGAAAGTGTTCCAATTCCTACGATGATTACACACCGTCTACCGCATATCACACACGACGAAACCGACGCTCAGTGAGCCAGGTATTCACACGGGTCAATGGCTCAGTGATCCGGTCCAGGATCATTAAAAAATCTAAACGTTTTCAATGCTTGTACATGAAGGCCATAAATACACCCAGAAATTACATAAAATCACTCACCCCAGTTAATTATACATCTGCTACTTCCACACACACACACATCATCCTCCCTTCACTTGCAATATGTATAAATGTATGTATATAAATATATATGTGTATATTTTATGCATAAAGAGAGACCATCACAAGACACTATAGACGCCACAACGCATTCATACACTACACTGTTCCTGAGTTAGGCACTGCCTAAGCAAATGTTGACTGCCTAACTCAGGTCGTATCCACCACCCGGCTATGGATACGTGCCCAACCAAATTCCCGCTTGCCACCACGCTTTGGTGCCGATAGTGTCCTTTATGGTTTGACGTGTCTGTCTGCTTGTTGCGAGATGATCCTTGCACCACCTTGCTACACCCAACTGTCTGCCTAATTTCAGCTATCCTAAACTGCCGCCTACCTAATCTCCGTACCCCGCATCTCCACCATAAGTCAGGCTCGCTAAGACCTGAACCACTATAGAGGGATAGACAGAAATGACAGACCTAGCTAAACTGTCTTCCCGACACACAATGGCAGCATCAATACAAAGGTAATACGTTTATACAGGGTTTATTTTCTTTCACTCCACACGCCTAAAAGTTTTCATACTCACAACCACACACTCATGCACCCGACGAGGAGACTACACACCACAACATTACAAATGACCAAGGCAATAAACTCAATAAATCATCACGATTGACACAATCTTATCGATCAAAGAAACGGTCCATATACTTGGCTGCATCGAACCTACGTTACAGCATATATATCACCAACCGGGAACCCACATGGCGAACCGAGCCGCCCACAAGCACAGCTGAAGGACAGAATCACAACGGCGCATTAAACAATGTCGAACCCCCGAAGAACACCACTGAAGGACAGAATCACACGGCACATTAAACAATGTTGAACCCCAAAAGGACACCACTGAAGGGCAGAATCCCACGGCACATTAAGCAATGTCGAACCCCAGAAGAACACCACTGAAGCACAGAGAATCACACGGCACCTTAAACAATGTCGAACCCCAGAAGAACACCACTGAAGCACAAAGAATCACATGGCACCTTAAACAATGTCGAACCCCAGAAGAACACCACTGAAGCACAGAGAATCACACGGCACATTAATCACGTCGAACGGTCAGAAGACGAACCGCAGATTCGCAAAGCACAGTAAACCATAGCCGAGAACCGCAGATTCACAAAACACCGCAATCCATGAAAAAACAACAACCGCCGATTCATAAAGCCCAGTAATCCACATAGAACCACAAAAGAATACAGCCGAGCTGAACTCCTGCTGATACGGCAGCCACGACGCAACACTGACAAAATCATCCGATGAAAACTGCAACGAATGAATAACTAACAAACCCAAAACAAATACCATGCCAGGCTGGACACAAGGCCCGTCCGCTTCCACCTTTTTCTCTCCTCGCCCGTTTTTTCATTTTTTACGTAACGTCCTACCTCATTTTGTTTTACTTTGACGTCATAATAAATATTGGTTTACGTTGACGTCACAATATTCTTCATCCAGAATAAAATAATCGATTCTTCTTACAAACAGCAGGATACAACAACTCAGAAATCATCCATCAAAACAGTACCAGAAACTACAGTTCACACAAGAAAAACTCGCTTGCTACCAACCCACCACAGACAGCATCAACCACTGATGCCGGACGATGACATAGGGACGAACACTGCTCCACATGTCAGGAACAATACAGCCATACACTAGGCACCTCACCATCACTTCCAGATGGAGGCTGAAACAGCCTAGCCTAGACAAGGATACACGGACTCCTAATATCTAAAGGCATGAAACCCGAACATAGATATTACTGCTTGCCAAAAGGCCATAAGTCAAACCCGAAGATACATCTTATCTACGGGGGAATCGACACACCCAACTGACCAATACATGTAAAATATACATCGACTTGCACTCAGCACAACCCACCATGCACAAGCAAAAAATCTAAGAAACACTGCATGAACAATATGCAAACTTAACTCAGCACCCAAAATAATATAAACACGCAAACAACAACATAAGAAATCCCTATCTCCAAATTCTGCCTGTAACAAAACAACTGCATTAGTAAATAATGTTTTCTCAGTCAATCCTTTCCTGACAGTTGTGCAATACATTTCTATGTCCAAGATCCACATGTTGGCTTATGATTTGTGTAGCCAAGATCTCCACATTTTCTGTTGAGAATCAGTACCCCCAAGTCCTCACATTGTTTTTTTTATAAGTTTTTGTTGGCAAGATCCTAACTGGATGTTATTCTGCTCAGTTTAGTTCAGTTTGGATGACTTTATTCTTCTCATGAGAAGGCAACTATACATCAGAACTAAATTGAAAATGATTGTCTGATGAGATAAAGCCACTTGTACCTTTGAAGTTGTTCCCCCTGTCTGATGAGATAAAGCCACTTGTACCTTTGAAGTTGTTCCCCCATTGATTTCAACCAGCCTCCACCACCCTTTATATTTTTAGATTTGATTATGTTACTGATTTTGAATATAATCATTTCCTTTTAAAACGAAGAAAAAAAATGGAATGACAAGGAAATACAAGATCGTTGATGAAAGCTCAGAGTATAGTCAGGAGACCTCAGCCGATGTCTACCACTGTCATTGTACAGATCTGACATGGATCCAGCCGGCTATAACCAACTGTAGTTGAACCCCCCATGATCTTTTCAGGAGCAGGTCGGCGGCGAGCCCAGGCACGGAACGACATTCCGCGGACCGGCACCATGTCGTACCAGCACCTTAACAACGGGGGAGGTCAGCAGGGGTACATCAACGGGAGTGGCAGTCGGGAAACCTGGCGGGGCCAACAGCTACCCTTACCTGGGACAGATCAACCCCAACCAGACCGCAGAGTACGTGGAGCAGATTGCTAGGTGAGGGGAGTTTGGGTGGAGAAAAGGAAGAGCGGGGTTGGTGTTATGATGTTCGTAGTGGATGACCCTGAGGATTTGGATTTATTCTGGAATTTTTTAATCCTGGGGTTAGGCTTGTTGATGCCCAGTAGAGACTGAGTGTGTGTGTGTGTGTGTGTGTGTGAGTGTGTGTGTGTGTGTGTGTGTGTGTGTGTGAGAGAGAGAGAGAGAGAGAGAGAGAGAGAGAGAGAGAGAGAGAGAGCAAGCATGCACGCATCCATGTGTGTGTGCGCGTGTGTGTTCTAGGATATATGCCACAGATCAAACATGTATTTGTGTATGCTTGAAAAAAAAGAGTTTTTATTTACTTTCATTCGTGTGCTTTTGTTTGTATGTTCATGTATTTCATGTGCTTTCATTTGTGTGTTCATGTGTTCCATAAGTTTTTGTTTGTTTGTGTGTGTATTTATTTCATAGGGTTTTGTTTGTGTGTTCATATATTCATGTGTTTCATTTGTTCATGTTTGTGTCTTCTTGTGTTTCATGTGCTTGTGTTTGTGTGCTCATGTTTTTCGTGTGCTCCTGTTTGTATGTTCGGTTGACTAAGAGTTTGTAACTTTCACAAGTTTCATTTTGAATTGTGTCTGTACTTATGTTTCAGAATGAACCAGCAAAGGTCGAATCGACGATAGGTACATGTGCCTGAACCTCTCGTCCAGAACACAGGGAATTGCTCAGGACAAATCACGTTGATACGGGGACTTTGTTGAAAGATTTGATATATCAAAAATATCAGTTTCTTCCATTGTTATGGTGTCAACTTCACTGCAGAACTGTGATGTGACATCACTGAAAACTGTATGCCCTGACTGTTAAAGATTCACATGTGTCTCATTTATATGTTTTTAAATTTAAAATTTTTTTTTTTTAAATTGGAAGCTGTTGTGACAAAAATTGTCATTGGTATTGAATAAGTCTTCATGAGGCAATTGTTTATAAGGAGACATTTTTGCGAGGTACTATGTAAAATGGAGAGGCTTATTACTTAAGTTTTTTTGTGTGTGTATGTGTGTGTGTGTACATGTGAGAGAGAGAGAGTGTATGTGCGCGAGCGCAGGCATATGTGTTTATGTGTGTGTGTGTATACATGTCCATGTGCATTGATGCTTGCCTAACTTCTTTCATTTGCATGTGAATCTCAAAATTTGTGTTTATGACTATCTGTTCAGGGGGCCAGAGCATGTGCATATGTGAATGCACAATTGTGTGGGAGTTGTGGATGTGTGCAGCGTTCTCTTACAGTGATTTTTAAGCAGTGTAACTGTATGCACACTATAATTGTATCATATGAAATCAAAACGGCAATAAAACACTTAGCCCTGTGTTTTGCTTTTGATTGTGGAAATCTCCTGTGATAAATAAAACAGATTTAATCAGAACTGGGTGCTGATCTGCTGAATCTTCAGATGAAAGGTGTCTGTCACCTGTATTTTAGTAACAGATTCAAACTACATTCATTTCCTTGGGAATTCTTTTTTTTCTTTCTTTCTTTCTTTACGTTCTCACAACCAGTATTTTAGTCCCCTGGATATGCCGAAATCTCCTCCTGTGCACATCCTACCCCCTTCCTTCTGGAATTTCTGTGATGGAAACTTCCTCTTTTCTTTCATTCTCTTTGACACTGCCTTTTTTGTTTAAACATTACCAGTTGTCTTTCTTCTTATGTGGGCCTTTCATCCTCTGTTTCAGAAAATCTTCATACATTTTTCTCTGGTAGTATGACAGTTATTTTTTCTTTGTAATTCGGTGACCAGGTAATGACACTGGACACACAATGTGGACACTAGCTGTCCAGTCTAAGGTGTTGATTTGACCATATGGTATTTTCTAGTTGTAATTTTGTGGCACTGTTATATTTATCATTAATCTTATACCCTTTAAAAAAAAATTAAAATCTGGAGGTGATGAAGTAAAGGGAATTCCAAGCTTCCCCAGCATGACCTAGTTTTTGCTTCCCCAGCATGACCTAGTTGTTGCTTCCCCAGCATGACCTAGTTTTTGCTTCCCAGCATGACCTAGTTTTTGTTTCCCTAGCATGACCTAGTTTTTGCTTCCCCAGCATGACCTAGTTTTTGTTTCCCCAGCACGACCTAGTTTTTGCTTTCCCAGCTCGACCCAGTTTTATCTGCCCTAAGGATGTCCATAGATGAGGTATCGTGTTATGATTCTAGTGCATGTAATTATGTGAATAGTTGTTCTACTGTTGTTAGTGATTGCAGGACCGCCATGAAAAGGCTATGTGTCATTGGCTTGTCTGTAAATTTTAATGAGGAAAACTCGAAAGAAAATGAAAACAGTATTTAAAGAGAACCAGGGAAAAAAAATCAAAAGAAAATGAAAACAGTGGGTTTTAGTTTTCTGGTTTTTTTATTTTATTTTTTTAACAGAATATTGAAACTTCATGTCTCCTTACAAACAAACAAACAAACGTATGTATAACATGTAGATAAAGAGATAGATAATCAGCAGAGTTCCATTGAGCTGTGCCAGCTGACTGGACAGGTGATAAAAGTAGTTCTGTTTTCAGGTCAGACTTTGATGGTTCCCTCATACTGTTTCTGAAGGATTTAGGATTCACACTCAGACATCCTTGTCTTCATCCCCATTTTCTTTCTTTCTCTCCCACCACCTCCCAATTTTCTTCCCATTCTTCACACTTTTTTTGTGTGTGTAAATAAATCTTTGCAAAGTTTTTGCCTTAATGATTTAGGAATTGTTTGCCTGCATTAACACACCCCCCCCCCCCCCCCCCCCTTCCTCAGTTATATATCTGCTTCTTTATGTATTTATTATCTATCTGTCCGTTTATCTATCTATCTATGTCTGTCTGCCTGTCTGTTTTTCTGTCTATCTCTCTCTGTGTCAAAACCTCCTTCCACTGGCTTATAATGAAGTACTAAGTACATGTGTTTCCATGCAGACAGCTGGAGCAGTTTAAACGAAAGGCAGATTCAGACTGCACCAGTTTTCATGCAAACATTTTCTTCTTTTTTATTTTTTTATTTTTAACCCTTCATTTATTGAAGTATTTTCAGTGCAGACTGAGAAATGTGCTGACTCCAGTTTCTAAATAATGAAAACAAAACGAAACAAAATGTCAAGACAGTTAAGCTGGTGGTGAGTAGCACATGCCTGAACTCAGGGATGAAAAGTGATATGAATTAATTCCTTTTTTCTTGTCTGTCTGTAGGTTACTAGTACAAAATGAACTTGAAATGTAGCGTAGATCAAGGATTGTACAAATGCAACTGATCTTTTTTTTAAATATGATTTGAAGATCCAGACCTGATCCCATGCTGACTCTGGATGAAACGTTCAGTCTGTTGCCTCTTTGGTTTGACTTGGGTCAAAACATGCCGAGAGTAAAGCCTTGAGCAAAATCAAAGAGCCATTTCTGTCTAACAGTACATTGTGTTTAAGCTTTCTTGTTTTAGTGCATTTCTTGATTTGTTCCTCATGTGCCTTTGATTTCCCTCGTATGTGTCGGCTGGTTGAAAGTGTTGCATGCTCCAGGCGGGAAGTTGTCAACCCTTGTCTGCGTTGGAGGAGCAAAAGTTAGTCGACCCTTGTCTGCGTTGGAGGAGCAAAAGTTAGTCGACCCTTGTCTGCGTTGGAGGAGCAAAAGTTAGTCGACCCTTGTCTGCGTTGGAGGAGCAAAAGTTAGTCGACCCTTGTCTGCGTTGGAGGAGCAAAAGTTAGTCGACCCTTGTCTGCGTTGGAGGAGCAAAAGTTAGTCGACCCTTGTCTGCGTTGGAGGAGCAAAAGTTAGTCGACCCTTGTCTGCGTTGGAGGAGCAAAAGTTAGTCGACCCTTGTCTGCGTTGGAGGAGCAAAAGTTAGTCGACCCTTGTCTGCGTTGGAGGAGCAAAAGTTAGTCGACCCTTGTCTGCGTTGGAGGAGCAAAAGTTAGTCGACCCTTGTCTGCGTTGGAGGAGCAAAAGTTAGTCGACCCTTGTCTGCGTTGGAGGAGCAAAAGTTAGTCGACCCTTGTCTGCGTTGGAGGAGCAAAAGTTAGTCGACCCTTGTCTGCGTTGGAGGAGCAAAAGTTAGTCGACCCTTGTCTGCGTTGGAGGAGCAAAAGTTAGTTGACCCTTGTCTGCGTTGGAGGAGCAAAAGTTAGTCGACCCTTGTCTGCGTTGGAGGAGCAAAAGTTAGTTGACCCTTGTCTGCGTTGGAGGAGCAAAAGTTAGTCGACCCTTGTCTGCGTTGGAGGAGCAAAAGTTACTGTTCTTGATTGTATAATGTCAGAGCAGAAGTTACTCTTCTTGTGTGCTGTTCAGCAATTCATGATTTTTGCCCTGTTTAGATCTGATCTTTACTGTCATTGTATTATCAAAGTTTATTTTACACATTACTATGCTGTATCTCATTTTTTGTCATCTTATGTTATTTCATTCTTTTTGTGTTGTATTTATTTTTTCTTCCATTAATCTTCTGTTAGAAAAAAATCCAGATCACAAATGCAGGTATGCTCATATGTGTATGCATGTACATATACATATTTATATCCACCCCTATTCCACTTCATCACCAGGTATATGAGAAACATATCCACATCCTTAATTCATGCACACACATAAACAAAAGCAAAAGATTCTACACATGTACATGCACACCTATGCATTAGACAAAAAGATCTAACATTTTAACGAGAAGAGTTTGCATGATTTTGAGCTTCAGTCTGGTGTGTGTGTGTGTGTGTGTGTACGCGTGCGCGCGTGTGCGTGCTTGCTGAACAATCACTTTATTATTATCACCATGATAATTATAATGTGGTTCTGTACATAGTCAGCATTGTTTCTTTTGTTTAATTGGTACAAGAATTTGATGCATGAATTGTATCCTGTCAGCCAGTACGTCTCTCACCCCCTCTCGAGTCCAAAACTACCTTTGTCTGGTGCAATGGCTGATTGTCAGTAATCTGATTTCTTTCCTGGAGACTTCAAAGTCTCCCCAGCATGTTGAGTTAACGCATTGGTGTCTGTGATTCTCCCCTGACAATCCTTTCCTGCATTTATTTTCAACTTCACACATTGTGGCCCCCAGCTTTAGTAGATGTGATATAATGTATTTGGACAGGTCCAAGCACAGTGATGCCTCTTTGATGGAATTGAAAGTGTGTAGGATTTTAGTCCCAGCAACACCTCCTAGGTATATGGGGAAAGGTTTTTTGTGATCTCTTGGGCCATTATGTCAGAAGTGCCAGTGCCTCCATCTGTTCTTTTACACATGCATATAGGAGATCAGACTACATGTACGCGAGTTGAAGAATCCATGTCAACATTGGTCGGTTTGCGGAAACGTGAAAATACACACTGTCAAAGTACATATGTGAAATGTTCATAAGCCATGTCAATGTTTATAGGAACACGAAATCACATTATCGTTGGGTTGGAGCCTACATCTAGTCGTTGAGTGTGCTGTATGCTGAGATGGAGACAGGAATGACGATCGAGTTTCTAGATGCTGAGCATGTTTTGTGCTCAGATAGAGACTTGATCTACAACCGTTTCATCTCATTGAGTTTATGTGTGCATCTCTCAAAGTGATGATCATTTTGTCTGCAGGCCTTTGCACATGCAATCAGCACTAGAAACAGGTAGTTTTCATCTCAGGTTGACCCGTAACCTCCCCCCCCCCTCCAAATCCGCTCCCTCTTCCTTTTTTTCTCCCCCTCTCCCCACCCTCTACTTCCACCCTGCCTCCTTGCTGAACAGACATTGCTTTCTGGCTGTCTGGCTGTATAAGACAGTTTCAGATCAAAATCAAAATAAGTGAACAAATGAATGAATAACAGCAACTACAAAATAATATACAGTTGTATTTTTCATGTCTCGCCAGTCCCAAGATGGATGTAATAAATGTGCATCTTAGCATTTTTTCTGTCACCCATTTTTGTTCCCATACTTTTCATATCCACTCAGAATGTCTTTTTTCACCAAACATCCAACAAAAACATATGGAAAGAGAACTTCTTTGGTACCTTTTCCCTCCCTCATCTTATTAGTTGTTTTACGTATGCACTTGGCAGTTAAAGTCTTTGACAGTATTGTGAATTTATGTCAATGATTTTTTGCTTGTGATATTGAAAGTGCATGTCCTTTGTGCATTCACTGTGTGAGTGTGTGTGTGTGTGTGCATGCGCACAGATGTGTACATGATATTACTCTTTAGTATGTTATCAAAATTGCCTTGAATATACAAATCAATGTGTTTTATTATGTTGTGTAGATTGCCTCGGAGCAATAAAATGATATCTTTCAATGTCGCATAAACTCAGCAAGTGATGATTCACAAATCATTGCAAGTATGAACAAAGGCTTGTGTGCGTGTGAGTGCATGCACACAAATTTGTGTGCACACACTCTCACATATAAGATCTCACACATATACACAGTCACAGACACACACACACACATGTGGGCATGTGCACACATATACAGACACAAGCACACACATGTGGGCATGTGCACACACATACAGAGACAAGCACACACAACCACTCTCACACATGTACACACACACACATACATGAGAGAATAAACACTGACATATGCAGACACGTTTCACAAACACAATGACCAAGCAGGTTTTTCTTCTTTTTTTTTTTTTTCCACTTTACATGGACTATTACTGTATCTCTCACTGCATTTTATTCAATCAGGTTACACTTCATGCACGATTACCAGAACCAATTCATATTGCACACAACATTCAAGTCACACAAAAACATTCTTATGCCTAATTAAAAAAAGAAGAAGAAACAGAGTTAAGATAAGATAAGATAATGTTGCTTATAGCCCAGCCGACCGCAAAGGGCCACATCAGGGCTGAGAAACAGAGTTATAAATACATGTCAGAAGCAAACATTTTATCAACCATCAAGCATCATTGCCATTAATCTTCTTAACATTGGTTAAAGAAAAAAACAAACAAACAAAATTTAGTTCATTAATGAGCAAGATTTATTTGTGGTGTGAATTGAGCAAGGTGGTAAGGTTTGCCTGATGTGTAAGGCATCAGACTCGTGTTCCAAGAACTAGATTTTGATTCTTACTCAAAAAAACCAGGTTGTAAGAGGTTTTCTCTTCAGAATTAACATTTGTGCTGACACCAGTCCCCAGACTTTAAACTGAAATCCTGCGCATAAAAACAAACTAAACAAAAAACTTGCACACATGTCAAATCACATTCCACCATTTTGGGAAGAGAATTCAGTTGTTTGCCGATGGGATGGATGACACAATAATAAAACACATACACACTGGAGTTGGTTTTAGACATCGTCTTTGAAGACAGAATGTGGCTACTTAATCAATGGTATTAACACCTGTCACATGTGCCAAAATCTCATCAGTTATGAACTTCAAAGTTCTAACTGAGGAACAAAGGAAGAAGGAAAGATTTGAATCTGCTATAGACAAGAAAAGAAAAGTTCTGAAGAAAAATGTGTTTAACCCTTTTGACGCTAGCTGGTGTGGAATCCCAGTATTTGACCATCACTGATCATATCTCTGATGAACAGGTGTGCCAACCCATCAAGCAGCACATCGGACCTTAAAACATCTGCTGACATCAGTTAAGAAAAGAAAAAATAATCAGTATGGCTGCATAACAAGATCCAATGGCCTCGGTAGGACAAACTTCCAGGGAACTGTTGAAAAGAGAGAGAGAGAGAGAGGGGGGGGGGGGGGGGGGGGGGGTGAGAGAGGGAAAATGGTAGACTGATCAAATTACAGACTGGATGAGGAAACCATTTGCAGAGACCCAGGCCTTGGTACTTCATTGACAGTCACTCTTTTCAAATGCTGGTCACCCAATCATTTCTGATGTTATTTTTTCAAAAAATAAATTTGAGTAAAGCAAAATGGAAAGAGTTAAGAACCTGTGATATGTTTTTTTTCTTCTTTTCCCTGCAACAAAGTTTCACATAGTTGGGAAGCTGTGTCACAAGCCAGGTTGAAATAAGTTGAACTGCAGAATAGGAAAAGCCTCAGCAGTGAATAATCCACTGACAAAAATCCAGTCGAACCAAGACATTTTCACAGAGAACAAAGATGAGAATGTTTGAATCAAATGTGCTGTCAACCCTAACGCACAGTTGTGAAACGGCAGCATGGCTAGAGATGGCGCAGAAAAGCAGCTTCACCTCAGAACCTTGTTGTCGGGCTATTGCCATATGGGTCTGATAGGGTTAAATGAATGGAGTCTTGATAGTTGGAAGGGCTTTATTGAAAGTCTCAAAATGTTCTGAACTTGGATTCAAACAAGATGGCCAATGAATCTTTGCAGGTGTGACAAGGAGAAAGACAAGGGAAAGCCCTGCCTTGACCTTTGGTGAAAGTCATCTATAAAGAAAGGTCATCTATAAAGAAAGGTCATCTATAAAGAAAGGTTATGTTCGAAAATATACATGCTTGAAAGCAGAGAACGCCTGACTTGCCAAGGTTCCAAATGGCGCACATGGGAAAAAAATATCTCTGTTTATAGAATCAAGCAAACAGGAGTTGTGGAACTTAGCAAACATGGCATGGGTGGCCAATATATGCAGACACAAAAGAAAGATGCAGTCAATGTGTGCATTACATCAGCATTGATGAGTTCTCATTGATGAAAAGATGGGAGACAAAGTTACTGCTTTGATGGCCATATACTTTCGTCACAGTCATGGAGTAAGTTCTGAAGTCTAAAGGACATCTTTGCAGTAAATAATTCACCAGGACATTTCATTGGGCTGACGCTCTCTGCTTAGCCTGGTCTTACCTCCCTTGAGGATGTCAACATATTGGCTACCATGTCATCAATTGTGTATTGGTTATTGTTGTTTGTTGCTTTTTCAAGGTGCAACCTTTCTGCAGACTGTAACCCTTTTTCATGATGTGACCTTTGTCCACGATGTGACCTTTTCTATTTTCTATGTGTTTGACAGCTCTGAAAAGGCCTTGTGCGGTCAGCTGGGCTATATAAAAAACAAAAAAAATTAAAACTGTTGATTATAAACCATCACATTTTACTCAACCATTCCTACAAAAATAAAATCATAAACTTTTAATCATTCCTATTTTTATCCCATGACTCATGACCAAGTCATGCTGAAAACATTTTTTCTTCTTTTTAAGTTGAGCAAATACACAAACGTTCATAATAAATATATGGGAACACAAAGCCTGATGTTGTCCGTTTCTTTTTTCTTTCTTTTTTGAATTTTTTTCTTGTTCTCTCTGAGTAGTGATGTCATCCTCAGCTGACCCCAATGAATATTTGCGTCGACTAAAGCCTGAAATATCTGAGTGTATGTGTGTGTGTTTGTGAGTGTGTGTGTGTGTGTGTGTGTGTGTGTGTGTGTGTGTGTGTGTGTGTGTGTGTGTGTGTGTGCTTCATCTAAAACTGAATGGAAGCATTTGAGTTGTTCAATGTGTTGAAATGTTACTCGTATTGTATTGTATTGTACTATGCTTTATTGTATTGTTCTGTGTTGTATTGTACTGTATTCCCATGGAGGTTTGAAGAAATTCTTCAAAGACACTCTCAAAACATCCTTGAAAGCGTTTAACATCAACCCTAACGCATGAGAACAAACTGCTATGGATCGAGCCAGATGGCGCCACTCTATCCACAAAGGCGCCAGTTTATATGAAGAAAGGACAGCTGCAGCGCAACAAGAAAGACGGGCAAGGAAAACCCATGCCAGCAATCAAGGGCAGGTCTCCTTCATTGCCTGTCCAAGCTGTCACCACACATTCCGTGCATGCATTGGCTTGATCAGCCACCTGCGTATGCACAAATCATCTCACACACTCCACCCCTCTTCCCTCAACCCTGAGATGACTGAAGCGGTCCTTATCAATTCAACAGAGGAATAACAGTGTACTGCATTATGTTCCGTATTGTATTGTACTGCATTGTATTGTACTGAATGGCATTACACTGAATTGCTTAGCATTTGATTGGATAATATCTGACTGGATTAGAATGGTTTAGACTGGATTGGATTGGTTGATGCAGAGGAACATATTGCTAACAACATTTGCAAATCCTCACAGGGGGGAAAAAAGGTAAAACAAATTGGAGGCAGACTTAGCTGGGATATTAATCTACAAAAGCAGTGACAGATGTAGTGACTGACCTAAAAATAAATCCCGTATAACAGATGTCCAAAAACACAAAGCCCTAACTTGAGTGGTTTTAACACTTCGTACAATTCTCTTGACAACTGATTCCTTTGAAATTCAAACTGCTGTTCCCTCACAAAGCACTCTGCCAAATTCTGATTCCACCTGCTTCATAATTTTTTTCTTCTTATTTTCACTTCTGTCTGTGTAATCTTTTTTTCTATCTGTCCAAGGGTCGCCAATGTCTGATGCCACCTGCCTTTAGTTTTGAATGTACGATTCTCTTATCTATCAGAGGAGGTTTTCTAATAGGTTTGCCAAAAGCGATCCTCCAGTTGCCATGGATTCTTTTACACATGCTAAAGGCAAAATGTGTGTGGAACCTAGCTTTACAATGTCACCCAAGAGTACATAGACTGACACTCCAGGTCTAATGGGGCAGAGAAAAACCCTGTCCTATATGGGAGTTGTACATGGACAAAAGATCCCCATTCTTAGATCTGTGTCTTATCCACTGTCTGTAGTTTCACTGTGGGCCGTTGAAAGCGTGAATTGGTACATTATGTGCTCAATGGGGAAAAACTGCTGTATGAGGTGAAACTGTAAAGTAACAAAATTGTTTGTTGTTTTGTCTTAAGAGTAAAGGAACTCACATGCTTATCTCCTTCTAAAACAAACCACACACACACACACACACACACACACACACAACACACACACAGACACACATGCGCGTGAGCGCGCACGCATGTATGCACACACACACACACACACACACGTACACACACACACACGGGTATGCATTCAAGTAAACAATATGCAACAAAGTCACACCACTGATCAATGCTAAGTGTTTCTATAATGTCATGTCTTAATCTGAATGAAACATCTAAAGTGAGCATAAAAAAACCACCTAAAAACAAATCGAGACAACATAAACACTGTCATGCAGTTTATGCACTTTGCAGCACTAAAATATTCATAACATTTTCACATGTTGAACACATCACACACATAAAACACACATGCATGTAAATATGCGTATGCATACACACACACACACACACACACACACACACACACACACACACACACGCACGCACGCACGCACGCACGCACGCACGCACGCACGCACACACACACACACACACACACCCCGCACTATCAAAAACTAAGATGGCTGATAATGGCAGACGGACAGAGATATGTCAAACAACACAAACCCATCCAAAACAAAATGCATCATTAAAAACTACTGCTATGAAAATAATCTCTAAAAGATGCACAATCCCATGAAAACACAAGCTTCTTTAATAACTGACATTTCAATACAATTTGAAACAAACGTACTGCCGTAATAGGAATTGCAAGCTAACACTGATTATGGATTTCCATCAACTCAATAAACATCTTTGTTCTATGTAGGTAATATGATGTACCCGTAATTTACAGCTAAATCAATATACACATTTCATAGATCTACATAAGCACAGAAGTCAATTGCACTGAAGACTATTACATTGCCCAGCAAAACTATGGTTGTAATGTAAAAACATTTTTTTTTAAAGTTTTCCTTGAATTATGCTAATTAATGACAGTAAACAAACATATCAGGTCTGAAATTTGCTATTGTGAGATAACAGATCATTATTATTTCACCACTCATCATTCTCACCAGTAAAAGAGCTCCTAATACTGAAATTTTTGATCTTCGGGAAATATATTGTAACAAAAAATGATAAAAAGACCAGTATGGAAATGTACCCAGAAAGAAAGAAAAAAATTGACCAGTATGGAAATACATAATGTATATGAGCAAATGATAAAGAAGTGCAGATTGCACAACATAGTCTGACAGTGAGAATAAATGATCTGCTGCAAGTAATCTGTTTTCTGCTGTTATGATTTTATTTTCTATTTGTTTTCTTCTTACTTTTGAGAGAAGTTAATGACAGGTTAACGTCTGATAAACGAAACATTTGGCAAATACCTACATATAATAAAAACTTATGGTCATGTTTGATCTTTCATATATGCTGTTAATGATAATTTTAAAAAATAATTAATAAATGAATAATGGAGTGTATGTTCTTACAATGAACAAGAAGAAATTCCCCACTCATGCTGAAAGGATTTGTTGTGATCACAATCCCAAAAGCATGCATGTGCTAACCTTTTTTTTCTCAAGCATAAACTGCACCTGATGATGACTTTGTGTTTTGAAAGGATATATTTCAATCTGTGCCTTAATGATAATGCATGACAATTAAAATAAAAGAAGTCAATCTGTATACAAAGGCCACAGAACACAAACCAGTGATATTATATTCAACCTTTAACTGAAAGGCAGTACAGCATTAAAGACAGTTAACTAACATGTCGTGCATGAAATGTTTCGCAATAATCATTCACTATGAAAAAATTCTAATTCTGAATTAAATAAATACATGATCTTCATTATCTCTTCTACTCTGCTATAACATTTATATAACTGAACTGGGAATAATTGACTAAAAAAGACAAAATGATGTAAATCACAGCTATATGTGATTTCATTCTCATGTGTTAGCTAGATAAGATAAGATAATGTTGCTTATAGCCCAGCCGACCGCAAAGGGCCACATCAGGGCTGTCACCACGTTAAAATCAACTCACCAGTCAATGTGTTAGCTAAATCATAACAGCAAATGAACAATCAACAGTTATCAATCAAAAAAATTAAAACAAAATAAATAGCGGCTATTTTCAAGTTATCATTTAACAACCCCAGAAGGTGTATGAACAACCACAAACATCATTTTCATATTACTGAAATCTAAAACCGGATGCATGTGTATTCCAATCCACCTATTCCAGTCCTTCCATCAATCAACCTCGTAATAGTCACTGATACGCCTGGCCAGCAGGATGCATCTCATTTGGGGAGAGATCAGATGGCGGTGCAGCATCCGCACTGTTGCTCCTGGCGATGCTGCCCACACGCCCAGCACGTTTTTCATTGGTTGTGGTATCTTCATCTGCTGCCAGGTGGAGACGAGCGTGTCTTGAATTCCTACACGTTCCGCCAGCATGCGCCAGTCAGCGCCTGGAGGACAGAAACCACTGTGGGTGTGCTGCAAGACTGAGCTGAT
>CM031598.1:58340258-58342758 GCA_018398815.1 Conus ventricosus | reverse complement strand
GGTGCACACTGTTTAATCCATGTCAGACCAAATGTGACAAGTCACTGTCAGCATTTAATACGATCTGAGGTTACAGCTATAAACTGAAAAAAAAATTCAGTTGGAAGTGCGTTCCGTCATCTCTTTGGCCGTTTTTAGTTTTAACAGTCAAACATCACATATCTGTACTCATTAATGTACAGCATTCCTACTCATTTTATGAAGGCTATGAAGAAGTAGCAAACATGGTTAAAAAAAAATACAGGCCCTTTCAATCTAAATTTTTTCTTTTGATTATTTCAGTTATGTACGTTTGATATGCATTATAATTATCTTGACTAATACAACTAGGGCTACGGCATCTGCTGGCAAATTTCCAGTCTAAGGTCCCCAAAGTTAGTTCTTCAAACCTACAAAACTGAACAAATAATTCTCATGGAATTAAACAAAAATCAGCTTCTTTTTTTTTTGGTACAGCTTTTAGTTTCAGTAAACGTTGAGTTTCCAAGCAGCAGCAGCACTCCCTCCCCATCCACACCACCCCCTTCTACCCCTTTTCTCTTCCTATTAGTGACACAATTTGAATTGGGCTCATCATTTTAAAATATGGCTCCTCATTTTCACTAACAAAGGGTAATTTGACTCCCTATACCCTAAAACAATCTGAAGCTCTGACAAAATCTTTCATGTTATGATCTGAGAGAAGGAATGTCATGAGTTAGCTCAATCACACGCTGTGAAATCTGTGTGTTAAATAACATATTTTCTGGTCAAAGAAAAAAGCATACAAAATTCCAAATTTGCATGTACATGTACAATTATATGTGGATGCAAAAATACATTACAGACGCATTTTCTCCTTCGCTTGTTCTGTCCGACATGCATGCAATCCTTGACTGCCCACCAACTCATCCATGCACCCACCCACCCACACAACATACACATACACACATGCATGTACATACACATATGAACAGACAGACAGACAGACAGGCACACACACGTATATATGTGTACACATAATGCTGATTTGCATGCACACATTCAATGAATGTGATGCATACTATAGTGCACTTATACAGCAACTCTGATGGGTAGACTTCCATTTGTACCAGAAATCCATTCAGCGACATCACATTCTATCAGATTACTTGCTGGAGCCACTTCCATGAGTTAAATGACCCAAAGCATCCATGATCCTTTTAATTTTAGTGACATCACATTCCACAAGAGTATATTAGGGAACTGCTTCCATGTATGAAATTATTTACTCACTAGACTGACTACTTTCTTTTTCAGTTTTTTTTTTTTTTTGCTTTGCTGGCTCATCTTCCAAGCCACTTCAGTTTCACTATTCCCATGCCACTCATTCCGGCTGCCCATTCACAGCCATGTCCTGACTTGTCCTGTTGCAGCCCTGGCACTGGCAATCCACAAGGAGCAGTCAGTATCAAGTCACATCATGAAAACAACCCACCTGACGCAGACATGAGATCTGAGAGAGAGGGAGGAAAATGCTTGAAAAATTTCTGGAGCAAGTGTCAAAAAGTGAGATCGGAACAAATTAAATGACTGGATCGTGAACTTGACTGATGGCCAACCCAATGGTCCTATAGTTAGTTATCATCAGGTTTAATGTCCCACACCCACCTATGGCGATATAACAGATGGTTCCCTATGATTGTTTTTATCTTGCATATCACATGTATATCTAACTTTTCTAGGTAAGTTCATACAAATCTCCAGAGTAGCCCGGTGACCCAAACACAAGTAATGAATCCACTCTGATATGAAAAAGTATCTGTAATCCTTTCCATGACTTTTCATCCCTTGGATCATGTAGTAATCTATTTCCTTATTATCTTCAGAGATCATAAACATCCCAAATCCTGTCAATGACATAGCATTTCACAGGTTCATCTATTACTGGATCCACTTCCACATGTGAAGTTATCATGTGTATTTGCGTCCTTCCAGTGTCATAAAATTTGATGTTGTTTAAAGTGATTATAAATATCTGTAATCCTACTGTCCGCTGATCTCATTACTATTAGAGTCATTTCTACAAGTTTGGTGATTATGAAAGTATCTGTAATCTTTTTAGTGACATTAATTTCATCACAGATAGTAATCACTTCTCACGCAAACTGATCCTGAGTGTCCGTAATCCTTTCTCTTATATAATATTTGACAGGATAATGATTGAAATTAACTTATTGGAGCTACATCCACTTGTAAAGTGATTTTAATATCCATAATCCTCTCCATGACATTGCATTCAATTGGAATACTTACTTCATACTTACTTACTGGAGTCGTTTCTCATGTTAAGTGATCCTGAGTATTCACAGTCCTTCCTATGATGTGTATTATTTTTACAGGATCACTTGCGGGAGCCACATTCACACATCAAGTGATCATAATTATTGGTAATCCTCTTCACGGCATACTTTTTTTGCCCCCACAAATTTACTTACTGGATCCACTTTAACACGCTCCAGGTTGATCCGAACAGAAGGTG
>CM031598.1:58338329-58340158 GCA_018398815.1 Conus ventricosus | reverse complement strand
GGACGTCAGGTTTGAGGGCATCTGACACTGATGAAGAACTCTTCTCCTCCTGACTGCCGTCAATGTCCTTCAGTTTAAACGTTTTCCCAGCAAACAGTTTGGTGCAGCCTGTGCACAAAACACACACATACAAATGACACATTTAAAGCATAAATTATATATGATGATAAAGCATCTTCTGTTATTTTGGTTCTACACCCTTCAGAAAAGTTCCAATTGTATATGTGTGTATATATATATATATATATATATTTTTTTTTTGCTGTCCCATCTTCCATTCTACCTCAGTGGCACTACACCCATGCCACTCATTCGGACCCCCTGTCCACAGCCACAGCCCAACCCGCCGCAGCCCCAGCACCAGCAATCCACAGGGAGCAGTTAATGTCAAGTCATCAAGAGGCAACTTGCCAGAGGAGACACTGCACTGCTGCCGAGTCACTTCGGTTGTGTTCAGCGGTCCCTGTTCTGATCTAACATACACATGACATGATCTACTAATCCCCCTAACGACAATAACAGCTTAGTTGTGGAGCCACTGTGTGTGAGCTCTCCCTCCATCAAATGACAGCTCCCATGAACTTGCTGATACCGGTGACCCTGACGGAATCCAACCAAGGCCATAGACGTGGAGAGGAAATCGAAAAGTGAGGTCATCAAGAGAGCAGGGCATGAAGGGCCACAGAATTTGAGACTTTTTCTTTAATGCTGAGAAACTGAGAATGAGGATGATGAAGATGACGGTACTGATTTGCATTTTGGTCTGAGACTGCATGACAGGGCTGTACTCTACACTTATTTTCATAATATATCTGGGCATCAACTAGCCCCGAGAGATACAGACACCTGCAATGTTGTTCTGGACATTTGAGCAACAGTCTCAAAAATGCATCCATTTAGTGGATTGAATTAACTGTGTGGTCCCAGTCTTCCTAACTGAGCCTGCAGCAAACTCAACTCTGGGTAGGAGCTGGTCAGAGAAGAAAAATTCCACATGGCTCTGAGGTGAATTGAACTCACAACCTCCCAGCTGGGAGTCTGCAACACTGACCACTTTGCCACTGTGGCTGGTTCCGATTATATTCTTAAAATGCATCTACAAGAGTTTGATCATAAAATACATTTCTAAAAGACATTGTTACTGAAACAAAATATACTGGAACACAATGATCACTTTGGTTAAATAAATTTTTGGAATAACCCCCATATCCCAAATGTTATATATACATATAGCATACACGCACACACGCATACACACACACACACACACACACACAACACACACACACACACACACACATACATACATATATATATATATATATATATATATATATATATATATATATATATATATATATAATTTCACAGGTAAAATTCTCACTCAAACGCGCACCGCGCCTCAACAAAACAATGTCAACAGGTATACTTGAATAGATGAATACTAAAACAAGTTCAACATCTTTTTATAATCGTCCCTGTGGAAAAGATGTTCAACTTGTTTAGTATTCATCTTATATTTATACATACATATATATATATATATGTGTGTGTGTGTGCATGCGTGTGTGTGTGGTGTGTGTGTGCTTTATTTAGGCTTAATTAGAAGTTTCTGCAAAATGTAATTGAAAGCTAGAGAAACAACAGAGAAAGCAAGCAGGCAAAAGTGTGGGTTTTGAAGGGAGAGGGAAAGTGCTCAAAGAAGAAGAAGACAAAGAAGAAGAAAACCCCCCACCAAAAGACAGATTGAAGGAAAGAAAGAAAAAAAATGACAGAGAGAGCAACTTTTGTACCCAGGAGATAGAGAAAAGAGGAAAGAAAAGAGAAGT
>CM031598.1:58328329-58333329 GCA_018398815.1 Conus ventricosus | reverse complement strand
ATACATTACATATTCTTTAGTTTTCATATTGCAATCCTTAGAGCAGATCATACCATGCTATGCTTAATGTGCTAGCTACTTTGCTCACATTTTTGCAGTCAGATGAAAACACACACGCACACACATAGACACAACTCAAAAACATTCACAATAAATGAAAGCATCCCAAACAATTTCTTTGAATTGAAAGTTTTAAAATGCCACTAGAACAAAAATTTCAGATTATGATGTTTTCGTGATTCATTCCTTACTGGCTGTTTGTTTCATAAGCTTGGTCTTTGATAACTTCTAGAAGTGGAAAGCTTTTTGAAGATACGGGTTGAGAGCCATGCTTGGCAACAAAGAGTTTCTTTGACTAGTTTGAGTAACTTTTAGGAGAGAGTTTGTTCCTCTTGTTTTCCTTCTGAGTGCGTTGTTAGCCTTCCCATTGCTCTTTTCCATTATGTCTGTCTGTAATCATGGTGACAGCAGTCAGCAGCATTGCATACTATTTTTCTCTGTCCCATCCAAGAAGAGGTTAAAGTCAGTAGTTACTGAATCCTTACCTTCAAGAAAAAAAAAATCTGATTAGAGATTGTCACATGTGCAAGAATGCATATGAAAGTTAAAGCTCAATAAGAAAAAACCCACCAGAGGAAGTACTGTGCTTCCACTGAGTCTCTTCAATGATGTTCAGTGATGCCTGTTGTGATCCAGCACATGGAGCACACCACACATTAAAACTACTGATGACAATAATTGCTTAGTTGCTGAGCCAGCATGAATGTGTATCTCCCCTCTGACAAATAAATGATAAATGTTCCTTGTGAATCTGTTTTTTTAAGATGAATTAAATAAAAAGCATAAAAAAGACAAATTTTGAAATTTGTTCAAGTTATGGATTCTATTTTCTGTGGATGAGTACACAAAGAATGATGACAGGTCCTTGTATTTTGGTTGTTGTCTGCACTGTTGGTCTACAACTGGCAAGAGTGTCAGTGCATTCACTGGTTCCAAGGCCGCCATAGAGCTGGATGTCATAATTCGGGCATACTTTCTTTTTTTTTGTTGCTGTCCCAACCTCTGCGCCACCTCACAGGCAGTGCACCAACACCACTCATTCCAACACCCCGTCCACAGTACAGCCCAGTCGGCCCCGCAGCAGGCCCGGCACCGGCCATCCGCAGGGAGCAGTCAGTGTCAAGTCGTCAAGATGCAACTCACCGGAGGAGACACTGCACTGCTGCCGAGTCACTTCGGTGGTGTTCAGTGGCACCTGTTCTGATCTAACATACGCTGGACACCACCTACTGAGCCCCCTACTGACGACAATAATTTCTTAGTCGCGGAGCCGGCATGAGTGAGCTCTCCTTCCGGAGGGCGCCACCACATCCGTCCAGCGACAGCCCCCATGGACTTGCCGATACCGGTGACCTCGACGGAACCAAACCAAGGCCACAGACGTGGAGAGGACATCAAAATTGAGGTCACCATGAGAGCAGGGCATGAAGGGCCACAGAATTTGAGACATTTTTTTTATGCTGATCGATGAGAATGAGGATGATTAAGATGATGCTACGGATTCCCATTTCGGTCTGAGACTACATGACAGGGCTGTACTCTACGCTTCCTTTCATAATATATCCCGGCATCAACCAGGCCCGAGAGATACAGGCACCTGCAGTGTTGGTCAGGAAATTTGAGCAACACTCTCAGAAACGCATCCATTAAGTGGATGAAACTCGACTGTGTGGTCCCAGTCTTCCCAACTGAGTCCACAGCAAACTCAACTCTGGGTAGGAGCCGGTCGGGCAGAAAAACCCACATGACTTTGATGGGAATTGAACCCACGACCTCTCAGCCGGGAGTCTGTGACGCTAACCACTTCGCCACGGCGGTTGGTTCGGGCATACTTTCTGTATCTTGTCTGGAAGGAGAGAACATCTCTGTGGGGTGTCAGGTCCTTTTTACCCTAGAAGAAGGTTGGCAAGGTCACCAACCTGAGCCAATGGCTCATGTGTGCATTCAGTTAGAAGTGGCCAGCGTGGAACCTAGTATCACTGGTTGCAGCCTGCAGATGTTTGACATTATTATCACATTTGGAATATAGTGTTTTCCAACTTCTTATAACAAAAGAAAAGAAACGAAAACAAAGTTGCTACTGACAGTGCCTTTCACCAAGTTTCTATTTGCTTTGTCTTTACAGATGAAGGTGGTTCTGTGATTGGCTATGCAAAATCTGCCACAGCAGCACCAAGACTTCATCTTTTTCTCCACCTCGCTGAAAGCCCCCCTTGCCACCTTCGACACTATCGACCTTGGAGATGAGGATGTGCTGCCAGTGAAGAGTGTGCCCTCCCCCCTGTCCACGCCGGTCAGGTCAGGTGATCAAGACCCCCAGGTCCCTCATCTCCCGTGTGACAGCACAAAGATTGGGGAGCACAGTCCAAGGGCAGAGGTGGTGCTGGCAAGGCAGGCACCGACCCGCACTGCCAGACGCCCTCAGCCGGTGACCCTGCTCCGCAGAATGACGGTGCCAGCCAGCCTGCCAGCTCTCCCCCTGAAGCCGAGGGCTCTGATGATGAGGCACCCACACCCACCAATCACAGCCCCACACCCGAAATACAGGATGCCTTGGCACAGCCCGCTGCTGCTATAGATGGGACGGAATTAGAAGCCCCTGGTGAATCAAGCAGTGACCCTCCCAACGGAGAGAAAGAGGCGACAGAGACAACGATTCTGTCCTCACAGCCACAGCCGATCGGAAAGATTCAGGGTGCCTGGCTTAAGCACCAAGACTCTGATTCGTCCTCCAGCTCAGGTCAGGCAGTGATTCATTCACTTTCAAACCAATCAAAGGCTCTGCTTCAGCATCAGCCACTCAGGATGATGAAGACGACGACGATGACACTGACTACACACCCACAAACTCGCAGGCGTCTCATCCTTCGTGAAAAAAGCAATGACTATTCTCTGAATCTTTATCCGGAAGGCTTGGATCCAGCTCAGATTGCTTCCCCATCCAAAAGAAAAGCCTATGAGAGGAGACTGCAGAGACTTCAGGTGAAGACATCGCCGATTGTGAGGCCACGAAGCACCACCCCCATAAATGTGGTTACCCTTGAAGAGTATATTTCAAGTTCCCCTGATACCCCCCGCCTCCCCTTTCCAAGAAAAATTAAAGATTTCTCTTCCCAGTAGCGAATTCACCTCCAAGGTGAAGAGTCCAAGGAGTGCTCGCAAGCACTCAGAATCCCAGTCAGAGTCGTGCTTTGTTTTCAATGAGGAAATTCTGTTCAGCCACACCCGATCAGCTCTTGTGGTGGACGAGGTGGGACATGTGCCCCCATCCCCTCGGAGAGTCCTGATTCCCCCTACCCTGTCTCCTTCTACTTCCCCCAAGCTGAGTCGGGCTGCTGATCTCAAATCGGAATCCAACGCATCTACCCAGCTGGTGTACTTCAAAGGAGAGAAAGAGGAGAGAGGCCAGGAAGAGGATGACTGTATATTTGGACAGCCTGCCACACAGGAGAACAGTGACTGGGGCCCCATTTTCAGAGGCAGATCTCGCTGACCAGGGGGAGGAAACCTCCAGCAGCGAAGAACGCCATATAGCCTTGTCCTCCTCGAATAGTAGTGACGAAGGGGATGGTGAGGAGATTCTAACGGTCAACATACAGTCTCAGGGACTGTGCAAGCCCAGCAACATAGAGGTGGTGCTTTCAGCGGCCAGTAGCAGCACCCCAAGCCCTTCCACACCAGACTCGGACGAAGCCATCAAGGCTGCCGCCTCGCAGACTGTCATTGCAAAAGATGCCCATGAGGAGGGAGCCAAGGTGGAGGAAGCAGCTTCTCGCCCCCCACCCATTCCTCCCAGGAGACGACCTCCCCCACCACCTCCCCAGCCTCCACCCCCACCTGATGTGGTGCCAGGAGATGAGGGTGGTGTGGAACTAGCGAGTGCCCAATGTGATCTGCTGGTTGACATAGCGACGCAGTGAAGGAAGCGCAGGTCACCTAGGTGAGTGTTACACGTTGTAGATGTATGGAATTGTATATATATATTATATATTTTAAATCTGAGATTTTCATCTAATGCATTTCTTTGACTCTGGAGGGGACGGTTAAAGTTGATCTCAAACCACCCTCCGCTCCTCTCCTCCCTGCCCCTGTCCCCCCGCTCCCCTCCCCCACAAAGATCCTGATAGTGCATGTCTGTGTGTGTATTGTATTGTTCTACATGCAATAACTTTACTGCATGTGCTCTGCATAGAGAACCCATCACCATACAACACCTCCCATATTCTTTGTTCTTCACAAGTACATTCTTTTATGTGGGGTAAGTGCATGCTTTCCAAGGGATCTTGGCCTATCATCTAATCTGAGAGACTCTGTGTGTGTGTGTGTGTGTGTGTGTGTGTGTGTGGTGTGTGTGTGTGTGTGTACACAGTGTTTTTCTTTCGCTTTCAGTTTATTGGTCCATTCTTCATTTTTGTTATTGCTCATTCATCAACCTGTTTGCCTGCTCATTGACTATTTTTCTACATGTTGTATGCATTGGTTGTGTTTCGTGTGTATACATGTTGTAAATTCTTGTTATTTCTTTTGTATATTTTTTCATGCTTTTTTTGTCTTTCCATTTCATGCATATGGTTTTTTAATTTCCACATTTTTCATCTGGTCTATGATTTTAACAAAATTCAAGTATATTTTTAGAAAATGTGTTTAAATGAGTTTGTGTGTGTGTGTGCATGCGCACATGTGTGTGTGCGTGTGTGTGTGTGTGCGTGTGTGTGTATGTGTGTGTTTAATCCATTCTGAGAGTTAACTTCAACGGGGTGACAGCCCTGTTTTGGCCCTTTGCGGTTGGCTTGACTATAAGCAACATTCTCTCTCTCTCTCTCTCTCTCTCTCTCTCTCTCTCTCTCTCTCTCTCTCTCTCTCTCTCTCTCTCTCTCTCCGTCTGTCTATGTCTGTCTGACTGTCTCTCTCCACTAAGAGGGCTGGATGTGGAAAGGTGT
>CM031598.1:58315829-58320829 GCA_018398815.1 Conus ventricosus | reverse complement strand
ATTTATGTATATGCTTAAAAACCTGACGACATCCTGACGACCGCACAGCGTGAAACAAATTTGTAGATGTTTTTACCAGCTTGATTTTAACTTGCTTTTAATATAACAAATGTCGCTCCCACTGTAGTTGAGCACTGTTTTCAAGATTGCGCTGATCCTCAGTACCATTCTCTCTCTCTCTCTCTCTCTCTCTCTCTCTCTCTCTCTCTCTGACAAAAGAAAAAAAACCCCTGAGTTGCAAACCAAAGCGAACTTTGACTAACTAGTCAATCAGATTTAATCAAACTAACTCAAGTTACTAAACCAAACTAACATAAGCTTACGCAAATTACTAATCCAAACTAAACCTTATTTTGATTACTAACCAAACCAAACCAAACAAATTCAAATTGTATTGGGAAATCCAGGTTTCAATAAATTAGCACAAAGACAAACTAACAAAACCACACACCCCCAGTGTCTGAAAAAAAATAAAACCTTTTTCTCACCAGCCATTGTAGCTCAGTGGTCATTTTGCCAGACTGCATCTAGTAGGTTATCGATCTGGATTTGAATCTCATTAGAAAAGTTCAGCTGTCGTTATAATTGGAAATGTCTGTAGCAAACAGCCCCGTCTCATACCAAAAAATGGATCACATAGAAATATTTCGATTCCTTCTTCTCTTACCTTTGTGTTTGTTTGTTTGCTAGCTTGTTCTTCTGTGTTCTAGTCTGAAAAATACTGTGCCATTTTCAGTAAGTGACTAAAATGTCCGCAGAAACGATACTTTATGCTGGAAACTTCACAACCTTCTTCTTCTCCTCCTCCTACTTCTTCTTCTTCTTCTTCTTCTTCTTAATTGGAAGACTATTATCCTGTTTTGACTTGGAAGTGTATGTTTCCTTTTTTGTGTTAAATTCCTGAAATAGCCGTCGGCAGCATCCAGAGGAGGTCTGTTATTTACGACTGAACTTGTTAGGATCAGTGTCTGGGAAATGTTTACCATCTTTGATTTTATCTTGCAGTGCTAAAAACTCCTTGTGTGTGTGTGTGTGTGTGTGTGTGTGTGTGTGTGTGCGTGCGTGCGTGCGTGCGTGCGTGCGTGCGTGCGTGCGCGCACGCTTTTGTGTGTGTATGTGTGTGTGTGTGCATGCCTGTGTGTGTGTGCATGCGTGCGTGCGCGCGCGCATGTGTGTGTGTGTGTGTGTGTGTGTGTGTGTGTGTGTGTGTGTGTGTGTGACTTGATTTATTGAAATCTACGTGGAAAACATTTTACTCGTTTCTGCTTTTAGATCGACCTTTATCACCCCACTCGAATTTGGAAGGCATTTGAATCGCTGTCACGCAGTCAGTATCATGAGAGAGAGAGAGAGAGAGAGAGAGAGAGAGAGAGAGAGGCTAAATTGATCTTAATCAGAGAAAGATTTGACATCCATAATTTCAGCCTTGTATGCTTTTACTTTTTACCTAGTACTTTTGACGTTACTAACAACAACAGCAAGAACAACAACAACAACAACCACTTATTAGAAGGAATGTAATGCACGCGCGCGCGCGCGTCTGTGTGTGTGTGTGTGCGTGCGTGCGTGCGTGTACACGCCCGCGTGCGGGTAAGTATAAATTCTACTTACGACAGACCATAATTTTATCACCCTCTTCTGAAGTAGAAGTTCTGTGAATAGCTGTCACGCAGTAAGCTACACACGAGAGAGATTTGTTCTTTACATCCTTGTCAGTACCTGGAAGATGTTTGCCACCCGTTATTTCATCCCGAAGTGCTGGCTGCTTCAAGCTCTGACCCCATGTAAAAACGTTTGAATGCGGTTTTATGGAGCTAGTACCAGTAGGTTGTGTTTAGCTGAATATAAAAGGAAAGGACGTTTTGCGGATAGTCTGTCTCTTTTTGGTAGTTAAAAAAAAAAAAAAAAAAAAAAAAAAAGCAGCACCTTGTTAGGGGAGTTGTATGTTCCAAGTGAAGTGATGCATTGTGTATGTGTGTGTGTGTGTGCGCGCGTGCGCGCGCGCGCGCGCGCGCGTGTGTGTGTGTGTGTGTGTGTGTGTGTGTAGTGGGAGAAGTGTGGCGGTACAGTAGTTTCTTGACCATTTGAACCATAATTTCGCACAGTTTTTAGTATCCATGGAAAATTTACAGATTGTGTTGCCACCGATGTAAAAAGAAAGAAGGCAAGAAGTTCACTGTGATCAAAGTTTGAAGGAAATCTTAAACGAGGCAAGGAAGAGTGAACAGTAAATATGTAATGAACAAGTAAGGTAACTCTTGCTCCCATAGTAAGATACCTGGGCGTCGTCACTCCAAAACGATGTTACTGTTGACACCAGATTGCCCGGCAGAAATGTCAACTCACCGGACACACAGAACAAACAATGAGACATTCCCAAAACGGATGTCCAAGCTTACCCATATACCCTGTGCATGTGCATCGCAAAAGCAGCAGAAGAAATGAACAAACAGAAATGAACGCATATTCAAGACCGGCACAGCCTTTTTTTTTTTTTTTTAAATAAAAAATCTTGAATCTAGTTATACGGAACACAGAGACGACCAGAAACGAATACAGGTATTTTCAGTTTAACTGGTGTGAAAGGAAATGTTGAACGAGGCAGGGAAGAATGAATGGTAAATAACGACAAAGTAGGGTAACTCTTGCTCGCATAATAAGAAAATTGCACGCCAATAACTCCAAACGAATGCTGCTTACGACACCAAATCGCCTGGCAGAAATGCCAACACAAGTGTATGGGCAAGATTACATCTTTGTTTGTTTGTTTGTTTGCTTGCCTTTTTGTTTTGTTTTGGTGTCTCCCTTGTTTGTTCTGTGTGCACTGTGTTGATATTTCTGGAGGATGATTTGGTGTCGTTAGCAGCATTCATTTGGAGTTACGTGCGTGCAGTTATCGCGGTATGGGAGCAAGTGTACTTTGTCGGGCAGGTGATTATGTTATTGAGCGCTAAATTGATTCTTTGCCCACCATTTAGGTTGGAATTCAGTTTACTGTCCCATCACTCTAAGATAATTGTAGACATTGATATAGAATCATTTCACCGTCTACATTATCATTTTCCTATTTTTTTATGTTATCAGTATGCAAGCCATTTCTTCATTTACGAACGTTTAAAATCGGGTTACTTTCCGTTTTTTTAGCATTAAAGTTTGTGATAATGAACACATTAAAAAAATCTTTCATTGAAAAAAATGCCGTCAGCATGCATAATTGAAAAAAAGTGCGTGTTTTATCAAACGTGATTTTTTCTAATCACTTCAACGCCTCCAACAAATGAAACTACGTTTAAACGCCCATTCGTGTAGGCTATCAAATCCTGTATCCATCAACTTAATATTACACTCTACAGTGTTAAGACCATTCGCTAGCAAGCATTGTCTTCTGGGTTCATAAAGATAATCAGAAGCTTGGTCCCGACCATATACATTTCTTTTATCTAAATAATTGGTCTGATCAGTAGAGACGAAGATCCAGAGATATACCCTAAAGTGGCGGTTAAACGACGACTTAGAATTGTAAACTATTTTTTAACGCTGTGCTTCGCGCACATTATTGAGCCTACGAATTCTGAAATGAAAATCCACCCGACGCTATCTTAAACTGAATCAAGGCACCATTAAAATAGAAAGCAAAGACGTTTGCTGATCGAATGAAAATGTAACAAAAACACGATAACTCCAACGTAATACACTGAACTGGACAGTTTTGAAAGGCTCGGATTTGGTAGATGAAATTATTAAGACATGTGATGGAGTTGGTTAATTATCAAGACAGTTTCTTAGATGCAGGTAACAGGTAGAATCTCGTGTAAAGAGGAGTGTGTGTGTGTGTGTGTGTGTGTGTGTGTGTGTGCGTTGTGCGTGCGTGCGTGCGCGCGTGCGTGCGCGCATGTGTTTGTGAAACAGTAGATGTGCACAGTTACATGAGTTCTTGTGTTAGGGTAGGAGTGAGGGGAAAAGGGACAAGCTGGAGATAGAAGGGTTTGCGCGCGCTCGCGCGCGCGCGCGGGTGTGTGTGTGTGTGTGTGTGTGTGTGTGTGTGTGTGTGTGTGTGTGTGTGTGTGTGCGCACGCGCGCGTGCGTTTGTAATGCGTAATTCATGTTTGAAAGGAAATAATTATTAAGGCTTTAATAAATTATCCTAAGTTTTTAAACGACTTTTCCCATTAAGATGTTTTAGCTACTTACAACTCTTCGCATCGTATAGTATCAGCTTGGTGGTGTTCGCATTGTGCTCTCTCTCTCTCTCTCTCTCTCTCTCTCTCTCTCTCTCTCTCTCTCTCTCTCTCTCTCTCTCTCTCCTTATTGTGTTCTTTGAACAACAATTTTTTTGAACGATTCATTTACTTTTTGTGATGACATAGGCTGTAAAGCGCCAAAGGGCTTGCTTTCAGCGTGATATTATTATTTTTATTCCGCTGTTAAAAAAAACAACAACGAATTATCATTGTTATAATATTGTTATTATCTTGCTGTGATCTGATTATAGCTTCCTCGGTGCTTTGATGCTGCCGCCTCTCATCTCTGCTTCTATGTCATGAAATCGATTGACAGTTCCTATCAAGACAATCCCGTTTCTGGCCTGTGGCTGAAAATATTCATGAGTGGGTGGTGACTTGCTTCTGCGGACATCTGTTGCGGTACGAAACGTCACTCCAGTTCAAAATTTGACCGCGTGACATGCGGTACAAAAGGTCACCCCAGTACAGAGAATCCTCCCGGTTGACTTGTTTTAAACAAATGTTACGGTACCAGATCTCACCTCGGTGCAGAATGTCGCCCCAGGGTGGCATTCTGTAGTGGTGACATTCTGTTCTGTCAGATGACAAATTCATGTCTACTGTGGAACAAGTTGTCGCAATTTGTGAATGGACAGTGTTGGGTCGTGTTCAATTCGTTTGTTGTATTGTACGATCCAGATGAAGGACGGGTTGGAAAGACGAGTGTGTCTAAATGATATTCACCGGCAGGTTTGGATTCAGTATCTTAAAAAAATA
>CM031598.1:58303329-58313329 GCA_018398815.1 Conus ventricosus | reverse complement strand
GTGTGTGTGTGTATGTGTGTGTGCATGCGTGCACGCGGTGTCTGTATGTGTGTGTGTGTGTGTGTGTGTGAATTGAGAAATTGCAAATTCTATCCTCAGATCGGTTTTTTTGGGCATAAAAAAAAAAAACAACCCCCAACACAAAACCCCAAAAAACAAAACACCAAAACACACCAAAAAGCACACCCCACAAACGAACACAAACACACTACTCACCCAAAAACCAAACCCTTCATTCATTCATTCTTCCACAAAACATACCCTACATACATAATTTCATAAATACCACAAACCCCACACCCCAACCCAACACACCATGCAAGGGAGGGGTTTTTAAACCCTTTACAAAAGGAAATTTGGGCGTTTGGTGCCCCAAAAAGGGAAAAATTGTGGTATACAATATAATAAGACCAAATTTTAACCAGGGTTCGTTACCCCCCGCCAAGGCCCGAAGTGGTCCGGTTTACAAACAACCCTAGGGAGAGAGTTCGGAAAAGCCCGGGGCGAAAGGGGAAAAGGGGGGTAACCCCTACGCCTCGGGGCCCCCCCAAGGTGGGTTAAAAAGGGTGGTCAGCTGGGTTCTTGTGTTAAAAAGTCCGTGAGGAAAGGGGGTTGGATTTTTTAGATGGTATTGCCGTGGGGGCACTGTGTTTGGGTTTTATTGTTTAGGTGGTGAATGGTTTTGGAAGGGTTTTGTAACCCCCCCTTAAGATAATTAATGTGTTAATGAACCCCCGAATTTGGCGGGAAATTTTTTATGTCCATCTGGGGCTAAGTGTTTTGTTTGCTAATTTAATTAGGTAGGGGTTTTGTGGGTTTAAAATTGGGTGTGTGTGGAAAAATGCGAGTGGAGAATTTAGGGTACTTGTGAACTAGGGGTTTGGAAGCAGAGGGACAAAAAGGGATGGCGAAGGGGAAAACTTTGTTTCCCCCCCTATATAAAATGAGGGAGAAATCGTGAAAGGTGGGAAAAAAACCCCGGAGAGAGGGAGAAGGCCCGAGGAGGGAGAGGGGAGGGGAGAGGAGTGAGCGGCAGAGAAAAAGGGGCGAGAGAAAGGGGGTCTGGGAGATAGAAGGAAGCTAAGTCTTTTTGGGTTGAAGACAAGGGTGGAAGAGAAGGGAAAAATAAGTTTTGGGAAAACCCGAGGTTTGGGGGAAGACTAGAAAAACTGAACCCGGGGGGGGGGGGCCCGGGGGGTGGGTTTAAAAAAGACGAAAAGAAAGAGAGTTTTTACGGCCGGGAAAAACCCCGAGGACCACGAAGACCCAGTCCTGAAAACCTGGAGCCGTCAACCCCCAAAGGGTCACCACAAGCAGGGAAAAAAAGAAATGGAAAAAAAACTTTTTTTTAAAAACTGTGGTGTGGTGTGAAAGTGTTGGGTTTTGTGTGTGAAAACCTTGGGGCGGTAAGAAGTCATTTTTTTTATAACCCCGGGTTAGGTTTTAATTTATTTTTATGTTTTGGGTATTTTTGTGTGTGATTTGATTGTTCATGTTAATTTAAGTGCATAGAAATTGCATTTCTTGTTCTAGTCGTGTTTGGAGAGAACGAATGGTGACACCCATTCCAAAAGGGTTTTTTTGATGGGGCATGAGTGGATATCCTTTTTTGAGTGCAAAAAAACTTGGGGTGTTAAGCCTGGGCTAAATTTAAAACTTTAATTTGGGGGCAAATTAGAATACCCCTTTCCCATTTCCCCCGTCCCGGGCAAGTGGGCGAGGCCCGCCAGGGTTTCATGGCCCCCAAAATTTTTTTTTAGGAGGGAAAAAAGTGAAGTATGGTAGTATGGGGCGAAGCGTCCCCTAAAGGCAATTTTAAATTTGCTCTTCTAAATTTTTTCCAAAATTTTTTTTGGGGTGTTGAGTATTGGACTTGTGTGTTGGGTTGTTGTTTTAATTTAAAGGTCGTTTGGGAAAGAGAACGAGGTTTTAGTCTTAACTCTCAAGAAGAGTGTTTCAGATTTAAAGGGTCCCCTTTTTGTTAGGAAAAATCACCCCTGGTTGGTGTTTTGTTTCCCTTTGTAGATTAAAAAAAGTTTTACCCCAAAATTTTTCCGGGGGAAAAAGGGGTAAAAGTTTTTGGTGCTTAAAAATATAGGAAAAGAAGGTGAAGAAAATTTTCCCCCATTGAGAAAAAAGCAAGTTTTTGGGGAAAGGGAAAAAGGGGTTGCAGGAGTTTAGCTGGTTTGATTCAATTTAAACTGCAGAAAGGGTGAGAGGAGAAAGGGCTGAAAGAAGGGGAAAATTTGAAAGGAAAAAAGTGCAGCTGTCAAAAAATAATCTAGGAGGAGAAGTTTTGCATGAAAGGGTTAAAAACAAATTTCCGAGAGCAGAGGTTTAAAACTGCCCAAAAAGAGGCAGATGGGGAGTGTGCGTGCCCGAGCAAAAGCAGATGCCGAGAGTGCAGCTGCCAGAGCAAAAGCAGAGGCCGAAAGTGCGCTGCCAAACGTTTTAAAAAATTTTAAAAGAGGAAACTGCAGGCTAAAGGAAGCGAGGGGGAGAGCAAAAAGGGAGAAACGGAGATTTTTGCCAAAAAAAATTGAGTTGGAAAGAATAAGTTGAAAATTGCAGTGAATTTTGACCCCAGTTCTGAGTCAGTAGGCCGCAGCAAAATTGGCCCTAGACTTAAACTCCCCCCTTTAAAAGAAGGGAAAAAAATGATTTTAATCAAACCTATAACCCGTCGGTTTGAAAACGGTTGCCCAGCCCCAGGGCTGGCACGAAGATAATGGGCAAATAAAACCTGTCTGGGCCCTTGGTTTGGGGGGGTCGGGCGTTTTTTAAAAAGTAATCCCCCCCCCCAAAGGTGTTTAGAGAGATTTTGACAAGGTGAACCGGCGGTGCTTAAAAAATATGATTTGGGCTGAAGAAGGTTTTTTTGGGGAAATTTTGGGGCGAGAATTCGAAAAGGGGGGAGACAATTTCCCTCAGTTCGGGTTTTTTGGGACCACTTTTCAACAAGTGGGTGAAATGAGTGGGGGGACGTTATTTTGAAAAGGGCCCAAGAAGGTGAAAGGAAAGATACTTGTGGGGTTTTGGGAAAGGGCCCCACTTTTCCCCATTTTAAAAAAAAGGTGAACCACAATTGCTGGGTTAATTTGAAAAAGTGGACCTACCGGGAAGCGAGGCGTGATTTTCCCGAAAAAGAGGAAGCCTGGGGTTTTTCCGAGGCAGCCCGGCCAGACTTTTTCGCGCGGGGAGTTTAAACAGTACACACCCCTTGGCCCACAGGTCACGTGAAAACAAACAAGGGTTAAAAAAAATTTGCCCCCGTGGCTAGGGTGGCGTCCCCGTTTTCTGTTTCAATAAGACGGGATTGGGTGGGATTGTATATTTTTGTCACAGAAAGCTGCAGCCCTTTAGGAAGGCCCAAAGGAGGCAGATAGAAAAAGATGAAAAAAAATGAGTGTTTTTTGGGGTTTGGGTTGTGCTGTGTTTCACCCATTCAGGGGGATAAAAAGGAGTGCACAAAAGGGGAAGGGGGGGGGAGGAAAATGTGGTTTTTGGGCATTTGGTCTGGGTGCATGGTGTTTATGGGGGAGGAAAATCCTGGGTTTAAAAAGGGGGAAAATTTACAGGAAAAAACAAGAGGTGTTGACAAATAGATGGAAAAAGTTTGCGAATTCAAAACGGCATTTGGGGTTCATTGAAAACCCATTTTTGTGGAAGGGGACAGGTTTGGCTGTTGAAGCCCGTTTTTTTTTTGGTAATCGGGAAACCCCCCGGACCAGTGGGGAGGAGGCCAGGGCCGGGATTTTTTGTTTTGAATTTGGGAAAAAGGAATTTGTTTAGGAAAAGCGTTTTCCAGTGGGGACCACCGCACTCAATTTGGGGGGAGAAAAAAAGGGCGATCAAATCGTCAGAAAAACTGTTCGGTTTTGCTATCCCAAAGGAGGAGAACCCGGGTTTTTGGGAAAGGGGCACCGGTTTTTTAGATAAAGGATGGGGTATTGTTTTTCCCAAAAGTTTAATCAATGAGTTGGGGAAGACAAACCCGATCGTTGTGCCTATAAAGGCAAAAAGAAAGGGGGTATTGTCAGAAAAAAATTTGACGTCAGCCTGGGCCAAATTTGCTAAAAAGGCCTCCCAAAAAAGGGAGGGACGGAAAAAAATTTTATGGCCCCGGGATCCTGGGCCATTTCAGGCGGTTCTGTTACACTGCAGACTTTTCCGGGGAAGGCGTGTGGTTCGAAAGGGGGTTTTGGGCTGGTCTTACCAAAAAGTTGGCCAAAATAAAATGGTGGTCGGAAATAAGGTTTTTTTGGGTGGTTTTGTTTTTGCCCTTTCGCGTAGGGTGAGTGGGAAATTGGGCCCCGGGGTATGAAGAGCAAAAGGGGGGGGAATTTCCCTGAAAAACAAAAGGTTTTTGGCCTTTCGCCCCAGGTTGGGTTTGGGGGAATTTTAGATTGATTTTTTGTTTTTTGCTTTAAGTGTTTATGGGTTTTTATTTTTCTCTATAATTTTTTTTGGGAAGCAAATCTTGCGTGCGTTCTCTGTTGTAAGAAGGGGTTATGGAGGCCGATAATTTGCCCTGGGGTTTTTAAAAGGGAAAAGTATGGGTTTTATTCTTTGAAAAGTGTTTTGCCAATTTCGGGCATTTTTTCGGTGGGGGGAATTTGTAAAAGGGGCGTGAAACCTCTCCCAAAGGCATTAGGGGGTTGGGGAAAAGGGACTTTTTTCGGGGGTTTAAAAAAGTTAAATTTTCCAATTAACCAGGGTTTGTTACCCCCCCCCACAAGGCCGAAAATGGGTCCGGTGCCAAACAAAAAACCCGGAGAGAGTTGGGCGCCCCGTGGGGGGAAAGGGGAAAAGGGGTTTTAACACTTTGACCTCGGGGCCCCAAATGAGTGCTAAATGGTCGGGAAACTGAGGTTTTTGGGTTTAAAAAGTCAAATGAAGGGAGGGGGCCTTGGGGTTTTTTTTAGATGGGAAATTTCCCTGGGTCACTGTGTTGGTTTTTATTGGGCAGGTGGCTGAAAGGTGTGGGGTTGTTGTTTTTCCTCCCTTTTTATATTAAGTGTTAACGCCACCAAAATGGCGGGAATTTTTGATGTCCCTCTTGGGGGTAAGTGGGGGTTTGTAAAACAATTAGGTGGGGTGTGTGTTTAAAAAATGATGTGTGTGGAAAGTTGCGATTTGGGGAAATTTAGGGTATTGTGAAATAGGGGTTTTGGAAAAAAGCAGGGCAAAGGCATGGCCCCCAAGGGGAAAACCTTTGTTTCCTCCCCTTTTTAAATGGGGGGAACATGTGTCAGGGAAAACCCCAGGGGGGAGAGAAGGCAGAGGGGGAGAAGAGAGGGAGGGGGGGTGAGCAGGACAGGAAAGGGTTGGGGGAAAAGGGGTGGTTTTGGGAGATAGAAGAGACAGCTTAAAAAATTAGGGGTTTAAAACATGTGGGGAAAAGAAAAAAACTAAATTTGAAGGCCCCGAAAGGGGGGTGAAGACAGACAAACTGAAAATTGAACCCCGGGTGGGTGAAAGAGGCCCAAGAAGAAAAGTTTTAGTGAGTCCCGGGGACGAACAAGGGCCCCGTTTGAAGCCCGGAAACCAGTCAAACCCCGGGGGGGGCACCTCAAGCCCGTGGTGAAAGAAGGGTGAAGAGGGCTTTTTTTATGAACTTTTTGGGTGTGTGTGAAAGCGTGGGTTTTGGGGGTGTGAAAACCTGGCCCGGTTAAAAAGTCATTTTTTTATAACCCGGGTTAGGAAAAAATTGACTTTTTTGTTTTTATATTTCATTGTGTGTGAATTTTTATTTTTTAAAGGTTTTAAATTTTAAGTTTGAAAAGGGAAATTTTCATTTCTTTTTTCAGGGGTGTTTGGAGGAGGGGAATGCGTGGCCTTTCCCTTCCCAGAGGGAATGTTTGGGGGGGCGAAGGTGGGGCTATGCGGGGTATGAGGGGCAAAGATATCCCTTTGGGGTGTTAAGGCCCGACTAAAATCATCAAAATTAGTGAAAGTAAGCCCAAAACCTTTACGTTTCCCCCCTTGGACACACAACACAAAAAACCCAAAAAACACCCTTTTTCATTTTACGCAAATCATCAATACCAATTCCCTCACTCACCACACTTCACACAAAGCCCCGCGCATTTTTTTCTTTTTCCTAGCGTTGGTCCTTTTCAGTTCGACGGACTTTTTTCCGTTCAGTGCTGTAAATTTTTGAAGTCTCTTTTTTAACATTGATTTAAAAGAAAAAGGTTTAAAAGGGGTTCCAAATTTAAAAAAAAATTTATTTTTCCCCGTTCAAGAAAATCCTGACGAACCAAGTGTTTAATTTTTTAAAACCCTTTTTATTAGCTGGATTTTCAATAAAACAAACTTTTTGTGTGATCTGAAGGATTTTCTTTTTGGCCCGTACTAATTTTGTTTTTTTTTAACTTTTTTTTTTTTGAAGCTCCTTATTGGGGTTTTTGTACTGAAGAAAAATAATCAGAATCATTTAAATCTTCTTTGGGTTTTCCAGGAGGTAAAATATGTACTGCTTTTAATTTAAAAGAGAAATTTCCTAGGGTATTTTAATTGCCCCGCTTTGTTTATGTACAATTTTTTTTAGAAAAAAAAATTTTTGGGGGAGAAAAATACACTAATTGTCCATATCTTTATTTTGAAAGGAACTATTACAAGAGACAAATATAAAAACGTTTATTATCATGTGCCCGGGGTTGACAGTTTGTAATGCTAATGCTATTGAACCTTTTCTTACTTTATTTAGTAAAACTTTCTGTATGCATCCTAATTTCGGTGTTGGATAGACTCCTAAAAACTTAAGGGTATACCATCTAAAACCAGGAAAAGAAGAATTTTATTACTTTCGGGATTATTGAAAACACTAAACATGTTTTTTTCCCCTCCCCATAATATTTAACCTTTTTCTGCCGTCTTAGCTGATAGATTGTTCAGTTCACTTTGGTATAACTTCTGTACACTGTTGATCATTCTCTTATTTGAATGTTTCCATAAACTACTGTTCATCCATAGTGGAATATTATCCACATACTGGACCTTTTTGGTGATCTTCCAGATAACATGTGAGAGAGAGAGAGAGAGAGAGAGAGAGAGAGAGAGAGAGAGAGAGAGGAAAAAAGAGGTTGGGTGGGAGTGGGGTTGGAGGAGAATAAAACAGGGGCAAAGAATGATTCATAAGGAGTACTCATATCCGTATATTTGGAAGATGAGAACGTTTTGCTAATCCTTGTAAATATGTCTATCTTTTAAGTAGTTTTTTTTTAATCGTAAAACATTGTGCCAAAAGTTATGCGATTTTTACTTGATAAAGTACAAACACTATCAGATGCTTTCTTAACATTAAAAAAATGCGGCAAGAATACCTTTTCTTTGTGAAAACTGTTTCTTGGTTTGATTAGAGACCCGTACTAGACGATCTGGTTTCCTGCAGACAGCGTGTTGCACGGACAGTATGTTTCGTTTGGTTTGTTTGTTTGTTTTTCGCGGCAGTACAGCAGACGTTTCAAAACTATTTTTCAAGAAGCTTCCCTACATAAGAAGTCAAAGCAGTTAGTCTGTCACTGTTTGCCACGGTCTTTCTTTTACCTGCTTTTAGAATGGTATCACTTATGGACTCTTCCAGAGTTTAAAGGTCTACTTTAGAGATTTTCGATAATTGTTAAAAACAGGTCTACATGTCATATAACTACGGTATGGTATTCATTTTTCAAATAAAATCGCCGGAAGAATTTAATAGATAAAAAACGACTTTTGCACACCTGTTCAAACCCCGCGCGGTAGACCGAAAACCGTGACGTCAATTGATGGACTGGCCGTCAGCCGCGACCTACACAACAAGCCAATGCCAAGTGAAATCAACACGAGTTGCGAACCCCTACAGCCTAAAAAGTCACGAGGGGGTGGCAGATATTGTGCTGTAGGCGAGTGCAGCCGCTCAGCAGGAGACGGATATTCTTTGCACACATTTCCATCTGATCCAGATACTCGAAAGAAGTGGGTTCGGTTCGTGCAACCATGCCGGGCAGCTAAAGTTCTTTCTACCACGTCAGTTCCAGCTGGACCGCGGAAACGAGCTATTCCGACAATTGCCGAGCGCGTTCGAGTGGATCAAAAACTTCGTCTGCATTGTGCGCGTATACTCGAAGGCGGAGTGGTAAGCTCGTGAGTACGATAGTCGCACGTTTATTCTGTTCTTATCAGTGGACAGATCACACTTGTTAAATTGAATGAACACGTTAAGGCTTGAGGAAGGAGAATCTCCGCTCGCCGTCCACGCGTGATCGCATCAAGAAGTCAGTCGGTAGCCTCCTTCGAGACTTCGGTAAAGTCCGTACGCCTTCGGAATGCTGTGTTCGGGCGTCCAGCTGGAACTGAACTGACGTGGTAAAAAGAACTTAGCGTTCAAACTGATAAGGTACAGGCCTTGCAGAAACATCCAGAGTCACATTGGCTATCGCAATCATAGTCACTGCTTTTACATGATAAATTAAATACCGAGCGAGATGCGCAAGAACCATCAGAATTGCTTTCTGTCGCCGTCGCTGACCATCATGTGACGTCACATCCAAGAGCAGTTAAGCCATGCCAAGATTAGTTGATTACCTCCCGTTTTCTTGATTACAGGTGAAAATGCCCACTTTCGCGGATCGATTTCGTGTGATCGGGAGCGAATCGGATGTTTATTTTACCAATTTATCAAACATTTCATATTTCTGCATAAGCTGACCAATTATCGAAAACCTCTAAAGTAGACCTTTAAGAACAGCGCCAGTATTCCCACATTTTTTAAAAGTCAAGAATGTAATAATGCCTACAGAACAGTCGATAAGAAATACCGACCAAACCTACTGTTGAATTTTGAGATGAAATTATTCATACAGCTTTTAGTAGCTCAATAAAATAAACAGCAATTGGAGTGGGATCCAGATATTCATACTTTTGTTCTTCTTTAGTTCTATTATATTTACTCCCTCCAGAAGATTTTAAGACAGGTTTTTTTCCTATAGAAAATACGGCAACCAATGCAGACAGCTTTTATCTAGTTTCACAAGGTGAGCATTGTTGTAAAGCCATTTTTCATTTCTTTTACATTTTTTAACACCTGTCCTTTGATTTAGTGATTTCGCTCGCACAAATTCATACCAAGGTGTCCGTTTTGCTTGAGCAAATGCTTTGTTACAATTTGTTTTCTTGCTTCATAGTCTGAAAATGTTCTTTATAGTCTTATTTCGAACAATTTTTGAAAACGTTTGACGTTTTGATTTAACTGTCAGTCGGCAGTCTCCTGCCCACTACTCATTTCCTAAATATTAAGCGATTTTCTTGTATTTACGGTACATTTTTCTTACGGTACATTTTTCTTGTATTTACGGTACATTTTTCTTGTATTTACGGTACAATTTTCTTGTATTTTACGGTACATTTTTCTTGTATGTACGGTACAATTTTCTTGTATATACTATACAACTGCTAAAAGCGCTTCCTTCTTTTAAAAGGTGCAAAGAAGAGAGAGAGAGAGAGAGAGAGAGAGAGAGAGAGAGAGAGAGAGAGAGAGAGAGAAAGAGAGAGAGAGAGAGAGAGAGAGAGAGAGATTAATAAACAAACCGATGCAGAAAATAATGCACTGTGTAAACGAGAGCGGAGAAAAGAAGTGTTCTCATATTCATGACCTGCATACATCCTACACCATCCCTCCCGGAAATCCAAAACAAAAACCGTCCGATAAATAAAGAGTACTTTACCGGCAGTCAGGGTTTAAAAACAAAAACAATGACAGAAAAAAAAGAAAAACAACTGAGAGGATTTTTTTTTTTTTTTTTTTTAGGAGAGGGATATCAGATATTGTATGAATGGTTTCCTTGGAAAAAAAAAGTGCCCGCAAGTCCAAAACCTTTCCATATTGATACATAGGGAATATTTACGAGCGATATTTGATGCTTTGTTTTCGCTTGACTTGCACACCCTCACCCCTCCCCCACCCCCATCTCCCTCCCTCCTTCCGCTCTAGTGTTTCTTTATTTTCTTTTTTTTTTTG
>CM031598.1:58283430-58294381 GCA_018398815.1 Conus ventricosus | reverse complement strand
AAGAAGAAGCACCGATGGAACACACTTGTACTTGTACAGAACGTAGTCCATAAAGCCTGTCACTTTAGGGTGTTGCCAAGAAAGGCTTTCTTCTTCTTCTTCTTCTCATCGGCCGCTTCCTCGGATGTTCACTCCAGCGCTGGTAGAGGTTTCACTAAACCTGCTGACTGCTTCATGGCCACGAGGGCGTCCTTGAGCTTCTCGTGCACGAAGGAAAGGGGGTGGGGGGTGGGGGGAGGACTGAGATGAAAATGAAGGGGCTGGTGGCCATATGGGGGATGGGAGGGGATGAGGAGGGGGGGGGACGAAGGGGAGTCTCATTTGTCCATGCTGCGTGTCCCGTGCCACGCTGAAGTGGACGATCCTGGGGGAGCATTTAGGCGGTAGTCATGGGAACAACGACACATGGACACGTCTCCCGCCCGACCAATTTCGGTTTGATTTAAAGACGTCGCTGCGCTGGTTCCTCTTCATGTGTTCCGCCGTAGGATGTGCTGAGTGCTGTGACTAGAGGGCAGTAAGTGTTCTCTGATAAACGGACAATGCAACTGTAGCAATCTTGATGATGTTATGATTTTCGGGTGCATCGCCCACAGTATTGAATACGTACAGGCGCATGCACACACGCGCACGCGTGCTCGCACAAACGCACGCACGCACGCACGCACGCACGCACGCACGCACGCACGCACGCACGCACGCACACACACACACACACACACACACACACACACACACACACACACACACACTGCTTCATGGCCATGAGGGCGTCCTTGAGCTTCTCGTGCACGAAGGAAAGGGGGAGGGAGGGGGACTGAGATAAAAACGAAGGGGCTGGTTTCACACACACACACACACACACACAGGTATTTAAGTTTCAATATTCCATCCGGTCGAGAATTTATCGATTAAAAAAAACAAACAAACAAACAAACACCTGAAGAAAGGTGCGTGTAAGGTCGACGAAATATGTAACAGTGGTTACGCTGTTCGAACATTACGAATGAAAAGATGCAACAGTTGTTTAAACTGATGCAGGGAAAAGTGACAGTTGTCCGATTTTTGTTCAGGCACTTGTATTGTTAGACTTCGGGGTGAAGAGGGTAGGGAAAGAAGAGTGGTGGGATTGCTGCCTTGTTACATGTTACGTGGTATTGGTTCACCTTGCCGTATACACCAGTAGTGCTTATCGGCACGTTGGTCGGCTGTTAATAGTCAGTTAACTCATTTGCACGCTAAATAATAACGTAAAGGTCTGCTCGGGGACAGTGTTGACAGAGGACTCAGTGGTGACGCGCGCGCGCGCGCGCGGGGCGCACACACACACACACACAACACACACACACACACACACACACACACACACACACACACACAGAGGGAAGGAGAGAGAGAGAGAGGAGAGGTGTTCTGCATTTTACAGGGGGGTTTATGTATGGCTCAATGGATACCATAGGCCTCATAAAATAAAAACCCATTGTGGGATGACAACGCCTGTGCAAAGGGGATCCTTCCTGCAGACAATTGCCCCCAGCAAATCACCGGAAACAGCATCTTCAACCAGAATGCC
The DNA here is from genome assembly GCA_018398815.1 of Conus ventricosus. Taxonomy (NCBI): domain Eukaryota; kingdom Metazoa; phylum Mollusca; class Gastropoda; order Neogastropoda; family Conidae; genus Conus; species Conus ventricosus. The sequence goes on along the minus strand of CM031598.1, from coordinate 58,292,808 downwards.
GGCTTGACCTTAGCAGAAATTTTTTACTATCCGTCTCATTTTGTCTGCCCGTCCCCTATGATGTGTTGCTCTTTCTGTCTTCCTGTCAATCTTCTTCAATTAAGAAGCTGAGTTTGTTATTGAAAAAAAAAACTGATGCTGCAATCGGTATTTTCTATGTTAGGATTTTTTAAAAAAAGTATTGCGTGAAGTTAAAACGAACAATATGTTTTAGTACAGTGGATGCAAGACAAAACAATACCCTGCAACATAGCACAATGCTTACTCACTTTCGGAGTACCATCGTGGCAGAACTTCCTGCAGGGTCGTTATAAGTAGAGAATAATTCCTAGTAAATTTAGGTCGTGTCAGCTAAATTGTCTACAAAAAAGACAAAATTTGTTATGACGAGGAAAAAAAATCCCTTGGAATGAAGTTGTTGGAGGATGCGTGTTGGATGGAAGGGATGAAGGGACTGGGAAGGAGAATGAGGATGTCGCATAATCGCTATTAACATTAAAGCAGAAGATACATCCTTACTGTTTGAAGTATTGCAGGTAGTTTGCAGTTTCGTTTTTCTTTTATTTCTTTATATATTCATTTACGCATTTACATAAAAATTGCATTCCATTATCACGATAAATAAGGCAAAACAATAACCCATTAACTAAAGGTAACTATGCAGTCCATCAAGACACTGAGTTGTAAAAGTATTTTTTCGCAAATTCGCATATGTTACAGCAGTCGGTGGAAAAAATGTTTGAAAAAAAAACCCTAAAAATTCTAGACATCTTTCGTGCGATTACTTTCAACAATAGTCTGATGTGGATATAATTTTTTGGGAAATTTTTGTGAGTCGCAATTCCTTGGCGTACACATATTTTTCGATTTTATATTTGTCTTAAATTTTGTTCATAAATTGGTCTGTCTTATTGATTTTACTTTTTATATACACACAAAAATTAGCAAATAGGACAATTTGGTCAAACCTTTCATCAGTTTTTATTTGTTCATCTTACCAAACAATACCAGTTCAATATAAAGCTTAATTCTTAAACTGTTTTCAAATTTTCTCATTATTATCTCTAGTTCGCTTCAGAAACTGAACACGATCACCGAGTCATAAGTAGTGTTGTGTAGAATTTTCTCTGTGTAACAAAATGAACATCTATCGCTATTAGTTACACCAGTTTTCTTCAAATGCTCTTTGGGGACCCCTCCCCCCCCCAAAAAAAAAAAAAAAAAAAATGAGGGCATGTCCTAAGGAAAACCATCTGAGTTTAATTCTTTGATTTTTCTGATTTGGTTTCGAGTCTTTTTCCAGTCTGCCGAAAAATCCTGGCATGTATTTCCTACGAGCAAATGAGTTAATGTCAATCATACAGAGTTAAAAAATTCACTAGGGATCCTAGAAGAAGAGCCATTTTTCCCCAATATACTTTTTAGAGCAGGTAATGTTTTCTGCTTTGAAACTGGTAAACAAACGAATTTTTTTGGAAAGAGATGTCTTTGATGAAAAAGGGGATTTCTTGGATTACGAAAAGTTTTTTGCGGATAACGTGGCATAAACGAAAATCTCATGTCTACATGGGTACGGGTCAGTGAAAAGCTGTTTGAAGGAGAAATATTTCAAAATAAAGAATGAACAATGTAACCAAAACGACCAAAGCTCTGCACGTTATATCAAACGTAAATAAAAGGTTCGGAGGTTAAAAATTTTTACTACAGTGCTAAATTGTTGATGATATGAAGAGTCAGTGATATTTGAGACGACTCATTTGCAAAGTGAAAGAATATACAGGGATAGAAATGCTTTTCGAATGAAAACAGCACGGTTGGTACAACAGTTTGGCATCGTAGCGCAATGCAGAGAGATGCGTCAGGTTCTTTATCTAGGAAAGGTACAACAGGTTTTTTAACTAACATTCTACAGAAAGTTAAAGATCCGGCTAGAGATGGATTCATTTCTTTGTGTGTGTGTGTGTGTTTTGTGTGTGTGTGTGTGTGTGTGTGTGTGTGTGTGTGTGTAAAATTTACAAATGTGGTATCATGGGTGGCGGCAAGGATGAAAAAGGGAATATGATGCACCATTTTAGGAACCCAGAAGAATTCGCAGCTGACAAAGAAGGGGACTCTGACAGGCGACATTAAACCTCTATACACAGCCGAACATCATAGAGCAAGACAAACAGTTTGACAAAGTGGAAAGCCATAAAACAACAGCCGGTTCACAAACTACAGCTCTTCAAAGGGATGCAGGGCTTCCCCACAGACCGAAGCACTTGGAAAGCCGGGGGACGCGGGGCCTGACACCCCAAGTCAAGCCCCCAAAACAGGGGGAGGGGAAGGGGGACACCGCCGACTTTAGCATACAGGCCGGAGACTTTACCGGCCCTCCGGTTCTTGATTGGGTGCCCAGAGAGGAGCGTCTCCATGGCTACCAGAGCTGGCAGGGGAGGGCAGAAAACCTGATCAATGAATTGATTTTTCCTTCGTGTCAGATCCGCTCTTGGCGCAAATGGGCTGGCTAGCGTGGAGAAGGGGAGAGAGAGAGAGAGAGAGAGGAGAGAGAGCCGCAGAAACTGTATTTTCCCCCTTCACCAACCTCATTTCCTCCCCATTGAAAAAAACGGAAAGAATAGGGTTCCACCCACAAGCGGCGTGCGTGCTTGCTTCTCTGCAGAAGCTGGGTAGATTTCTTTTTTAAATTTGTTTTTGTAAGAGAGATGGATACCCCCATTAAAAACTTTGGCGGCGTTCTAGCCGATGGTTAGAGATACATGCTCATCAGCTTCAGCCACGAACGGTGTTGGCCTCACTTGTCCTGCAAAAACGCTTCAACACCTCGGACGACGTCATTCGGAAGTTTTTGTTCACCAAATTGTGAGTGTTTGCTTTGGGTTTATCTATTTATTCGTTCGTCGAATTATTAGTTCTTCCATTGCTTTATTCGGGGAAATTTTAGACGTCGGGAGGTTGGCAGTGTCGCTGTTTTGTTGAACGGTTTAACCAGGACCGATTTTTGGGAGGACCGCGGTGAAACTCGGTTGAGTTGTGGACTGTGGAATTGTGTGTGTGTCTTTGGCTGCAGGATCTGGTCTTTCGGTTTTCCCCCCCACCAGAGTTTACAGACGTCATGGGCAAGCCCGGTAATTCCAGACTTACGTTTCGGCTGTTCTGCTTCTGTTTTGTAGCAATGAGGTGGTCAGTGAGTTTTCTGTGCATTTCATGTTCATGACGATTGTTTGAAGATTTTTTTTTCGCAGAAGTTTAGAATATGTTTTAAAGAGGAAAAAACAAATTACCGTATATGACGTTCATCCAAAATTGGAAAAGAAGTTGAATATACCATCAGTCTGTAACGAGAAATAGTCGAATTGTGTGATGCTGGTTCATTTTTTCAGCCGATCACGTAGGACAATGAGTTGAATCATATCCACGAATGTTAGGGGGAAAACTGTGAATCATATTCAGCAAACTTTGTCTGAGAAGAAAAGAAAAGAATCAGTGTTTGTGATTTATGGTGAACAGTCCGTAGAATAGATGTTTGTTTTTTTTAGAAAGACGGGAATAGAAGTTGCAACTGTGAGGAGGAGTGTGGAGATGGGGAGAAGAAGGCCCAAAGAAAAATGTTTGCTTAATCAGCAGAATGGGAAATAGACGCCATGTTGTTAGTCCTGTTAAGCGGAATTTATTGATGATTAGAACCTTTTTTTTAATTGAATTATCGCTCGCACGCGCCCGCGCGCACACACACAAACACGCGCGCGCGCACACACACACACACACACACATACACGCAAAAAATACACACACACACACACACACACGCACCCACACCCACACACACACACACACACACACACACACACACACACACACACGCACGCACGCACGCACGCACTCGCACATCTTTTTTTTTTTTTTAAACAACACGTTCTGATCGCCCTTTTGGCAGACAAAGTTCGCTCTGTGTTGCATTCCTGTATCATGCGACGTAGAATAAGTTCCCCCTCTCCCCCCCCTCCTAGATTTGACAACGGGAATAACTGATTTGCATATTTTTTTTTTAAAAAGGCAAAATAACGAAAAAAAGTCTTGGGTCTGATAGTATTCGATGAGACATCATCCAGGGTAGCTGTCCTCCAAAACTGCCCGAGGCATGTCGAGGGGCCCCCACGATCGCAAGACCAATTCCCCTTTTCGCTTTTGGGAAGATGGAGACAAGGGCTTTTGCCGTGTGAAAGGAATTTTCGCCGAACTGGCTTTCGCCGAGGGATTAATTTTTAAGGGGGTGGGGGTGGGGGGCTGGGGGGGATTCAGTTGTCAGCAGTTTTCTCTCTCTCTCTCTCTCTCTCTCTCTCTCTCTCTCTCTCTCTTCTCTCTCTCTCACACACACACACACACACACACACACAAAACCCCACACACCACACCCCCACACACATACCACACGCGCGCGCGCGCGCGCAGACCCCACACAGGCATGTACTCACGCACGTACGCACGCCGCACGCACGCACATTCTGTAATAGTTTATACTTCTAAAAATTTATATGGACAGATCCTCTCTCTCTGTCTCTCTTTCTGTCTCTGTCTCTGTCTCTCTCACCAACTCACTCACGCTCACCACACACACACACACCCCACGCGCGCGCGCGCACTCACACACGCACCACACGTACGTGTGCACATGCGCGACCCCCCCCCCCCCACACACAAACAAACCCACACACACACACACACACACACACACACACACACACACACCCCTCAGACACACACCCCACCACACACACCACACACACACACACACACACACACACCGCACGCACGCATGCACGCACGCACGCACACACGCACGCACACACACGCATGAAATGTACGCTCTAAGGGTTAATTTAAAATGGAATAGATCCCTTTTTTTCTGTCTCACTATCTCTCGCTCCTCTCTCTTCCTCTGATTAACTCACTCACTCACTCACTCACTCACTCACACACACACACACACACACACACGCGCGCGCGCGCATGCCGAACACACGCAAGCATACATACGTCTGTAATAGTTTATTGAAATGCACGCTCTAAAATCAAGTTAAAATGGACAGATCATCACTGCCTCTCTCACCCAAAAACACTCACCCCCCTCACACACACACACGGCGCGCGGCACGCACGGACGCAGCACGCACACATACATAAACACACACACACCCCACACACTGACACACACACACACACGTAATACTGCGCTGCTGATGAATGCAGGAACCTTTAAAGCTAAACTCTTTCCACCCCTTGAATGGAAACAAAATAAACTTCGTCGTCTATCATAGTCACGATCGGGCGTCCGTCAGAAGGGAAGCAAACTACCAGCCCTACGGCGTACTCTGTGATACGACAGATGTTCATGAAATAATCTATCAAGTTCTCGATTACGTTTGGCGGTTCGTGTGGACTAAAAGCCCCCCCCCCCCCCCCCCCCCCCCCTTCCTTTTGCATTGTGCCCCGACTTGAAGTAATCCTCGGCAAAAGTGCAGTACTCATAGAGCAGAAGTCTGGTCGGCGAAAATCCATTCGGCGAAGGTGGACGCCTACACCTCCCCGCCATCCCCACCCCTACCCACCCGGAAACTGCAGACTCGGTCTGTTCAAAACAAAATTTACGTTCAGGTTAAGGTCCACTCTCACCGAAAGTGACGTAACAGACGGGGATGACCGTCCCGGAGAGCGGGGGTTGTGTGGGGCGTTGGCTGTTTGGTACTACACTGATAACTCCAGAACGTTAACACTGTAAGATGGCTGGTCAGTGAAAATTGAACGCGCGTATGTTTCAGTTCATCCTTTGGACTTGATGATTTAAGGTTGTTTGATTCTTTTTTGTTTCGTTTTGTTTTGTTTTTTGTTTTTTTGTTTTATGTGACTGTTTTGGTTTGGCAGAAAAAAAGTAAGTTTTTTTTTACGGGTCAAATTGGAACAGTTTTGACCTCGATGCACACACGCACGCACGCAGAGAGAGAGAGAGAGAGAGAGAGAGAGAGAGAGAGAGGGGGGGGAGGGGGGGGGGGGGGGGAGGGTCGAGGGTGTGGCAAAAGGTTGAGGTGATTGCAGACGATGCATTTTCTAGATCTAGTTGTTCTTTCCGTTAATAGCACAGTCGTGATGATGAATGCGTGGTGAGGTGCGTTCTTCTGGCAATACTCTTTTTCCTCGTTTAAATGCGCGTATTTACGAATGCGTTGGAAGTATGGCAACAAAGAAATGCACGGGTGATATGTAACACGATGCATACTCTTCCTTCTCCTTCCCTTTCCCATCCGGTAGACGTCCACTTAGACTATGTGGTTCACAGCGCAGCCGACCCCGGAGTCCACATCAGCACTGCAAGCAATGACATGCAAGGTGACCCCCCCCCCCCCCCGCTGCCGTACACACACACACACACACACACACACACACACACACACACACACACACACACACACACACACACACGGATCTACGCACTAGATGTCTACTAACTGATATTCAGTAGACGTTTTGGGAGGGGAGGGAGAGGTGCGAAGGTCCGATGTTAATCAACTTAGAAGAAGAAGGAGATGGGTTGGTAACGTGGCCACTCTAAAATTTAAACCCTGTGATGCAGTTTAAGTACGTCCTTCGAATTAAAATTGTCCCGCGTGCGTTGAACACGCTGCATCGTCGCCTGGAAGCTTTCTCACATGGGTGCTGCGTCCGCCATGTTGTAGTACATAGGCTGCTGCTACTACATCGACCAGCAAAATGCCGCTGTAAGAGCGGGACTCGGTTTGGAAGTCAATAAAGAGGTGGGGGACATGGTAGTGCTTTTCAGTATAACGTGTTTTCAGCAGTATTCAGTGACATTCTCAGTGTGTGTGTGTGTGTGTGTGTGTGTGTGTGTGTGTGTGTGTGTGTGTGAAAGGACATTCCACAGAATGTTTTATGTGCTATGTTTTCAATGATTATTTCTGCTCAGCTGCCAAAATTATGAATTTATAAAGGGTAAAAATGAACCTAATAAATACATAGTCTTTTCTGGCGATTTAGAACTACGGCTTTGTTTTTGTAAATGGTTTCTAGATGACTATTTCTCGATAAATAGACGATAAACAACGCATACGTTTTTTTAAAGACTTTTTTTCATCTGAAGGGGTGTCCACTACAAAGCTTTGACGATGTAATTTAAAAACACCAGTGTGACGGTCTCCGACGCTCCCCCTCGTTATTAAAATATGATTTTCATATTCAGGGATCCAGGGGTTATAGACAGAAGTATTTACGCTTTCACAACCAAAATGCGCTCTCGCATAGGCACACGCACTCTGTCACTCACATCAGGCCCGCACAAAGGTGACGGGAAACCAATAACATTTCATAGAAAATAATCAACTTTTATTCAACTTGACTCCGAGCCCCCACCCGTCACTACACAACACAACTATCTGTATCATACAACAATGTAAACAGCATACAGACAATTTCATAAATCGCATCCCCTGTTCTTCAGTTATTCTTACTTAGCCAGGAAAGACAATATTCCACTATTCTGTTTGCACACTTATAACCTTAAGAGGAAATAAACGTCCATAACTTGCCAGCATTCCTTGGTTGACCGTCAGTTTCTCTCATCCACTGTACGACCACGAGCTGAAGCTGCCACACTGTTGTGTCCTCCCGATTGGCCAAATCCCAGTTGGGGGACACTGGCAACGTAGCTTGAGTCGCACCCTCACACCGAGTCTCCCGGACTCCACCGTACTTCGCCCTCTCTACTCCACTGAAAGGGCTCCTGTCAGCCTCTCCCACAGGTCTTCTCTGGCTGCAAACACCCCACCGTTGTCTGGCAGCTCCCTGTCTAGGCTCCAACAGGCTGACACGTCTTGCTGTCGACCGTCCCCACACGGGAGACAATTCTTCTTGTCGTCGGCTCCGAGTTCTACAGCAACCTCCACTGTCTTACGTCCCCACCCAGGAGACAACAAGGCGACAGCTAACCTCTGCTTCACGCTGTATTTTCTTGAGCCCTCAGCAAGACGGGCGAGTTCACTTTCCCTTAAGTGAGTCACACACTTCCTGGTTTTCCAAGCACCTTATATTCGTTCTCAAAGAAAGAGAGAACCCGAGTTTAACTGGCTCAACCAATGGAATCACTGGCACACACACATCACACGATTTGTACCAATAAATCCCCAAGTTATTTTTATTCCACCAATGGAATCACTAGTCACCTACACATACACACACACCACAGCTGCTAGCGCCAACAAAGACTTGGGTACCCAGTGGTTAATGCATAACCTCCTATTCAAACTCATGTTCGATTCCCCCAAGCTACCCAGTGTACTAACAGCCTGGACTTCTCTACCAGCCAGGACTGATGCTTCAAGTAGTTACTACCTCTATAGACAACAAGGCGCAAACCACTCAATAGGCCGCAGCCTTCCATTCATTCCTCAGAACAAGGACGATTGAATGGTCGCTGTACTCTGCCTGCAGGCTGACGGTCACCTACCCGTGACGGTCACCTGACACGATCGCCTTCCCTTCAGGCACACTGGAGAACCCAGTGAATAGCCAGCCAGTGGTCGGACTGGACACTCCTCTACCCAGGACCGGCAGGTCGGCAACTCCTTGTCACTATCCCTCGGACATGTGAAACACTTCCCAGTAACTCCTCCTCCTTCAGTACACGACCCGGGGTATTCCCCTCTGGTGATGCCTGAATTCGCACACTTGAAGAACCCAAGGACTTGCTCTCAACAACAGCAAAACTACCCTTAATTTGCCTAAATGCTCGAGAACATTCGGCCGACTCATGACAACCAGCAAAGGAAACGAAAACCACTATCAACGCCGGAAATGATATCGGGTTTTAAGCTTGTAGTGTATTGTTTGATAGTCCGTTTGTGCCCGTTTTCGTAGACGGTCTGATACGAATTCTGACTGAAAACATGTCATTGCAACACCATAAAGCATTTCCTTTTTTTTTGTTTTTGTTTTGTTTTGTTTTGAAGTGAGCTGTTTCACTTAATATATGCGAAAACGAAAGAATGATGCTTATGAGCACGAACATCTCTTAACTTAGGTGTTGAGGGTTGTGTGTGCTGCTAGTATAAGTAGCGTAGTGGACAAGTGAATAATGCTCTTGCAGAGCAAGCGAGAAAATCACAAGTTCTTGTTTCAAGTCTCGCGCTGGACGAATCCCTTAGCCCCCATTCTGTTCCCTTCCACTTCTTCCGTCACCAAAACTTAAAGTGCCAGTCAGGGTGCCACCAAGACGTACTGGTTCTGAAACGCTGATCGTGCGAAAAAAAACTGTCGTACTTCTGTTTTGTCTTGTTTTTGTCCCCCCCCCCCCCCCCCCCCCCCCAACCC
>CM031598.1:58233430-58270930 GCA_018398815.1 Conus ventricosus | reverse complement strand
AGGAGGAGATTTTAAATGTGCGGAAGTTTGGAAGAGAGAGGATATAAACTTGAAACTTAAGGTCGGGGGATAACCGGACATTTAGGGAATGAAGTAATGTGCATTCCGGTTTTACACTGGTACAGATAGGTGGGATGTGTTACAGCGGTAATGATGTGTAAGGAAATATGTTGTACGGGTAGTTGAGTCGCTGGTTCGTAAATTAATATGGTTTCAAGTTTGTAAAGATTGGTATATTTTCTGAGAGGTGTACGTTGGTATGGAGGACGGACTTATAATATTAAGAGGATGTCTCGCGGTGCAGGGCCAGGTACGGAGCGGCCTGACTGCTTGGATGTGTCTGGTCGTGTGTGGGTTTATCGATAGTGACGGGTGGTAGTACCTCGCGATTGACGGTCTAGTAGAAGTTTACTTTTGGTTTTGCCGCGCGGAACTTAACCAGGGTGGATGGGCGGAAAGGAAAATTTTAGGATCATATTTATAAGAATTGTTTTTTTTTTAAATTATTATTAAAGATTTGCAGATGTGAATTTATGATTGTGTTAAATACGGTAGTAGTAATAGTTAGATTTACTGGTACAGGTTATTAGATTGTAAAATAAGGAATAAAAAATAGCAGAATGATAATAATAAAAGGTATGAGATACTTTGGGGAATTGTGCCTCAGAAGCCTTACATGTGAATTAATATGTATGTTGTGGTTGGCGTTTTAGTCGTCGGGGGGTGGCGTCAGTATTCAAGATGTTTTCCGCGCATTTGGTGTCAGTAGACAAAGTATAGCAGCGTTCGGAAATCTTGTCGTGATTATGTAATTGGTGCTTTGCCCCCCCCAGCGCTGTAATTTCCGTGGACATTTGTTAGGATTATGTTTGTGCATGCTAAGGTAATTTTGGATAACGGGTTCATTCTTTTATTTTGGTTTGCTTGAATGTGTTTTGATTTCTATCAAGCATGTTACTAAAGTAATTGATCTGAATTGTGACGATACTGGGGTAACTTAACGGACGGATTGTTAGTTTGTTTGTTGAAGTGAATATGTTTATAATCTATTTAAATCATTGCAGTCGTGGGTATGTAACTCAGGACAGTATAATCACTTTTATGAAGGGAACGTTATAATTATGTTCGCGTGGACTGTTGATGGAAGTCGGAGAGTCAATGAAATTGGTTTTTTAAATGTGTAATGGAACATTTCTGGGGTGAGTGAATCTTGATGTCAGGTGGGCTGGATGTTAAGTCTTGATTTAAAATTCCAATTGGCTGTCGCACTTTGGGTGGGTGACATGTAAAACACTGAGAACCATTTACTTTAGTGAAGCAACAAATAAGTTAACTATATTCTTCTTGTAGTAAGGAACATTTCCTTTTGCACAGGTTCCGGCGAGTTTTGTGTACCTCCACTACACGGCAAATCCGTGTCAGGGGGTCGGCCTCCTCTCAGGTGGTAGGAGTTGGCACCGCCATCCCACTGTCATCCCTGCCCCACTTCTCTGCCGGAGATGGAGACGCCAACCCGGAGCGGCAGGATGCGTTCCCGGTCGGGACAGTCATCTCTCTTCCGCAGTCCGAGGTGTTGCAGTTCCTCTGACTTCAACTGTCTCTTCAGGGTGGCAAGCGTCTTGAGGGCCACGCAGTATTCCATCTGCGCTGTGTGACTCGCGGGTTGTGTTGGTGCCCGGTAGGGAGGGCACCGCGTTCTTCGACGGTCACATCGTTCCTCTCCTATTTCGTATCAAGCGCTTCAGTGAAGGTTTTGTGTTTTGGGGTGCATTAGTCGTGAGAGCGCCGTCAAGCAGACCCCGACGTTTCCATAACCTATCGGGAAAACGCTGTGTTGCGTTGTTTGTTTTTTGTGTGTGTGGTTTTTTTTTTTGAAGAAGTTTTTTTTTTTGCCTGTGTAAGTACCCGCAGGGACTTCGGAGCATGAAGTATGAAAATACGACTTTGGGTTGGCGGGTTACCTGAACAATTGGTTGTGAATATTTGGGGGTTAAGCTTTGGTGTCCGATGTTTGACACCGGCACATAATAAAATTAGTTATAAAGATTACATTTGAAAGAAAAGCATTGCGTGGGCATCTCGGGTTTATGACGTAATCAACCTTGCTTGATTTTCATCCGGGGATTACCCAGGTGATGTGATTCAACCTTGTCCCCTCTGGTTTATGGCCTTTAGTGGGCTGCGGTGTTGTATCTGTGCCTCTGAGGGATGGGTCGTTAAATGTATATGTGCAGTACATGGCGTGGCACTGGTATGCAGAAGGGGCATGCGTTGATGGTGGGGTTTGGTTACATAGTTGGATTGTTTTGGGGTTTGTTTGTTGTTGTTTTTTTTGCCTGTGTGGGTTGGATATATATATAGAGGACTGTGTTTCATCTGCCATTCTGGGAGTGAGTGCGTGGTGGAATGCAAATAAGCCTTCTGTTTGTGCACCGTATTTTTTTTGTTGTTGTGTGTTTGTTGTGTGCGTTCATATAGTAAAAAGGGGGAAAGGGTGTTATAACGGGGGATATATTAGAATACATATAATCCCTGTCTACTGTCTTATACGGTGACAGTGTTGTCTGTGTGTGTGCCCGTGTGTGTGTGTGTGTGTGTGTGCGTGCGCGTGCGCACGCTGATGCAGACATTATGGATCTGTCTCGGCAATCAGCGATAGATGAAGGGTTTAGTTGGAATATGTTTTTGCATATGCAGTTTCTGTGTTTACCATGCATGATTAGTTTCCTTGATGTTGGACGAGTTCTTGATGTTGGAGGGGGTTTTTCACATGTGTGTGCGTGCGTGTGAGTGTGTGTGAGTGTGTGTGTGTGTGAGTGTGTCGTGTGTGTGTGTTGAGACAGACAGACACAAACACACAGACAGAACACAGAGGACGCTGAGATTAGGCAATATCTCCCAAACCTTGGACGGATTTCTAGTCAAAAAATCTGCAGCTAAAGATCCGACGTTAAGAATGTCTTAACAAAAGATTGTCACTGCAGGGATAATCGGTCAGCTTGCACTGTGATGGTATTGACAAACATTTGATAGATTTGATGCTTTTTGATCGTGGTTGGTCGACTGTTCAAACTGTAGCCATATTCTATGTAGACTGATGAAATGTATCGTACGCTTGTGAATGCGCGGAAGTATGCATGTACATTCTACATGTATGCAACTACAACGTTGAGAAGCGTGAATATTCGCACGCACGCACGCACGCACGACACACACACCACACACACAGCACACGCACGCACACACACACTCACTCACTAAACACTCACACACACAAACTTACTCTCAACACACACACACACACACACACACACACACACACACACACACACACTCTCTCTCTCTCTCTCTCTCTCTCTCTCTCTCTCTCTCTCGTCTCTCTCGTCATTCGCCTTCGGATTGTCAACAAACAGCGGTGCGTTGTATTGAAGTGAACTCAAGTAACATATTCGGATCTCATCTGTCCTTGCGAAACGTCCTTATACGTCACAATGATGAATATGGGTGTTTAACTGAAACTCCATGAACAAAATATTGACTTTGAACAAGCATAAGCGATGTGATTTAAATAGCGTTGTCTTTCTGCAGCCGTCTGGATATAGCCTGTTAATCGGCTGGGGGCAATAAAATGAGTTCTCCGAGACCATACTGTGGAAGGTTTGAAATTAAGCTTCCTTCTCGCAGTCATGAAGGGGTAACGAGGTTACATGTCTGGGAATTGAATTATAGCATGCTTTTTCTCGCATGATGATTCTGTCCTGATACATTGAGTTTTTTATTAGAAAAAATAAGCTCCCTTGTCACACGCCCCCTTCGCTTCTTTATTCGCCCAGACAAGTCTGATTTATTTCGCAATCTAAACTTTTATCTGCGTTGCCTTTACGCTACGTGATGACCTGTTCGTTGAACGGTTACAGTTTTTCTTAGAAGGAAAAACTCTTCCAGTTGCCCTGCCACTTGTGTGCTTTATTCATCCAGTCAAGTGTGGTATATTTTGCATCTAAACTCTGTAAGATGGTGGCTGTTTCATTGCATCATGGATGTTTGTAGATCTGACTAGGTCATTTAACAGTATTGGCAGGAAGACCCGTGAAGGTAAACGAAATTTTGGCTGCCTTTAAAACAAGTCTTGCTGAGTGTTTCCTATCTCGACAGCATGCTGACGGGGTGCGAGAGAATTGGGAAGCGTTCTGAACCTCACTAAGTGCAGAGCTAGGGTCATGCAGGGATGCGTCCAACGCCTACATTCTTCTCCATCTTCTTTGGAATGTGCTGATGATTGATGCATCCGGAAAGACATTGCTTGGAGGTAAGAGGATGGGAAGAAACACATCCACTTTCTGTCAGACGGAAAACTTTTCAGCCTGCGGTAATTCTCTAGTCAAGAGCAAGTAATCAAAAGCATCGTATGGGAATTGCTCTACGCAGATGCTACCGTTTGACCACACACTCCCTTCAAGATATCCAGGGACATACGTGACCAATTTGCGTAGGCTACAAATGCCTGGCTCATGAATAACCTCAGCAAAGACAGACACTTTCAGCCAGCACTCTCAGGTTCTGGCGCTTTCCTTCAAACCCCAGTTTATCTCATCAACCACGAGGATCAAGTCTGCAGATTACGGTTCTGCTAGTTCTACGACAGTTCAGAGAGCAAGCAGCAAGGGTTTCTCGACGCAGGAGGGGCATGCATGTGACAAAGGCCAGCTCTGACTGAGGTTAGCTAACCAAGTGTGGTCCTAAGCTAGCTGCTTGTATACAGAGCAGTTGATCTGGGACCTCTTGCTGCAAAAATTGGACTGTTGTACGACGATGTATCTATAGTTGAATGGTTCCGCGTCAATGACTGGGTTGAAGCTGCAACATTAGCAATTAGCTTAGATCGATGTGTCCAGTGTTCATGTGCTGGAACAGAATTGTATGAAGCTTGGCTTGCCAAAATATTGAATGTTCGCTCATCGGTACTAATTCAATTTTACGAATGATCACCATGCACGCGTTGCTCTTGTAACAACGTTATGGTTCTGTAGAAGACTCAAACCTGACCGTTGACGTTTGCAGTTTGAAGGTTAGAGAGGTCAACATGCCGGCAGGCAGCACAGGGGAAAAGACATATAACAATCGTGACCTTGCAGTGTGTTAACCTTCTCCTGGTTGCTCCTGTCAGTTCTAATTGTACATTAGAAATGTGTGAAAGAAAGCACAAAACAGTATCACAGGATTCTTTGCACGTTAGTGGAAAAGCAGCGAGTTTGCAACACAATTACACAACGTTTCAATGCAAGCTGTTTACTTTTATTCCGTCTTTTTAGAGCATTAATACAGTTATGTCGAAGGTCCCATGCCTTTTTTTTCCATCTCTCTGCGTATAGGAAAAACGACCCTGCTCAGAAGGCCTGTGGTGATGGGCCTATCTCATGTGGGAGAAGGAGGTAGGGAGGAGGATAGAAAAAACTTTGCTGCTCTAATCTGTTTTTGTCTGCCTCTTGGGAAGACAGAGAGATGGGGGGTGGGGGGTGATGGGTGGACAATGGAAGGGGAAAAAAAGTGTGGTTTTGCAAGCCCACACTCCCTCTATGGTGATCAATACTGCCACCACCGTCCTCTCCACCCCACTATCCCCTCCTTAATGTGCCCCTCTTCTCTTCTGTCTGCCTGCCTGCCTGCCTGCCTGTCTGTCTGTCTGTCTCTCTCTCTTTTTTTTCCCTCCCTCCCTCCCTACCTCCCCATTTCTCTCCCTCCCTCTCTCTCTTCCCCCCCCCTCTCTCTCTCTCTCACTCTCTCTCTCTCCCCCTCTTTCTCCCTTTCTTTCCCCTCTTTCTGTCTCAGAGAGAGAGAGAGAGAGAGAGAGAGAGAGGAGAAGAAATGAACTTGAAGATAGTGTGTATGTGGGGAGAGCATGCAAGCAACACGTCCACAGTATGAAAATAACTTGAAATAACACACTTAAAATAACACAAACGGAAATAAACAACTTAACAAGTAATACATTATTACAGAAAAAAGACGGTATTTTTCAAATGAGTGGAAGGCGTTAAATTAGCAGACTCAGCATGCTATTCTTAACAGAGAGCTTATGGGTTTATTGAATTATACTATTTATAGCATTTATATACATACTAGCAATTGAACCCAGCTGCACCTGGGTCCTCTCATACGTCTAATTACTCCCCACCCCACACCTTGGGACTCCTATATGTTCCGTCCGCAGACTCTGCCCGTCTCCCACCACTCTCCTCCTGAACCAACCTCCACCTCGAAAATTTAACTTTCACCCTAGTCCTCTCCTTCTGTCCTTCTTCAGCCCCCAACCTATCCTGCACGCGCGCGCCGCGCGCGCGCACACACACACACACACACACACACACACACACACACACACACACACACACACACACACACACACACACGACCTTTGCCATTGTCAACAAATAGCGTGCGTTGTATTGAATGATGAACATCAGAAACATATCTCGGATATGACCTGTCCTTGCGAACGTCATTTACGTCACAAAGATGAATATAGCTGTTTTACAGAACTCCCATGAACGCAAATACTGACTTTGGAACAAGCATAAGCGATAGTGATTTCAACATAGCGTGTCTTTCTGCAGCGTCTGGAATAGCCTGTTGATCGGCCGGGGGCAATAACATGAGTTCTCCGAGACCATACTGTGGGAGGGTTTGAAATTAAGCTTCCCTTCTCGCAGTCATGAAGAGTCTAACGAGGCCAATATGTCTGGGCTTGAATTTATAGCACTGCTTTTTCTTACATGATGATTCTGTCCCAGAATACATTGAGTATTTTCTTAGAGAAAGAAGCTCACCTTGTTACCCCACCCCTTCGCTTCTTTATTCGCCCAGACAAGTCTGATTTATTTTGCATCTAAGCTCTATATCAGCACTGTTAATCTGACTAGGGCATTTAACAGCGTTGGCAGGAAGCACCTGATGAAGGTAAAATGAAATTTTGGCTGCCCTTTAAAACAAGTCTCGCTGACTGTTTCCTTTCACGACAGCATGCTGACCGGGGTACAAGAGAATTGGGAAGCGTCTGAACCTCACTCAGAGCAGAGTAAGATGAAGTATTCTTCTTCATCTTCTTTGCAGTGATGCTGATTGATGCATCCAGAAACTTTGCTTCGGGGTAAGAGCATGGGAAGAACGCATCGACTTTCGCTCAGACGGAAATTTTTTCAGCCTGCGGTAATTCTCTAGTCAAGAGCAACGTACTCAAAGCCATCGTATGGGAATTTCTCTACGCAGATGCTACCGTCTAACCACACACTCCCATGAAGATACCTAGGACATCAGTGACCAATTTGCGTAGGCTATAAATGCTCTGGCATCATGAATAATCTCAGCAAGACAGACACTTTCAGCCAGCACTATCAGGATTCTGGCGCCTTTCCTTCAACCCCAGCTGTCATCAACAACCAGGGGATCAAGTCTGTAGATACGTTCTGCTAGTTCTACATTCTGCAAGTTCTACAACAGTTCAGTGAGCAGCAACGGATTTCTCGACGCAGTGGGGACTGTATGTGCCCAAGGCCAGCTCTGACTGTGGATAGCTGACCAAGTGATTCTAGCTTAGCTACTGAATACAGAGCAGTGGTCTTGGACTCCTGCAGCAAAGTCCTTGACTGTGTACCGATGATGTATCTAATAGTTAATGGTTCCACTGACCATGACTGGGTGAAGGCTGCAACATTATACTATATCTAGATCGAGTGTCCAATTTTCATGTTCTGGGAAAAGAAATATAAGAAGCCTGGCTTGCCAAATATTGAATGTCTGCTCATCCGGTACCGTATTCAATTTTACGAATGATTACCGTGCACGTTGCTCTTGTAAAGAACGTTATGGTTTCAGTAGAAAGACTCAAACCTGACCGTGACGGTGCAGTTTGAAAGGTAGAGAGGTAACATGCCTGCAAGCAGCCAGGGGGAAAAAGACAAAAACAATCGTGACCATGCAGTGTGTTAACCTTCTTCCTGGTTGCTCCAATTCAAATTGCACATTAGAAATGTGTTGAAAGAAAAGCACAAAACAGTATCACAGAATTCTTTGCACTTTTAGTGAAATGCAGCACAATGCGATGCAACACAATACACAACGTTTCAGTGCAAGCTGTTTACTTTTATTCTTTATCTAGAGCATTAATACAGTTATGTCAAAGGTTTCATGCCTTTTTTCCACTCTCTGAGTATAGAGTACGACTGCTCAGAAGGTCAGTGGTGATGGGCCTATCTCTGTGGGAGAAGAAGGAGGTAGGGAGGACGGATAGAAAAACTTTGCTGCTAATCTGTTTTTGTCTGCCTCTTGGGAAGAAGACAGAGAGATGGGGGGGGGGGGGGGGGGAGGATGATGGGTGGACAATGGAAGGGGAAAAAAGGTGTGGTTTTGCAAGCCCACACTCCCTCTATGGTGGATCAATACTGCCGTCACTGTCCTCTCCACCCCACTACCCCCTTCCTAATGTGCCTGTCTTCTCTTCTGTCTGTCTGTCTGTCTCTCTCTCTCTCTCTCTCTCTCTCTCTCTCTCTCTCTCTCTCTCTCTCTCTCTCCTCTCTCTCTCTGTATGTCTCTGTCCCTCTCACTCTCTCTCTCTCTCCCTCTCTCTCTCTCTCTCTCTCTCTCTCTCTCTCTCTCTCTCTCTCTCTCTCTCTCTCTCTCTCTCTCTCTCTGAGTGTGTTTGTGGGGAGGTCCTGCAAGCAAATCGTCCACAGTATGAAAATAACTTAAAAAGCAACACACACAAACGGAAATATACAACTTAACAAGTATTACATTATTACAAAAAGTAATGAGGATTTAAAAAAAAAAATAAGTAGAGGGCTTTAGATCAGCAGACTTTGCGTGGTTTTCTTGACAGAGAGCGTATAGGGTTCATTGAATTATACTATTTATAGCGTTTATATACATACTAGCATTTGAATCCAGCTGCACCTGGGCCCTCTCCCACGTCTAATATTCCCCACCCCCCTCCTTGGCACTCCTATATGTTCCGTCCGCAGATTCTGCCCGTCTCCCCCCCCCCCCCACCCCCCCCCTTCCTGAACCAACCTCCACCTCCAAAATTTAACTCTTACTCCTAGCCCTCTCTTTCTGTCCTTCTTCCGCCCCCTCTCCTGCACGCACGCGCGGAGAGAGAGAGAGAGAGAGAGAGAGAGAGAGAGAGAGAGAGAGAGAAATGCATTGAACACAGAGAGAGAGAGAGGGGGGGGGGGGGGAGAGAAACTGGGGTTATGGTACTCTTCCTTCCTCCACCCTCCCGCCTACCTGCCTGACCATTTCTTCTTACCTTTCACACGTGAAACAGACACCTCATGGTTAATAAGAAGAGGAAACGGTTTGTTCGAAGTAATTAGGTGAAAGTGAGACACACAGATGAAGAGAGATTGTGACTTACAAAAAAAAAGTCAGGGATCTTTACTGACAATAGGGTGAACGATATTCTTGGTTTTCCCGTCAGCTACGTGCGCTCAAGCGGCGGTGTCCTGTTCCAGAGGGAAACGTTCACTCAGTCTAGTTCCAAGGCTCAGGTTAATGCTATGTGTAGCCCAGCCGATCTCGGGAGCCGTATGTTATTGGGCCGAGGCTTTGCGACTGATTGTCGTCACTGGTGTTGTCGTCACTGGTATTACCGTCACTTATAAGGGTGTGGGCATTTTTCGGATATGGGATGTCCGTTATTGTCGTATTGATGGTTTTGACCTTGCACAAGGGTTCGTAGATGGTGTCCGGTATGAGAGCTTTCTAGCTTCAAAAGGTCATTGTTTATATTTTACACAATGAAAACGGCATATTTACTGTCAAAAACAAACTGATAATTACTTTTTTTCTAAGTGAGAACAGCGGTTTTTTTCATTCTTCGTTATGTATTACAGTAAGAAAACAGTAATTATAACACGAAAAGTTATTGTCACTGGTTTTGACGCTGTTTAGGCATTCGATCTGAGATAAGAGAAAGAAAATCATTGTGTGACCCTGGTAAGGTGTGAACTGTGAAAACAGGTAAGTTTGGCAGTGCTCAACTTGCTGTTGCGTTCAGTTCTTTCGAGTAGTCTCGTAAAGGTCTTTGTCTGCGCAATGATACCAGTGACATGCAATGAGCCACAGTTTCTTGTTTTCTTTTATAGAGTCATAATCATCCGTTTTCGTATAGTTATATTTCTATTTTTTATGGTGATCATGTTTGACGGCCAATTAGAGCGAAAAGCAAGAAATTAGCTTTGCGAAGCAACATCAGAAACATTCTTGAAACAGTATTGACATCGATTCTGTTTTCATGAGAAAATTATACTTAATTTAGGCTTTGGGCTGTAATTATCCCATTGAGCGGTCTATGCTGAATCAGAGCAGACATCTCTTGAAACAACTTTTATTGTTTTAATCGGTGATACTTCCTAAGAGATCATCGCTCATCTTCAATTTCGCCGCGAACTGAGGCCTGCCTACCCCTTTTCATCATTATTGGTGTCTCATCTTCTTAAAAGGTTGCATGCACGCACGCAAATCTTCATATGCAATGCGCACTTGCTCGCCTGACAGACGTATATACTGCTCAGAGAGCAGCACTCTTCTCGCTTGCTAACATCCTGAACCAGGTCTGACAACTGCTGTAGTAGTACCCACGAGCTGGAAGTAATAGCCGCTCTGGGAGGGGGGGGGGGGGTAAGGGAGAGGGCGGGAGGGGGGGAGGGGATTCGGGAGAGTGGGACAGGGACAGGAGCGAGTGTACCACAGAGCTGGAAGTAAAGCCGCCTCTAGGGAGGGGTAGCGTTCCAGTGAAAAGGACGACCCCGCACCGGATCGTGCTGGTTTTCATCGAACTGCACGCGCAGCAAAAAAAAAAATTGTTAGCTGTCGCTTTGTGCCCAATCCTTTTTAACCTCTGGACAAATAAGAAAGTACACAGAAAAGAAATAGAATGTAAAAAAAAAAAAAAAGGAAGAAAAATAAAGGAAAGAGAAGAAAACGCTCTCATATGTTAGTATTTTTTTCACAGCTATTTTCTATTACCTGGTTTTTGTTTTGAATTTGTGATTCATTATTTTTTTAATCAAAAAAGAGATGTTCTTGTGTTAACAATCAGGAAAGACTGTGCCATCTTAAATGCTGCTGTGCTGAATTACAGGATTGAACAAATAACCAGACAAGCTCAGAAACAATACGTAAACCTCCAAGCTTAATACTGACCCGAGTTCAGCTTTCGAAAACCCGTAATGAGTGTTTGTCTTGTGTCTATGGAGAAATGTTACTGGGTGTGACATGTTTGTACATTTGTGTACTCAAGTATGTTTTTCAAACCGAGAATGAAGGTACATAAAACGCCGAGCATGGTAAGTTTGTCACAGACTTACCGATATCAGCGTTAGCATCGTTTTCTGAACACCGAACGTTCACTGAAAATGAAAGGACCTGAGTATATGTTCGTATTGTCTTTGTCACTGGTCTCGGAGCCTGCCTGTGGGGCGTGGCCATTGTGATGACGATCGTTGCACCAATTGTCTTCAGCTTTTCCGGTTGTGGGCAATTCCCAGTCCACTCAGTTATCTTGTCTGTCCGCCTCTTTTTTTTTTTTTTCTGTCTGGTCTGTCTTCTCCTTGCTCTGCAGTGTTCCGTGCGGGATACAGAGTCCGCTCGTTTTTCTCACCTGTCCATAGCACGTCAGCTGTCCTCACTGTGGTCATCAGGCCTTCATAGATGGTGGCTCACTGTGTGGGACCTAATGATTCTGCAGGCTGTGCTGTGTGAGTGACTTTTGTCTTTGTAAAGGGGAAAAGCAGCCAAACCTACAAATATGGATGCTCATTTCATTATTTCGTTCAAAGTTTTCTTTGTGTGTGACCTACCATATGGCAACAGCTGCTGTAGGACATGCTAGTATAACATCAACGTTGTCGTCGTCGTTGTCATGATCATCATCATCATCATCATCATCATCATCATCATCATCATCGTCGTCGTCGTCGTCGTCGTCATCGTCGTCGTCACCATCACACACCATCACTTTCACCATCATCATCATCATCATCATCACCATCATCATCATCATCATCATCATCATCATCATCATCGTGATCTTTGCCACAAACCATCACCATGATCATCAGTTATCCACTCTGTGCTTCCCTGCAAACACTGTCCTCCTCCTCCTCAGTTCAGATTATTTGTTATTGTCATGGTCAAACCACACTTTCCCAAACGGATAGCGGTTTATGTCAGTTCTATCTAGATTTATTGTCGGTGTCAGAGAAAAAGAGAGGGGAAGGAGGGGGGAGGGGGAGGGTGTGTGTTGGCTTGTGTGTGTGCGCGCGCGCGCGCGCGCGCGCGTGCGTGTGTGTGTGTGTGTGTGTGTGTGTGTGTGTGTGTGAGAGAGAGAGAGAGGAGAGAGAGAGAGAGAGAGAAGAGAGAGAGAGAGAGCATAAAGGGATCTGAATACTTGGGAAAATCGCAAGTTATATAGCAGGCGGGGAAAAAGGGATGCTAGACATTTCTTGACATACCACGAGAACTCCTGACTTATTTGCTACAGACAGGCAAAACAGAAGAGAAGAGGTTGGACCGAGTGTGTGTGTGTGTGTGTTGTGTGTGGGGGGGGGGGGGGGGGGGGGGGGGGCTTGAGGAGATTGGACTTTTCCATCACCTTCACCCCTCCGCCACTACCGCCTTACCCCACCCATCCACCCCTCCCTTTGCGCTAGCTTCGGTGGCGGTCGATTTGCAAGTGGATGTCGAGAAGTGGGGAGAAGGTGCGGGTTGTGGAGGGGAGGGGGGGGGGGGGGGGGTGGCGGGGAGACGGCATTTCGCTGACTTGGCTGTCCCCCCGAGAGCCTCGGGGAGTTGTTGGACTGGGACGTCTGTCATTTTCTCCGTAATGGCCTCGGGAGACACTAAGACAGGGTGATCTCAGAGAGAGACAGAGACAGAGAGACAGAGGGAAAAGAAAGAGAGAGAGAAAGAGAGAGGGGGGAGGAGGGGAGTGGGAAGGAGGCGGGATAGTGAAGGACGAGCATGAAGAGAACTGAGAGAGATGGGGAGACAGAGATGGAGACAAAGAGACACAGAGAGGTTCACATTCAAGTGTTCACAGGAGAAAAATCACAAGACAAAAAGGAACAGAAACACGCACGCGCGCGCGCACGCACGCACGCAACCGAGAGAGAGAGAGAGAGAGAGAGGAGACAGACAGACAGACAAAACAGACAGACACCCCCCCCCCCCCCCACACACACACACACACACGCA
Source organism: Conus ventricosus (assembly GCA_018398815.1). NCBI lineage: Eukaryota > Metazoa > Mollusca > Gastropoda > Neogastropoda > Conidae > Conus > Conus ventricosus. The sequence continues at coordinate 58,257,676 of CM031598.1, read as the reverse complement.
CGCACGCACGCACAGATTACGCATGGACACACACAGACACATACACACAGACACATACACACAGAACACATACAGACGGACGGGCGCGCGCGCACGCACACACGCACACACACACAACACACACACACACACACACACCACACCACACCACAACACACAAGCAAAAAGAGAGAAAAAAGAGAAAATCCACAATCCTCACGCACTGCGGACTTCTGCATCGCCTTGTCTTCGACGTCAGGCAATGAAACATTAATGCCGCCATGCGCTTGACTAGAATTTCCTTGGGGGGGGGGGGGGGGGGGGGGGGGGGGGGGGGGGGGGGGGGGGGGGGGGGAAGACACAGACACAGAGAGAGGCAGACAGACAGAGACAAAGAGACAGAGAGAAATTTTATGCATCAGTTTCTACAAAAAGATATGAAGAGAGAGAGAGAGGGGGGGGGTGTTATAAGTTCAGAGAGAGAGAGATTATATGCATCGACATAAGAGAGAGAGACAGACTTTAAACATCGGCTGCCTTAAGGCGAAAGAGAAACACACTGACACTGACTTAAACGACACAGGCCAGCCAACAACAACCCCTATCCTGACAACTCCACACAGAATACATTCAACCAGTTTAACGCCAACCGGCTGTAATACGAGACCAGGACTACACGCGAACGCACTTGTGGGCATCCACATCTCAGCAGTATCACTAGCACAAAATACACGCTCGTGCACTTCATCCAGCCACCTATCCACGCCCACCCTCTTCCCCCGACCCCTTTCGTCTCCTTCCTTTACATGCCATTCCCTATAAACGCTGGCATATCTGTTGAATGGATGGTCTTAATCTCTGTGAAGACCTCGGCCTTTCGCGCAGCCCTTTCTACGGAGATGGAGGGCATCAGGAGCAGACTTTATTATCGTTTTTAATCGTGCATGTTGTGCATCAATCTTCGAGCCTTTCAGGGTTTCCGAGTACGGTGTTTTAGGCTAGGGAGACATTCCTCACATAAAAACTGCTTGCTGGTCATTCTTGTCGAGTTTTTTTTTTTTTTTTTTTTTTTTTTTTTTGGGGGGGGGGGGATGACTGGATCTGTTATTCTCTCTTGTTTTTTTGTTTTTTTTTTTGTTTTGTTTTGCTTATTAAAGTCTTTTGTCGCATATCCGTCTGCCTTTACATCGTTTTTTCTGTCGTCTTTCTGTTTGCCATCCCTCTGTCTGTGCATCTTTCCATCAGGTGTGTGTGTGTGTGTGTGTGTGTGTGTGTGTGTGTGTGTGTGTGCGTGCGTGCGTGCGTAGGCGCGAGCGTGCGCAAAATTCCGATGTGTTGTACTTGTCACGCATATCATACTCGCATCTGTCTACCCCTTTTTTGTAGTCCATTCATTCCATGCATTTTATACTCATACATCAGTACTTAAAGTGACCACTTGTCATCACGTGTGTTGCAGACTTAGGCTAACGCGTCGTCATGTCCACTGGGTCATGGGATGAATCGTCCAATCTTGTCAAAGACTTGCCATCCCCACCTCCTTCAGGCGACGACGTGTTCAAGAGCAACGAGGCAGCAGGACCATCCACAGCGAGCGAGGCCTTCCCAGAACACAAACTGTTTCTTCTCCCGCAAACAGCAAACACAGTTCTCCCTCTCACAAGCATGGACTCTTCAGCAAAAAGTCCAAAGCTGCCAAAGGTCTGGGGTTTTTGATCAAGGCCAGCAAAGAGGGCGCCAAACTTAGAGCTAAGTCTCCGTCAAAATCCCCGGCCAAATCTCCATCTAAATCCCCTTCCAGAGAAAATTTAGCTGACGAATCTGGTGACTTCCAGGAATTAGACGAACAAGGGAATTCAAAGTCGGAACAATGGCAGGCCTTCCATCAGATGCAGGATCGTATCAAAGTCAATGTGTTGAAGACTCAGCAGAACATAGGAAAGCTAGCTGCTGGTCGCATTTCTCCTTCAGGGCGGATTTCACCAGCAAAGCATGCCCAGCTGAAAGACGATGATGAAGAAGAGAATCAGACACGTGGACAATGGACAAATTTAGGAGCTGATGATGCAGCCACTATAGATGAAGCCGAAGGGAACACGTTTGAGTTGCAGGCTGAGAATGAAGACAATCAGTTCAACAACGGTGATGACCAGGATGACAATGAACTGTCCACTTTGATATCAGGAATTAAAGACTTGCCTCATTTCCACGTCACCCCTGCCAATCATCGGACCGACATTCCACCAGCGGCTGCCCCATCAGCATGGATCAGGAGAATCAGCTAGAGCTGCTTGCATTTGAGAAACCTGTGCCACCTTCCACACCTGTAGATCCCAGTGTGGAAGAGGTTGATCTCTTGGGCTTGGCTATGGAACCAAGCTCTGTGAATTCTGGTACTCAGCAGTCTGCCTTCATTGTCAACGAGGATTTGCTGGGTCTGGATGACTTTCTTTCTCACCCAGGTGTTGCCAGGGAACCTCCAAATGTGGATAGTAGCGGTACAGACTGGTTCATGGGATCTTCAACAGCCTTCAGCAGCAACCAGTCGTCTTTATGCTCCAGCCCTGTGGCTTTCGATCCCGACTTCCTGGCAGAACAGGGGCAGTTTGCCTCAGACAGTTCTGCTGTGTCTGACTTGGCTCGCAGTTTGGTGGACGATTTTCTTCAGTGGGGCTGAAGCAGAGAGGAAGAACGTTAGTGCAGAGCCTTTATCCCGAAATCCCTTCAGTTCTGACTCCTTCCAGACTGTAACAATGGTGAAACCTGATGCCTTTAACCCTTTTGCTACTATCGTAGAATCAGATGAAGCAGATACTGTCTCTGACATTTCACACCCAGTTAAATCACATGGAGACAACACAAAAGGACTTGATGACCTGGATCCGTTCATGACAGGTTTATCCAATGTCAGTAGCGCCCCCAGGATATGCTCCAAGCCTGGACCCTTTGGTTGTGCCATTACTGTCGCATCAGATCGTGCATCTCTAGATTTCAATGCCAATCCTCAGTTGCACCAGCAGTCTTCAGAACCAGTATTGTCTTCAGATGTGACAGACTCTGTTTCAGATTCAAATCTCAAAACCCATTTAAAGTGAAACTGCTGCTGATCCAGTCTCTCAGAGTAAGCCTAACTTCGAGGAAGATTTCTTTTCAAAGAAATTGTCAGACATCAAGCAAGATACCAATAGTATTTGGGGTGCCGCTGATCCTGGTACATCACATGAAATTAATCCTTTTGAAAATGATCTCTTTACAGCCAAGAACATCCCATCTATCTCTGCAGACGGAGGGGGTACTGGAGAAGGGGGAGCAGTCAAATCCGTCAATCCCTTTCTCACAGCTAGTTTTGAAAACATTAATTCTGCATCTGTGCCCTCGTCCAGCTTTCACAAAATGTTTGTTGCCTCTGCTGATGATCTGGACGCTTCAGGGAAGGAGAGTTCTGCTCCCGCAGACATGTCCCAGCCATCTGACCCTTTTGATCCCTTTAGTAGCACACAGGACAGATCTCAGACGGTCGGCTCATTGGGAGCTGATGACTTCTTCGGTGTGGGAAAAACAACTGCATCAGTGGACAATAAAGAGAGTGTTGATCATAATGACGACGATGTAGATACAGGCTTCAAATTGAAATTGAAGCGGAACCCATTAAGAGAGAAGGTGCTGCGTCTGGTCCAGTTCCCGTTCTTCCACCTCCCCCAAACGCCCTAAGTCTCCCCCACTCTCCAACAGAGAAAATCCGTTCGACAAAGAATCCCCTCCAGAAGAGAACTTTGCCAGCTTCCAGGTCATGGAGGAGAAGCCAAAGGAAGTGGTGGAACCAAGAGGTCCACTGAAATCTATGTCATCAGAAAGCAGCAGTTATGAAGAAGATGAAAGCGTGGAACCTCTAGAGCCATTTCGGCCCACATTCACCCAAAAGCTGTTGGAAGTTGATGTTGAGGCAGCCTGTCAAGAAGAAGCTGGCAGGCAATCGCTACTGGAAGACGGTGTATGTCAAGTTAGTATTACTGAAGGATGGTCCCGTCTTGAAGGTGTATGAAAGTGAGGACTGTGAGGGGGAAGCCATGCAGGAGCTACCGCTGCAGCCTTGCTACTCTGTGTCAGAGCTCACTGTGCAGCAATTCGACCAATATGGCAAGATCCACACAGTCAAAGTACAGTACATCTTCTATCGGGAGAGAGTTGGTATAAAGCCAGAACGCATCGCTCCGTCTTTTGTGAAGAAACCTAAGCCTACAATGGTGCTAGATCATGCACCCCAGCTATCAGAACTCCTCAAATTCGGCAGTCTGGACATTGAAGAAATCCGTTCCTTTGTGTGGGAGATGGAAGATGCCTTCATGAAACTAGACGCCCGCGAGAGAAAACTCTGACTTACACGAAAGATGAGATACAGGCCGATGTGTGGGATGAGTACGAGGCTGTGATTGACAGAGATGGGCATACCTTGAACCAGAAAGCCCGAGTGCGGATGTTCGTTCTTGCTTTCCTCACTGGCATGCCCGCATGTGAACTAGGCATCAATGACAGGACCCGGAAGGGCAAGGAGGTGGTTGGACGACAATGACTCATTCCGGTCAAGACGGAGGACTGGATCAGAATAGAAGACCCTGAGTTCCACAGTGTTGTGGATCTGGGGCACTTACGAAAAAACCAACAACATTCGTTTCCATCCCTAGATGCCTGTCAGTTTGAACTGCTTCGGTTCCGTGTGAGACCACGGGAGAACCGAGAGCTGCCTCTCCAGCTTCGGGTCCAGCAGATCATGAAGGATCGTCACTTTTGAAATCCGCTGTGACATGTTGGTCACAGGCTATCATGCGTTCAGCAAAAAGTGTGGTCAGTTTCCATGCGAAGACATAGAAATCCATTTCAAGATTCCAGAGATGTGGATTTATTATTTCCGCTACGAGCGCAAATTCAAGTACGGCTCCTTAAAGGCCATGACCCGAAAGCCTGGGAAGATCAAAGGACTGGAGCGGATCACCATGATGGCTCAAGGTTTGCTCAGTCCAGCTCTGATGGAAGCGTCGGTGGGAACAGCCAAGTACGAGCACCTTCATCGCAGTGTGGTGTGGAGGGTATCCAGGTTGCCTGAACGGAATCAAGGTGAGAGCTGGTTAGTTTTCTCAGATAGAATTTATTAAATGGACAGAATTTGGTTCATTTGGAAATCATGGATAATCTCTCTCTCTCTCTCTCTCTCTCTCTCTCTCTCTCTCTCTCTCTCTCTCTCCTCTCTCTCTCTCAAAAGAGACGGGTCTTCTTCTCTAGATCAGTGAAACCCTTAATTTCAAACGACTTCTACACTTAGAACAAGCGAGTGTAGTGTCAGTCTGGATTGACGTTATATGGAGGTACAAAACATACTTCCATTTTGGTCGGATTCTTGTACAGGAACCCATCTGAAAGTGTAAAACTGGGCAGACAAATATAGTAGTATGATCGAGGCAGTCACATTCAATTCCAGATTTTTTACAAAGATGTTTTAAAGTGCAAAAACCAATGGACCCAAACGGCCAGTTTGCTTGGTCTGAATCACCTCATCGAATTTCCAACCGGAATCACGCCTTATTCAAGGTCACTTATTGACCACTCCTATAGTTCAGATGATACTATCATGTTAGAAACCTGCGTCCCAGCCTTAAACTGTAGTGATCGTTACCCTAAATCACGTGGCCCAAAAAAAAAAAATAAAATAAATAAAAGAGTGAAAATTCCCAAACCTGGCCACGAGACGATAACCTACCGTTGCTTTACAAACATGAATAACCAGCACTTTCTGCTTGAGCTGCTCAGCTCAAATCTCTCCTCAATTTTCAACGTAAGTGATCCAGATCTAGTAGTCTATATTTGGACCAAGACGATCACAGAATTATATAATGAACCCGCTCCTCTAAAACGATCAGAGCACGACATGTTCCTAAACCAGCATGGTATGTTAAAGAGTTACAGGAGGCAGGTTATCTTAGAGGTCTCCTCAACGAACATGGCTATGATGAGGAATCATACCGAAAAATGCGATGAATTCTCAGAGAAGTGCATATTAAAAAAAACAACAACCTAAATATCATCGAGACATAACATCTTCAACACCAGTACCCAAAATCGGTTCGGAGAGCAATAAACTAACTTTATAAGTAATCAAAATTGTCGATAATCAAAGAGCAACTTAACACCCACTTCTGCACTAATACCCACTAAAGTCGTCACAACAGATTCCTCCAGACTTAATGACCTTCAAGAACTGAAACGATTTTGCCATGATAACATGACGTTTGAACTGTGTATCCTGTATTTGAGGTTTATCACTATCTAGAACACCTAAAACAATCAATTTTTCAAATAGTTTTTTTTTTTTTTATAAATGAAAGTGAATGTAATACCTATCTACAAGGTAGGTGAAAATTCAGATCCTGCAAACTACTGACCAAATTCAATCACGTCCACTCTCACCAAACCTTTGGAACACACACACACACACACACACACACACACACACACACACACACACACACACACACACACACACACATGCTACACCACTTTAATACATACCACTTGCTTCATCCTTGACAGTCCGGGTTCCGACAAAAACATTCATGTCACACGACCTTTAATCAACTTGATTGATGACAAGATAAGATGTTGCTTATAGCCCAGCCGACCGCAAATGGCCACATCAGGGCTGTGATTGATGACAAGGTAAATAGCATCAACAGTAACAGATATTGTGGTGTCTATTTATCGATTTCAAAAGGCATTTGATATGACTGACCATAACTTTCTTCTTAAAGGATTAAAAATGTATGCCTTATTTACAGATACTCTGAAGCGTTTTCACTCATATCTAATGAACAGGCAACAGTGTGTAACAGTTAATTCAGCTGTGGCGTCCTACGAAGTGCTATCCTGGATCCTTTTTTCTTCACAATTTACGTTAAGGATGTATCTCTCCATATCAAATCCACATGTGAAGAACGCGACAACACACACAACACATTCTGCTTTTACTGCTAAAACGTCACGAGAAAATGCCCATGGTTTTGTAAAATGACTGCACTCGGTCACATGTCGCTTCACCTGCAAAAAATATATATCTACGCTTACCACAATCACGCAAAAAAGACAAAATATAACAACTAAACTCACTGTACTACATCTTAAAGATGACCTGCTGAACAGGTTACATATAATAAAGTGTTAGGAATAACAGTTGATAACAATAGTAGTTTACTCGCTCGTGAACCTCCTCTACAAAAGAAATTCACAGAAAGTTTATCAACCCAAAAAATAAACGCTTCCTTGTCCTTCACTTAACGCAAGCTTTTTTTTTTCTCTGTCAATGTTATGTTCAGTTATACATACATTATGTGTCTACTCTTTTGACACTGCTGGCACGAACACGCTGGAATCATTGCTTAGCCATAAACGGGCACTCAAACTAGTTTTTCAAAAAGCACAAGTCGTTTGGACGCAGACTATATAAAAGGTTCAAATTCTCCCCTTACGTCGAAGATTAGAAGACAATAAAGGGGTCATGATGCACAAGACTGTGTCGGGGAACGCACCCTCAACATTAATTCACCGATTCTCAATCAATTCCTGAAGTAGCAATCCATATCCCTGTTCCAAGAATTGACTTACTCAAATCCAGTTTAACATGTTCAGGCTCCTCTTGGTGAAACTCACTCCCTGTTAACACAACAGCAATGCATACCAGCCTTCAAACGTAATTATTTCAACCACCTTATGTGGTAACGTGTATAAACTTCGCAATAAATCCACCACCAATCACCACCACCCTCCACGCCGAGTATAAGAACCGTGACAATTATGAATATGTTTTGCTATTGAAACGTAAAAATAATGTTCATGAGGTTTCGCATGCTTGAGTGTATATTCTGTTTAGTAAGTTTGCCTTGTGTGTGTGTGTGTGTATGTGTGTGTGTGTGTGTGTGTGTGTGTGCGTGTGCGCGGCGCGTGTATGTACGCGCGTGTGTGTACGTGTTTATGTGTTTCCCTTGACATGTTTTTTTTTGCACCTGTATTCTTACGAGACTCTGGCTCTCTCTCTCTCTCACTTTCCCTCTCTCGCTCTGTCTGTCTGTCTGTCTATCTGTCTCGGTCTGTCGGTCTGTCTGTCTGTCTCTCTCTCTCTCTCTCTCTCTCTCTCTCTCTCTCTCTCTCTCTCTCTCTCTCTCTCTCTCTCTCTTCTCTCTCTCTCAAGAGCAGCCTTTTTTCCACTGGAATGAAGGGGACTTGTCATTGCCTGTCATATCCCCCATGGTGTCTGGGTTATCAGTTTGCTTTTTTTTTCATTGTGCTTTGAAATTGATTGTCTTCATACTGTCTTGTCTGCGTCTTGTATTCCTCAGGACTTTTCTGTTTGTTTCATTGTTTTCAAAACATGCATAACTGTGTGTCCTTCCACTCCCGCATCTCTCTCTCTGTCTCTCTCTCTCTCTCTGTCTCTCTCTCTCTGTCTCTCTCTCTCTCTCTCTCTTCTCTCTCTCTGTGTGTGTGTGTGCGCGCGCGCGCGCGTGTGTGTGTGTGTGTGTGTGTGTGTGTGTGTGTGTGTGTGTGTGTGTGTGTGTGTGACTTCCTAAAACCTGGATTTTTTTTTTTACTTGTACCTTTGTACGGGAAGAATATGATTTCTCCTTTATTCTCTTTTGTTTTGTAGATCTGATTACCTCATTTTACGTCTAGTCAATTTGTCAGCTCTTAAGTCACACACACACACACACACACACACACACGCACACACACACACACACACACACACACACACACAAGCACGCACGCACGCACTCACACACACACACACACACACACACACACACACACACACACACACACACACACACACACACAAGCACGCACGCACGCACTCACACACACACACACACACACACACACACACACACACACACACACACACACACACACACACGACTCTCTTTGGATTTTGCACACTGAAGAAACATTTTTGTGACCATGTTCTCTACCCCTATGTGTAACAAGCAACTCGATGTGATCTAGACATTCATTGTTTTTGTTTTCTGTGGATATGTGTCTGTGATCAGGTTTAATAAAGTCATTTTGGGTAGTTACATGTACCAGCAGACTAACCACGGCTGACATAAATGTAAATACATGTATTTACATGACCCTTTTAGCCGTCCTGTACATGAAGACTGCACAGCACAGTTAAAGGCCGTACCTCTTCAATATATATTTTTGATATTTCAAAATTGAATCGTTCGCAGAAGCTATGATCACTTACTACTATTGCTTATTGCTTTGACAAAAAGATATGTTGAACGATGTTTTATGAAAATACTGCAAACGTTTTTTTTTTTTTTTTTTTTTTTTTTTCATTTCCATTTTTCTCACGTGAGATCATCTAATGCAGATTTTATCGAACAAAAGAGCAGATATAATAGTGAAGATCTTGCTGGTTACCAAATAGGACTAAATTCGGTGTTTGTAATATGGCAATTATACAAAGCTCTGAATAGCTTTATTTGTGTGACAATGATAGATCAGTATGACAGTGATAGACCAGTATGACAATGATAGACCAGTATAAAAGTTTCACAAATGCATCATGAATTTGATGATAATCCAAAATGAGATAATTTTATAGTAGTAATCTTGAAACACCCTCAGTACATGCAAGGTCAACTTCAAATGAAATAAAGCATTATATATGTGTGATGTCACCAGCACATATGGAACAAGTCTGCTGTAGAATGCATGCTGAAATGTCTGTCAGTTGAGCTCTGTGCGAGAAAGGGGAGGAATCACCGTTGCCTTCTCTGACTCTTGTTGCTGACGAAACATTCACGTCGTCAGAGTTATTGGCAGTCCATCTATCCTTTCCACATCAGTCACAAGCCTGCAGCCTCCGGTCCCCATGCTATGCCTTTTGTCGTCACTGTCCACTGTTTCTGTGGTGTGTATTCTGTGGATTGGAGTCAAAAGGCAAATTGGCTGTCGTTTACATCGAGAAGAGCGCCTTAAAACGTTAACAAGTGCTTCTTTTCTGGCAACGTAAAGAAACCACTGAATTCCATCCTAGTATTAGTTGTGAACAGAACCTTTTTGTTATGCCTATTTGTGCATGTGTGTGTGTGTGTGTTTCTGTGTGTGCTGCGCGCGCCCGTGTGTATGTGTGTGTGCGTGAACGCGCGCGCGCGTGTGTGTGTGTGTGTGTGTGTGTGTGTGTGTGTGTGTGTGTGTGTGTGTGTGTTCATCCGTACATGTGCATACAGTGAGAAAAAATGGAGAGAGGGATAAGGATACAAATTAAGAACTGGTTTCATGTTCATCTTTTGACAGTTGGGCCTGAAGTAGTGTATGGAAGGGAGACAAAGAGATATGTATAGAAAGTGCCCCATCGGTTTCTCTCGGCAGGTCATACCTAAACCTCCCTAAGAAGTTATTTCATTTTAATCAAGATTCCCATGAGATTTTGTCGCCTCTTCGTTCTTCTGGCAAAGGCTTTGTTTTCCATTACATCAAAATGTTCAAGCTTCCTGAACATATTAGTCTTTTCTTCAAAGAGAAAAAGGTATCCTTTCTTTCTGGAGTGCATACACATCACAACTACATGATAATTGTTACAGGAAAAAAAGAAGCTGAAGTATCGCCTTGATGCCACCGCCATTCTTGACTAAGTTTGACACATATGTTGATATTTGTTAAAAGAATTATTGCATGAACTACAATGCGCCTTTTTCCATCTATATATCTGTCACCATGTGTGTTTGTGGGGTGTGTGTGGGGGGGGGGGGGGGGGGGGGGGTGCGTGCATGCGTGTGTGTGAATTTAGAGATGTGCACACTATCTTAAAGGTACTTATTGAAGACAAAACAGTAGGGTTTTTTAAAAATAATTTTCATGGTATAAATTTTCAAAATATTAAGTTGTTCTTATATAAATTCACCGACGAAAATTTTTTTTTTGAAGAGCTTTTCTTTCACAGGTAATTAAAACAATTTTTCTGTAGTACCGAATCTTCAGACAAACTGTAATCTTTCATGGATTCTACTGACAAAGATTTTGGGGGGTAGATTTTCTTGACAAACTTTCTGTTTTCCACGATTCCCGTGACAAAGTGTTGGTTCTTGTAGCGTCTTTTGTCGTTTTTCTGTCCCATCTTTTGTCCACCTTCAGTGGCAATGCTCCCACGCCGCTCATTCCGATCACTAGGCCGTACTGTCACAGCTCCAGTATCACAGTCCAAGGAGAAGAAACATTTTCAAGTCTGTTCATGAAATAGCCTCCGCAAGAGGAGTCACTGCCCAGCACTCGCTTTGGCTTAAGGCTGTGTCAGACCAATGGACAAAGGCTAGAATACCAAGGTTACATCAAAATGTTGTTAAGCTCTGCATAGTTATGCGGGGATTGTCTTTAGTCGTGACAAGCTCCTAGCATAACACCATAACTCTCCAAAATCCCTCGAAGTCGGAGTTTGGCTGCCCACGTGGCAGGGTAATCAAAAACGGTCACACACGTAATGTTCTCATCCCCAGCTGATGCATTTGTACCATAGTGTTAGAGTACTTTGGCTGTTCGGGTGATCCCTGGAGTCTTTAAGCCAGGGTACGACAACAACAACTGCCCAGCACTGCTGCTTAGTTACTTCGGTGGTGTTCAGTGACGCCTGTTCAGATCCAACATTTACAGGGCCGCGTCATCTAAGTCATCGGTGGAAAGTTAGTTGTGGAGCCAGCGTGAGTAAGTATCCACCTTTGCAAGGATGCCACCATGTCCATCTACCAACAGGATCCCGTGAATTTCTGAACACTAACGACTTTGACGTGGACCGATCACAGGCATAGTCGTAGACAGGAAATCTAAACTGAGGTCACCATAAGTGCAGGACATGAAGAATATCAGAATTTGAGATGTTCGTTGTGATAGATCATTGAGGACAAGGATTATGAAGATGGTGCTATGGACTTTCGTACTGATCTGAGACTGCTTGACAAGGCCATTCTGTGCTGAACATTTCCGTCAACCAGGCTTATGTAGACACAGTGCTGGTCAGGAAATTTGAGCATCAGACATACATCCACCGTATGGATGAAACTCACGTGTGCGGCTCCTGTTTTCCCTATTTAAGCCTGTAACAAACTCCACTCTGGGTGGAAAATCCCTGGGGATAAAGAATCCTGCAGATGAATGCCTCCGGTGGGACTCAAACCTCTCAGCCCGCTACGCTTGGCGCTGCACCAAGGCCTCAAGGTTTTTCTGTCTTTTTCCCTAAACACTCCTGGCAAGATTTCTTTATTATTAGCTTCTTCATGACAAAGGTATTTTTCATCATTTATTCCCAGCACGCCCTTGTCTTGTGTGTCAGAAGAGTTTCGTGCTTAAGTTATTATGTTGATGATTGTTTTTGTGCATAAGTTTCATTTTCTTCAGGTTTTGCAGTTGTTGTTCAGTTGAGATTTTCGGGGAGGGGAGGGGTGGGGTTTCTTGTTTGTTTTCTTTGAAGGTGGGCGTTGTTGATGTTTTGGGGTTGTTTTGAGCCCCGACATGACTGAACAATGGGCAAGGATACAAAAAAAAAAGGATAAAGATATATCTCATTCCTTTAAATCGTTTCACCTTGACAAAAGCTACATAAAAGAACGTAAAATTATTGATTTAAACCGGGTCGTTTTCATCAGTTTATAGCAACGTGATCTTTTCCGTGTTTGTGTTTTAGGGGCCTACAAGAACCATCTGTTTGTGCTGCGCCTGGACCTGGGTCAGCATGATTGACATCCCCGACACCTTCGAGGAATGGGCCAATGTGGAGTTCAATATGCCAGCCACCACTGTGTCCAAAGCTCAGGTGAGATCCATCTCCGTGGACAACCCCAACCCCCAGAGAAATGGGTGCGCTACGTGGCCAAGTACCACTATCGTGTACAGATCGACAACAAAGTGGAGACCTCCTCTGATCTAGAGGTGGAAGAGGACTGACGTGTCGGCTTGCTGTAATGTTTGAGAATCTGGGGTGATGCAGGGCAGAGATATCGCCAGTCCTCTTCCTTTCCCCTCTTTGTGCTCAATCCACCTCCTTCCATGGAAGTGGTTCACATTGACATGGGTGTATTGCTATCTCTTGATGGTTGTTGAAAGCTAGATAAAGGTCATCTGTACTCTGGAGATGGCGTGAGGCTGGTTTGCCAGGTGTTGTAGAATTTCTGGAACGGCGCAGTGTGTCTGAATACTCTTTTCTCTTCCATGTCCACCTTTCTGCCTGTAGTCTGCCTGTGAACCACTCATCACTGGTTATGTCATTCCACACGAGATTACCTGTCACCAAGATAGAGACATTTCCTAATTTCAAGAGAAAGGAAGACTGGCCTCTGTGTCTAATACCTCCAAGGAAGTGGGAGTGTGGCATGTAGGCCATGTAGCCCTCCTTCTTTATGGTCAGCATGGGATGTAAACCACATGACTTGAATTCTTCTATTTGTGCACATGTATCTCTTGCATCTCAAAGGTCTGCCAGGCATGCACTATACTGCGTGCTGAAGCCTTCTCATCTGTTCTCTGAGTGGAAGAAACCTCATTGGTCAGCATGTAGGTTTGGAAGCATAAGCTTAGTATTTCATACCCAGGTTTGAATAGGTTTGTCTGCAGATCTGTGGATGCTATTGTGATAAATCACAGTCAAAAGTTGATGTACAATCTGATCTGGAGGCCGCTGTTCTGGAGATGACCAGGACTGTCAAGCTGGTGTCTTAAGGCACCAGATGTTCCACATTACTGGTGTATTTAAGTATGTATTTGTTTCTCATACTTTTCTTCCACACTGCATTTCTTCAGTAGATCATATTGCCAGGACCAACAACCATGATGTTGATTGATAAGAGATTGAAGATCTGTTTCTGGCCTGTTTGTAGATATACAGCTGTGTGAACAGATGAAGAACACTGAGGATTTTTTTTTTTTTTTTTGGGGGGGGGGGGGGGGGGGGCAGTTGTTGGAAGTTGTGGAAATTGTTTGAATAAATGAATGTGAGGTCAGGGTCTTGCAGTTGAATCCATTGTCCTGCAGTAGCTTGATTGAAGCCGCCATTGCTGTGAAGTAGAAAAGTAGCGTCGAAATAATCACATTTCATAGTTTGTTTCAAACATCATTTCTCTAGAAGATTTTTTTAAAAACTGTTACGCTAGTTGTTTATACTGTTTGGATATATGTTTCCTTTTTCAAGTTACTTTATTGATTGCCATTGTTGGACACATCTTTGATTTTCAAATTGTTGTGGTAGTTAGCTCCCTTAGATGTGCAATCACAGGGTGGTCTGTTCTTGAAGTAGCGAATTTACAGATTAGAAACTGACTGTGTGTGATTAAGCTGTGTTATCAAATAAAATATTGGTCTTTTTTTTATGGCTTTCATGACAGGTCGACTGTTTATATTTGTTGAGTAAACATATTGCGTTGTACAGGGAATCCCAGTAAACATCCTCTTGATGAAGATTCCCTACCAATAGATGTTTGTTTCCTGTAAGTTATTTTTCCGTTTGTCTTTGCTTGATTTAGCTCCCTACAGAAATTCCCTCCCTGTAAAGGCTTCTCTTTTCTGGAATATTTCTCGTTGTGCCCTCCCTTTAAAGGCTTCTCTTTTCTGGAATATTTTCTCGTTGTGCAAGATTTATCTCCTAACAAGGATTCCTTCCCTTTGAAGACTTCTTTTTTTTCTGGAATATCTTCTCTTTGTTTATAATGGATTTATATTCCTATGAAAGTTTCCTTCGATTAAAGACTTCTTTTTTCTGGAATATTTTCTCATTGTCTGTGCTGGATTTACCTCTCAACAAAAATTTCTCCCCGTTAGAGTCTTCTTTCAGGTAGTCATTGGGGCAACACACTGAAGAACGGTTCGCCAGATTCCTCCACTTGTGTCGGTTGTGTGTGCCAAGGCCTGGATCTGACCAGGCCCACGCATTTAGCTTGTTTCCCTCTCAACAGAGATTCGCCCCCTTTAACTTCTCTGGTTCCCATTGGCACCTTCGGATCATGTATGTTTCTCTGACTTCTTTTCTTTTTTTTTTCCTTCTTCTCCTTTTCTGGAATATTTTCTCGTTGTCTGTGCAGTACTTTCCTCTCAACAAAGATTCGCCCCTTTAACTTCTCTGGGTGTCATTAGCACCTTCGGATGTATCTTTTTCTTTCTTGCTTGCAATTTTTTCTTTCTTTCTTTCTTTTGTGAATATTTTCTCGTTGTCTGTGTTATACTTACCTTCCGACAAAGATTCCCTGTTTTAAAAATAAACCTTTTTTTGGCTGGAATTTTTTTTTCTTTTTTTCTGTACTGAAATTTACCTCCCAACAAAGAGTCCTCCTCTTTAAAGACTTCTTTCTTTCTGGAATATTTTCTCTTTGTCTGTGCTAGATTTTTACCTCTCAACAAAGATTCCTCCTTCCCTGTAAAGACTTACTACTTTTCTCGAATATTTTCTCTTTTGTCTGTGCTCGATTTTTACCCCTCAACGAAGATTCCCTCCATTTAAAACCACCTATTTCTGGAACATTTTTTGTCTTAGTACTAGATTTAACCACCCCTCCCCCCCCCCCCCCCCCCCCCAGCAAAGATTCTCTCCCTTTAAAGAATTCTTTTTTCGGAATAGTTTTGTCTTTGTGCAAGAGTGGAAGAGTTACCCTCCCGTCGAAGCCTTCCTTCCCAAAGACTTTTTTTTTTTTTTTTTTTTTTTTTTTTTTTTGCAAGTGTGTCCTGGATGTCATTATTGAGGGATTACACTGTACGAGTTGTTTTGATGCCGGTTAATCTCTTTGCAATATTTTTTGTTACTGTTGTTATTTTGTTATCATTACAGAAATTGACATTGATGACGGTTGATTGGCAGTGGTGATGGATAGTGTTTATTAAAGGGACCATCATTTAAATTCTTTCGAAAATTTTGGTTGTTTTTTCTTGCTTTTGCCATAAGGATGATGTGTAATAATGAGATGATAGCATTTGAAATGTGTCAATAGTCAGAAATTATGAGAGTGGGGAGAAACTGAATATCTGAAGTAGTTCGAAATTAGATCAGGATGGACGATGCAATGTTATTATATTTATTATCTGCCTGAGATAATTGTGACATCTCCTGCATCCATTATTGTGAATGTAACTGTAAATTATTTTGTTAATGGTAGAATCAGGATGATTTAGAATTGATATTGTTTTACTTTATTACAACCATCCAAAATTATTAATTGATCCTGGCTTAAAAAAGGAGAGATTTAGGCAACAGTGATTTATTTGCCGTGTGTGTGTGTGTGTGTGTGTTGGGTGGGTGGGTGGGTGGGTGGCATCTTGTCGTTCCTTCGAGAGTAAAGATCAGTCTTATTGTAGGCACTGCATTTAGGATTGGAAAGATTGTTGTAGTTGTTGCTGGTCTGTTAAGCTTTATTTTCATAATTATAACGGTATTTTGACAGCACTGCCTGTTTGGTGCGTGAAAACCATTACTGGACAGGGCTTCGATCTGAATGGGAAGTCCATTGCAGTTTTTAGTAATGACAAGTGACTGTCCAGTATTTGTATTGGGTTTTATTGCATTATTGATTTTTCAGCTTTTTAATCACATTTCTCTCTCTCTCTCCTCTCTCTCTCTCTCTCTCTCTCTCTCTCATCTCTCTCTCTCTCTCTCTCTCTCTTACAAACACATACACAACACACACACACACACACACACACACACACACACACACACACACACACACACACACACACACACACACATATGCGTGCGCTCGCAACAGACACACACTCTCTCTCTCCATTCTTCCTCTCCTCTCTCTCTCTCTCTCTCTCTCTCTCTCTCTCTCTCTCTCACACACACACACACACACACACACACACACACACACACACACACATTCACTCACACACACGAGATTTTCCATGACCGAGTGCTTGTTCACAAAGAGATTTTTTTAGGGTTTCTTTTCATGAATTGCTACTACGCACACAAAAGATAATTTTCAAGCACGATTACTTGAGTTGTCATTCTTGCATTTGTGATGTAGTTATCCTCACGACGCTATGCCAAATAGATCGCTTTGAATTGGTCCTTTATGTATTATCTCTGTATTACGCATTATATATGGGTTTTGTGCAATTAACAGATATTTACATAAGTGTATTTGATATTCAGGAATGCAGTGGACTTATTTTTATTGACTTACTGCCCTGTCGGTCGAAGACAAATTGTATTACTCTATTCTGTAATCAAAACTGCCTGTGCTTCATATTAACACAGCCAGAATAGGAACGTTATACCGAAGAGAGAGAGAGAGAGAGAGAGAGAGAGAGAGAGAGGAGAGAGAGAGAGAGAGAGAGGAGAGGGGGGTGCAGGAGCGCTGTATACAAATATCAGTACAGGAGCGCGGTATCAATAAATATCGGCACACGTGTACTATACACAAATATCGGTATAAGAGCACTAGTAATGTAGCAGTGCAACAGTACCTAGTATTCACATACTCGCTCACATCGGGAGGAAAAAAGATTTTTAAACTGAATCCAATCTTTATGTAAATACAGACGAGGATAGAAGAAAGAGTGTTTATTTTGTTTGTTTGTTTGATTCGATTTGAGTGTTTGGGTTTTTTTTTTTTTTTCCTTTTTATGCAGACATGGACTACTTGAAACAGAGACAGTATTTAATCTATTGCTTTTTTCCAGACAAGTATAATGTTCTTTTCATGTATTTGATTTTTAGCTCATGCTTGAGATTTTTTGTTTTGATGTGATGATTTGTTTAATTATGGTATTTACAACAGATGTTAGCGGCTTTGTCTTTACGTGTACATCATATGCTAACAACAGTGATCTAGATCCAGTTTTGTTGATGTGTTTTCTTCAGCCCAGAAGTTTCACGATAACCTGGTCAACAGTATCATAAATGTCGAGCATAATGTTTGTGGACTGGTATCATCGGTCCAGGTTTCGAAATGTTTGTGCTTTGGGCCATAGCTCAAGGATAAATGAATACATTTTTTCAGCGCTTTTGCTCATATGTGTGTGTATGTGTTTGTGTGTGTGTGTGTGTGTGTGTGTGTGTGTGTGTGTGTGTGTGTGTGTGTTTACCCGTTTATTTTCTCTTTTATTTCTGTTATATTTCTTTCCTTTATCCATGGATTCGTGCTCAGATGATCAGTAATGTTGCAGGATATTTACATGTGAAGCAGAAACAACAACAGGTATGCTTGTAAAGTTGAGAAGGTGCTTTGGTACGATTAATGTCTTTGCAGGAACAAACACGGTGAGATTATTCCATTATTTGATCGCATTGCATTTGAACCAAAGATAAACTCATCTGTCCATTAGCAGAAAGACAAATGTTACGAAACGTGCAACATTTTTACCGTACGGGTGTTATTGACAAACTTTATGCTTTTCCTAAACAAATCTTCTGTCCCCTTAAAGCAAGACATATCATAATCATGACAGGAAAGGGGGGGGGGGGGGGGTTGCAAAGAAATGGGGTGCAAGGTGTACTTTGGGGATTTAGAGTGCTTTGTCATTAAATGAAAGTGACACTTCTTAAGTGTTTGAAGAGGCTGGGTTCGCCTTACCATGGGCAGATAACTTGGTCCACATTGCTCCTGCTAATTTATTTTACTCACTTAATTTTAAAAGGGGGGAAAGCTATTTCATTTCGGTACAGTTAGAACCACATTCTGTCGTTTATCCCTACAATTTCGAACCAGATTCAATCATTTATCTCCACAGTTCGAACCAGATTCCATCTGTTATCTTTACTAGTAGAACCAGATTCAATTTTTTATGTCTACAATTCGAACCAGATTCTATCTTTTACTATCAAGTGGACTTCAGTCAGTAAGTTAAGATCAAAGCCAGGAATATTAATTATATATTATTTTGATATGTCTTGTATTGTTTTGATTTAAAACAGACGTGTATTTTGTTCGGCTATTTTTAAAAGAAATCTTTTTTAACTTATAGGAAGAATTTATCTTGTTACCATTCTGAGTTTTGATTTTCAATTACTTTGCTAGTCACTTTAATACAAGTAAAGTATGTATAGTGTTAACTTGAAAGTCTAGACAAATGTTTGAAAATAATTCAACAAGCGTATCTCAGGGCATAAAGCTTCATTTTCTTATTGGATCCCTCACCGAGTGATTAGATCTTATTTAGTTACTCAGTTAGACACCCAGTCAAAAACTTGTATGAACTCGTGACAAAAATAAGCTTTACTGTTGAAACTTCAGGTTTGTTTGTAAGGTTTTATTGCGTGCTTCTGTATGGTTTTGTTATGTTTTGTTAAATTTCACATCATGTTTATGACCTCTCTCAGTTCTTGCCACGTGTTATAAAATAGTCACCACCACAACCCATTTTTCTGATCTTTTCCTTTGATACAGTATTGAAACAATGGTTATATCTTAATCACCCACCTATTATTCTTATCTTTTGCTTTGATACAGTATTGGAAAAATGGTTATGCGTTAATTGCTTTCATTGTCTTCTTACTTAGTCAAGGGAATAATGAAGAGCTTATGATGACTACGGAGATTTTATTTTCCATAATTAATAACAGGATGTCTTGGAGTGTGTTGAAGAGTGTGGGAGAGGAGCCTGTAAAATTGGTTTTATTTGCATTATTTTCTCCTCACAAAATGTTTACAGACTTTTCGTTGTATACTCAGGTGTGTGTGTGTGTGTGTGTGTGTGTGTGTGTGTGTGTGTGTGTGTGTGTGTGTGTGTGTGTGCGTGCGTGCGTGTGTGTGTGAGCGTACATGTATGTGTGCATGCGCGTGCGCGCATGCTTTTGCATGCGTGGGTTTGAGCTTGTCTCCTGTTATTAAGTAACCGTGAGTCTCATAGTTTCTGTAAGCTCTCAAGATCCTGTTTTACTTTAAAGTGGGACTTCTGTGATTGTTCAGATCTTCATTCAGGTCTGTTTAAGTAACTATTTGTGTGCATGGGTTGACATGGTCTAGATTCCCTAGATCCGTTAATTTCACGCTCAAGTTTGCTGTGCTGCATTCCGTTTAAGCTGGGAGAGACACTTCAGTTGATGTGGGGATGACCCTAGCGAGAACTCGGAATTTGAAGAGATGTGTGTGTGTGTGTGTGTGTGTGTGTGTGTGTGTGTGTGTGTGTGTGTGTGTGTGTGTGTGTGTGTGTGTGTGTGTGTGTGCGTGCGTGTGTGCGTGTGTTGGGTTGGTAAGACGTCAGGGGAATCTTCATGTCAGTCCCCAGGTTCGTCAGGATTTTGGGAAGGGGAGTGGTGAAGGGAGAGGAAGAGGGGTCCTGTTCGGTCTTGTGTGTTGCTCATCCAGGGATGTGTTCAGTTTGCCTTCTGTGATGTAGCGTCTGTGTTCCCAGTCTTGGTGTCAAACCTTTGTGATGGTCCAGTTTCCATTCTCATTTTCTTAGGTCTGGTGTGCGGGAGGTCTGAGTTCCCACAGGCCGGGTCCCTCCCATGGCGATCTGTGATAACAAAATGCCAGGATGTGTGTTGATTTTGTCCGTGGATTTCTTTTTTCTTTTTTTTCGGGGTGGAGGAGGGGAGGGGATGGTGAATTCCTGGTTGTTGTTGTTTTTTTTTAAAATCTGAGTTCCATGACCTTTTGTTCTGGCTTGTCTTTCAGGTTGTTATTTGTGTTGTTATGTAATCTCTGTATCATATTCTGTTCATAGAAAATAGACCGTGTTCCTGATTGTGTTTACTCATGTTGCTTGTCTTACTTTTTGTTGTTGTTGAATGTTATTATTGATTGACTTTTCGTTGTTGTTGTTTTTAGGAGACAAATAAATGTGTATGGAGAGAGACGAGATTCTGCAAATTTCTGCTTCAAAATGCCATTCAGATGTGTTCAGCTTTAATTTTTGTTCATGAGCGTGTTTTTTTCCCGTGTTCTCAAAGGCGTTCAAGTTGACAGTTATGTCTTTTTGTTTGTTGTGGTCGATCTTTTATTCGGTACTAACTTCAATAAGCGTCAGTCTGATGTAGTGCAGAAGTGTGTGTGTGTGTGTGTGTGTGTGTGTTTGTGTGTTTGTGTGTGTGTGTGTGTGTGTGTGTGTGTGTGTGTGTGTGTATTGATTTGTTCATATCAATTCAGATTCCATGTCAAACATTATTGTGATACATTATTGTGATTTTTTTCTCTGAGTGACGTAATGTCATTTGTGATGATTCTAACAGGCATTCTTGTACTTACTTGTTTATCGGTTGATATGTTTACATGTCTTTACTGTTCAAAATTTCGCTTTTTTATCCATTTTACGGCACACGATGCCGCTTTCCAGAGTTTTTGGTTATACAGCGTTGACTTCTTACTTTTACTAATGACATTGCGTGTTTGATGACATGGAAGTATAATGATGCTTAGATTTTGACGCATCACGCAGATCTGTGCTGTCGCACCTTTGGAATGAGTCCCCCCCCCCCCCCCCTCCCCTCCCTTCTGTTTTGTTGTTGTTGGTTTTTTTTTTTAGACTCACCTCTATGAAAGCGATATTGACATAGTAAAAGACCATGATATAGCCCATATAGTCGGCTTGGCTATAAACAACACGAAAAGAAGCTTTTTTTAAAAATGATTTTTTCTTTTAGTGTTTGATAGCATTAACGTACAATAAAAGACATCTGTGCATATCCATGAATTATCCAAGCATGCCTGTTTGGTGTATAATGATAAGATGTTGTATACACTTCGTGTATCAAGACACAAACCGGCTGTGGTCGAAATAGGGAAATAGTTACAACGTTTTCATGTGCATCATATCACTTCTCATTTGGCAGTGAACACTTCTCAAAGAGACTTTAGAGCAAACCATATCAAATGTTCTCATTTGCCAGTTGATTTTTGACCAGCTCTGGAGGTACTTGGAGAGGTACATGAATGACGGGACAGGTTTTTGACTGCGCATGGGAATGATCAATTCGCTCGAGTATTATTGGATGAAGCGTCTATGTAAGGACAGCTTTGCTTCTGTAGCCAACCTTTCGAAATGTGGCCAGAAATACCTTTTGATTTGATCTTCGGTTATTGTGATGATAAGTTGTATTTGTTTTCCAATTAAACTTTTTGTTGTTGTTATTTTAACCTGTCCTTCAGAATGCTTTTTTTTTTTTTTTTTTTTTTTTAAAGCTATTTTTCTGTTTCTTTTACTGTTTGTTGCCATGTTCCCTTTTTTCAAATGATTCTCAAATGGGCTGTCTTACTGCCCCATTCTCAAAGTCCCTTTTTCACTCCGCGAGTTATGTCGGTTTGGGAGTTTGCATCGTATTATCCTCCTAACAGAATCTTGTGTGAGGTTTTCTTTTGTGTCCCAAACTATCGCATTTTTACAGAAATCATTTTTACTGTAATTTGTGTTAAATCTTAAGGTTTGTTTCTCTTTTGTCACGTTTCATGTCATAAACCAGATCTCTCTCTCTCTCTCTCTCTCTCTCTCTCTCTCTCTCTCTCTCTCTCCTCTCTCTCTCTCTCCTCTCACACACACACACACACATCTCTCTCTCTCTCTCTCTCTCTCTCTCTCTCTCTCTCTCTCTCTCTCTCTCTCTCTCTCTCTCTCTCTCTGTTTTGTTCATCATTCCATTGTTTGAAAGAAGCTAGTTTGTTAAAACAAGTTTCTTTTACCCACTCATATTTGAATGACAAAATTCATCACGTGTGCGGTGTGGGGTGTGGGTGTGGAAAAGTTGTTTTTGTTTGTTTCAATCATGTGCTTCATATGGCAAAATTTCTCCGCAGACTCGGTCATATACGGAGTCCCCCAGGGACTTACGTCATTTTCTCTACTGTAACTTCATCGATGATACTGAATGTCTGTGCTAATTTTATGTTTGTAATGCTTTGATTATCGATTTGTCTGTATGAATGACATGTATTGTAATGATGTGTGCATGACAATAACAGATCGTAACTATACCTTGGATTAAAATCTTCGAGCTTGAGTATTTAAGATCTCTCTCTCTCTCTCTCTCTCTCTCTCTCTCTCTCTCTCTCTCTCTCTCTCTCTCTCTCTCTCTCTCTCTCTCTGTCCCCAGTAAAAATAGTCTATTTAAACCAGTGTGAGATTACCAAGCATAAGCTTATCAGATTAAAGATCTGCAGTGAAAGCTCATGAGATAGCTTCATCCATGTTGTTTCGAGTTCAGCTGACTGCAGAAACCATCTCAGGGCCAGGATGGCTGAGGGGAACAAACGACAGAGGCCTAATTTACGACTGCAGAAACCATCTCAGGGCCAGGATGGCTGAGGGGAACAAACGACAGAGGCCTAATTTACGCAGCATTGCAGTTTTAATCTTTGCTATACTTCTTGGTTATGCAGCCGGCCATCCACACTCATGATTTTTTTGTTGCATCATTCACTCGAATTTTGTTGCTGCTTCGACGTTCTAGGACTTGCTCATTGAAGCCTGGCAAAGCATATCCGTGCGTCAACATTGTCGTCATGAACTGAATTTACTTATGGAAACACTGCATATATAGTAAGCAGTCATCCGCTAGATACCCCCCACATTCTGTGCCAGTAAACACTGGTCATCCTTTCATAGAGAAGAACGCGGGTCGCGGAATACCGTGGTGTACAGCGAAAGGCTTTTCCTTCATAAAACTGATCGGTCTTTCCAGACGTAAGACGTCCAGCAGAGATTAATGGATATACGACGGAAGTCAAGGCAATCTACTGCGAAAGTTACGTTCGGCAGAAGTTTAGGCGATGCACAGCAAATGTTGAAATAATATATGGTGAAAGTTAAAGCGACCTACAGAGGAAAGTTAAAGCGATATGTTGAGAAAATTTTTGGTGATGTAAAATGAAAGTTAAGGCAATGGGCAGCGGAAGTTCTGGTGATGGATAGCGAAAGCCAAGGCGATAGACAAGGAATGTTAAGGCAATAAAGTGAAAGTTAAAGCAAGGGATAGCGGAAGTTCAGGTAATGAACAGCGAAAGTTAACACGATGTACAAGGGAAAGCTGTGACAATTATGCAGGGAAAGTTAAGGAGATGGTTTCGGAAAATGTAAGGTAAACGTAGAGGGAAGTTAAAAAGATGGACAGCGAAAGCTTTAGCGATGTATCGGGAAAAGTTGGGCAGTGCACAGAGAAAATTGGTGCCGCGAAAGTTAAGATGAAGCATGGGAGCAATGTAATGGGAAAATCAAGGCAACATGCTATGAAAGTTAGGATGATGTAGGGGAACGGTAAGGCATATAATGATTTGGGGAACGTTAAAGCAGTGTACATGGAAA
>CM031598.1:58213430-58223430 GCA_018398815.1 Conus ventricosus | reverse complement strand
TGACATCGAATTCTACAAGATCCACCATTTGAATGGCAGACCAGATTCCCCTGTTCTCGCAAGAACACAAACGCAAAGTGTAAATTCTGAAAGTGAAAAAGAAACTGCATGGCGCCAATATTTTTGTTGGGGAAGATTTCTCCTTCTGAGTGAGGGAAATAAATATTAACGGTGACCACATCTGGAAAAAAAAAGCCAAAAATGATGGGAAAAGAGGCAAGATGGTCTTCGACCACCTGCACATAGATGGCGAAAGGTACTTCCTTGGTGAGGGGGACAGTTTGCACGAATCCGGATAGGAGATTAGCCGACCACATTCTGAACGTATCCCCCCCGCCCCACCTCTCTCATAACAGCAAAGAGGGAACAGAATAAACCTGTCTCTCATGTCAGTGACACGTTTCAACGCCGCGATTTTGATCAGGAGCACAAGCTAATGACAGTGTGAGTGAGCACGTGCGTGCAAACCCAAAACGTTTCTCTTTTTTTTTTTTTGCTGTGGAATGTAAATGGTCAGTCATTTGAAGAAAAAAAAAGAAAAAAAAAAGATTCTGGTTTCACCTCTTATGTTTGTGAATTTGATTTTGTTTGTTTAGTTCAGACATTTATTGAGGAGTGTCAGTTTGATGTATTTATGGGATACAAACTATTTTAACAACCTGCTGTAAAATTTACTGAACATGGTAGACGATCGGGAGGACTTGTTTGTTCAATAAGAAATGATCTTTTCCCGTATGTTGAAAGTGTTGATATGGACCATAACAATTGTGGCTTTTTTTTTTTTTATAAAGGATTATTTGGATTGGGAAAAGATGTTCTGTATGTTTGTACATATATACCTTCAGAATGATCTTCCTTATACACTCATTGTGATATTGACAATGGAATTAGTATGCTTGAAAAATGTTTAAGTGATTTTTGGTTGCAGAATGACGTGTACGTTATTTGAGTCGGTGATTTGAACAGTAGAAGTGCTGATGTTTCTCAAGATCATTCTGTAAAAAATAATTTTAACCCACAATTCAATAATTTATCTCTTAATTTGATCCATCAATCAAATGGCCATACTCTGAACAACAATGGAAAATTATTAATGAACATATGTACTGCATTAGATATCAATATTTTGGATGGCATGTCCAAAGGCGACCATGAAGGTTGCTACACATTCTTATCTGATTCTGGGAGAAATGTCACAGACTATTTTGTATTCTCACGTGAACTTTTTATGATTTTTTTTTTACTTCTGTGAACTATCTGTTGTTGACCGTATTGATTCTGACCATTTGCTAGTGACAGCTTGTGTTGTTTTCCCAAAGCAACATTTGCCTAATATTTGTATGCAAAAAGGGGATTTTTGTTATAAACAAACTTATGTGGGACGAAATCTGTGCTGTTATATAAACCAGTATTTTGTGCAGTGAAGAAATACACACTAAAATTGATCTTGCGATTGATTTAGCTCATGATAACGTGAATGATGCTCTCAAAGCTTTTGATGATTGTGTAAGAGAAAGTGTTGAATCCAAGAAAACAGGTCTATCATTTAATTACAATGGAAATTCAAGTGAATGGTTTGATATAGGATGCAAATGTTGTTAAAGAATACTAAAAGATTATTGCGGATGTTTCGTCGTTCTGTAAAATTCAAAAAGAAAAAAGAATCAATAATCAAAAAGAGAAATTAATATGTTATTGCCAAATAAAATTTTTTATAGCCACAGAAGAAGCAATTCAACAAAGCATTATTAGATAAACTTGTAATGACAGTGATAAAGGAAAAGGAATTCTGGGACGTTGTTCATAATGCGTCTTTCAAAAGAAAACAGCCTAGAAATAACATATCAATTAACTCCTGGTTTCAACATTTTAAAGCCTTGCTGGAGAGGGGTGCTGACAACACAGTAAATGATGACTCAGTTGAAGAAATGGAAGGCTACACGAAGTTTCCAATCTCTACAGAAGAAATACTGCTTGCTTTAAGAACACTTTAAAAAAAAAAAAAAAAAAAAAAAGATGTAAAGCAACTGGTCTCGATGGCATTACTGGCGAACTCTTTCAGAATTCGAATGATCAGGTTATACATTTGTTTCCTGAAATTATTTAATAAGCTATTTCATAATGACGTATTCCCTGACAACTGGTCAGAATCTGTTATTTAGCCTACTTTTAAAAAAAGGAAATATCAATAACCAAGACAATTGCAGATGAATTTCTTTGAGTGATATGAGTGGTAAATTATTTGGTATGGCGATAAATAACAGATTTAAAGAATGGGTGGAAGAAAATGTCACAGGTGATGATCAAGCTGGGTCTAAGAAAGGATACTCAACAGTCTACCACATGTTTTCCTTACTAGTCCTCTTACAGAGACAGTTTTGTTACAATCGGAAATTGTATGTTGCATTTGATTTCGAAAAAGCTTTTGATACGATAAATCGAAATCTTCTCTGGACAATTCTCTTGAAAAATGGTATTCAGGGTAAATGTCTTAATATCATGTACAACGATATCATAGCTAGAGTTTGATGTGGTTCTTCGCTAACAGATTACACTGCCTGCACATCAGGATTAAGACAAGGAGATGCATGCAGCCGTAGTTATCAACAATGGAAGACATGGTGCCAGATTTTCACTTGACGCATTTGGATTATTTGTTATTTATGTCGTTTTGATGGCGGAAACAGTTACAGGTTTGCAGACACAATTGAAGAGCCTACATCTCTTCAGCTTGAAGCTGAAATGATAAAAGCAATATTATTGTATTTCGGATGGGTGGCTATTTGAGAGAAAAATACTTATACGATAGTGTTACGATGCCTCTAGTTAACATGTATAAATACTTGGGAATACTTTTTTCGATGCGCTTGAGCTTTACTGATGCATGCAAAGACCTTGCAAGCAGAGCTAAAAAATTATTTATCTTTTGAAGAGGTTATGCATGTTGAATAGCAACTCTTTAATTAATTCATAAAATGATTTGATCCTCAGATACAGCCAGTTGTGCAGCATGGCTTTGAAATATGGGGCCTAAACAATGCTGTTGTCCATTGTGGAACAGTTGATTTATTTGCCCTGAAGAAAGTTTTTAGGAAAAGACAACCGAATACCGGATGACCTTGTTTATGCTGAAACATATCGATATCCGATATAATAAATTCTGCTGTCAAGTGCATTCGCTAATGGTTCAAATGGAGAAAGCTTATGATATGCTACACGATCTAGACGCAAGTGGTGAGAAAAACTAGGTAACAAATGATTGCCTATGTTTGTTTAAATATGGATTTGGTTTAGTTGGGGCAAATCAAGATATTGAAAGTGTGCATGGTATTATACGTTGTTTTCAACAAGGGCTTATTGACTGCCGGTGGCAAACTTGGTCCAGTTATATTCAGACTAGTGATAGGTTCAGCTTGTACAAAACGTTTTGCAGTGACCACAGTTTAAAAAACCTTATTTGGATTTAGATATTGATAAGCATCTAAAACATATCACAAGTAAATTTAGGCTTCGGATTTCTGAGCTTGTATTAGACCGTTGTCGATACAAGACGTTTATGTCTAACGACTTAATTTGTCCCTTATGGAATGAAAGCCAAGAATATGAGGTGCATTTGCTCTCTGTTGCCTAGAATCCAGACGTATATGCAAAACTTTAATTAAGCCTAAATGTTATGGACATCCTTCACTATTTAGATTGAGTTTGTTAATGTCATTGACCGAACCTGAAGACGTACATAATCTTTCTTTGTTTTTATATAAAATGAGAGATGTTGTTACTACATGAATACATTCTATATCATCGTTAGCTTTTTATTTTGAATTTGCTATATACCTCCATTTGGTTGAATATCCACCCTAGCCCACTTCCACGCCCACCCCTTCGTGATGGGCAGAGTCCTAATATGAATAAAATATTTGAGTCTTGAGTCTCTCTCTCTCTCTCTCTCTCTCTCTCTCTCTCTCTCTCTCTCTCTCTCTCTCTCTCTCTCTCTCTCTCTCTCACGTGCGCGTACTCCTCCCTTTAACTGCACTCTCTCTCTCTCTCTCTCTCTCTCTCTCTCTCTCTCTCTCTCTCTCTCTCTCACACACACACACACACACAACACACACACACACACACACACACACACACACACACACACACACACACACGAGCGCGCGCGAACACACACTCACACACACCAGAAAGAAGTAAAACAAACACACAAAAAAAGAAATCAAAGACCGAAGCTGCCAGAAAAGGAAATTGACGGAGGGCTGAAGACGGCCTTGTGCCAGTGAATTCATGTCTTCGGTCATAAATATAGGATGAGCCCGAACGTTCCAGAGATTAAGAGGCGACACACGCTCGCTCCTACTTCTCTCTCTCTCTCTCTCTCTCTCTCTCTCTCTCTCTCTCTCACGCACCTGCTTCTTTCTCTCTGTCTGTGTCTGTCTTGTCTGTCTCCCCTTCTCTCTCTCTCTGTGCATGCGTGCGAGAGTGCGCGCGCGCGCGTGTAAGTGTGTGCGTGCATGTGTTCGTTCGTATATGCGTGCGTGCGTTCTTGCGTCCATGTGTGCTTGTGTTCGTATGTGTACGTGCATGTGTAAGCGTAAGTGCGTGTTTGTGTGTGCGTGCGTGCGAGCCATCGATGAATATGCCTGCAGATACTGACTAGTGCAGTCGGAGGCATTAGATTCACAGACATAGAAAAAGATTTTGTTTTAACATCCGTGATTAGATTAGATTGGTACAGGCCTGTGTATTACCTCAATTTATTCGTCTGTTTAGAGAATAGGAACTTAGATTGTGTGTGTGTGTGTGTGTGTGTGTGTGTGTGTGTGCGTGCGTGCGTGCGTGCGTGCGTGCACGTGCGTGCACGTGCGTGCGTGCGTGCGTGTGTGTGTGTGTGTGTGTGTGTGTGATATCAATCGCTTGAAAGTTTACAAAAGTTCGGCGAGATGCCTAGCATGATGACATAAAACAGAGAGAGAGAGAGAGAGAGAGAGAGAGAGAGAGAGAGAGAACAATTTAGCTTCCGATTCAGCGTCCCTTCTTCTGAAAGTCACCCACTCTTGGTTATATATGAAAAATGAATATTGTCTTCAATGCCCTTAAGACAGAAATCTTTTTTTTTTTAATTTTTTTTTTTAGCAACGAATTGCTGTACCTTCTTTTCCTTTCCACCATAAATCGTAACGTCTTCGTATCGATATATATGATGGTTTGAACATCTCACTCCTTCTCACCACGACTACCCCCAATTAAAACTTAGCACAAATCCCTTTTCTGATTCTTCCCCTCCCTCTCCCCCTCCCACCAATCAAAATTAACCCAAATCCCTTTCTCTGATTCAGCGCGAGATCAGCACCCACACGCAAGCTCAAACACAACATCCTTTCCCTCCTCCACTCCTCGCTCTCCCTTCCTTTTCTCACCTCCCCTTCCAACACGTCGAGTTTATTTTTTATTTTTTTGTTTTTTTTGTTCACCTAGGATGTGATGGATCAAGGATCATGAAGACATGTTGTTTATAGCTCAGTCCAATCTCATGATGGCTGCAGTGACCATTAAAAAAAAAAAAAAGAAAAAAAGAAAAATAATGATGACGGTGTCATTGTCACAAAATATTCGTAGCAGCAATTCCCCTTTTTAATGGCCACCGATGCTGTGTTTTATTTTCTACTTTATTCACCTTTTTTCACTGGTTGCGTACTTTTAATCGACAACACTTATTTACAAATGTTCAGGATACTTTTTGTGACATAATCATTACGATCAAGTGGGGGTGTTGAGCAGACGATGTTTGTGATCTTAGAATTATGTCCCCTGTCTACCAGAATAAAATACCTGTGGCACCCTCTTCATTATCTTGGACCAACGGTAGAAAAACACTGAACGGTCGTGCCGAGTTCTACACAGTGAGATTGTGTTTCCTCCTATGTGTTTTCCCCCATCATGACTTCTCAACTATCAAACAGCTACCAGTGAGTGAGATTGTAGACTCGTATTTCATTCCATGCCATGTGTTGTTCAGTAGTCTTTTAGTTCAGTAGTTTTATTTAACGTCTTTTCATCGCAAGATTATTTTATGCGATGTGTTGACAGTTGCTTTTGTTTGTCAGATTGTAATGTAGGCCTAACTGTAAAGCGCGTAGTGTGATGTAAGCTTACATACGCACTTTCTCCAGTGACAATTCTTTAAACAGTATAATAATAATAATAAATATAATAACAACAGCAACAACAATAACAATTATGATACTAGTAGTAATAATGAAGATAATGCTAATAACAATAATGATGATAATAATAATAATAACAATGATGGTGATGATAATGATGATGATAATGATGATAATGATAATAGCGACAGCAAGAACAACAAAACAACATTTATTATTATAATAACGATGAAAACAATAATACATAATGATAATAACAAACTAATAATAGGAAATAATAAGAGCAATCGCAACGCAGTGATCAAGGATTTCATTTCAGGTCAGCTTGAATGCCAATACTTTACCGGTTACGGGTTTAAAAGACAAAATCTGTGATGTAAAGACTAGTGCACCTTATGCTGTCTCTAATAACAGCGCCATTTATCAATACATTTTTTAAAATGAAAATTTGAAAACGAGTTTACTGAATATTGCCTGGTATTTTAGCTCACTTTGTAATTGTGAATGATGTAGTTAAATTTCCTGTTTAAAAAATGAAAATGTCAATCACATTTGTTTGCCTTTGTTCACGTTGTCATTTTTTTTCCCAGTTGAGTTTTTTGCTAGTCGCCATTTGCAAAAACCAATCCTGTGTAGGCATTGCCTACTCGAGAGAACGTGTCGTAGCATACTTATCAACTGGTCCAACCAGACAGTTAGAATTCTGATGCTAAGGGCCACCAAACAGAGGAGCTTATTATGTCAGCGTATAATTTGAAAAGATTTGTTTTCTGATCTTTAACACTAGACGACATTTATCTTACTTGAATCGAAAATGAACTGGATAATAAACGAAACGAAGCTGAATTAATCACAGAGCAGCTCTGTCCTCGTCTTGGTCTTTGTTCACCTTTGCTGCTGCTGCTGCTGCTGCTGCTGCTGTTAATGTTGTTGTGTATGTTTCGGGCTACCCAATTCATCAAATTGCGTATCTTGACAAGCATCAAATTTTGCAAACTTTCCTGTGATTTGTGCTTGTTAAGATCTGAATTCACCTGTTGATTTACTACTTGGAAACATATCCACTTGTTGAAAACAGAGAGAGAGAAAAAGCAAAACAAACAAGCGAACAAAGAAAGTCAACAAACATTTTTATTCTTGAGCATGACATGATTGTTACTCATGAGCAATCTCGGACAATTTATTGCTGTGATTTGGAGTGCAAAGACATTTTCTTTAATATCACACATATATGCGTACGCTCGCGCGCGTACATTCGCGCGTACATTCGCGCGCACACACACACACACACACACACACACACACTCTCTCTCTCTCTCTCTCTCTCTCTCTCTCTCACACACACACACACACACACACACACACACACACACACACACACACACACACGCACACACACACATTTCTTTGTGTCCTTGTTTGGATGCTCGCTCAATATTTAAGGACGTGCAGTGACCTCGCTCAGCAAGCAATTCCTGTGAAGACGAAAGACGAAACATTGACATCGGCCGTCAGTTAATGTAGTCCCCGATTCTGATTGGTTTGATTATGAAAACGCGCAACAGTTGATGTTGAATTTGATGTTGTCACAGAGGCGAATTAATATTTCGCGTATGATTCGTTGAGCGACCCTCCCTCGTCCCGCCTGCTTCAAGACCATATCTGGGCTGTAGATCCAGTGACAACAAAACAAGTCAAAGCAGGGCCAGTTCAAAGATGTATTTACATGGGCTGTTGAGGACAAAAAGGCTAACAACATTCATTTTCGATTAAGTATTATCATATCAGACAAAAGTGACTAATATCTTGTTGCAACTTAAAAAGGACATCTGGAGGAACATCAGCTCAGAGGTTCTTGAAGAAGCCTTGTGTGTAGTGGTTATATGTCACGTCGTGCGAATCCAAGCGTTCGGTAAGGTGGGTGAAAGCCGAGTGCTCATCACATGGTGAACATAACAATACATCTTTAAACAGGTATGAATTAATGTAGAATGTATACCCTGTGTAACACTGTCTCTTCCTCGCCGTTCCCAAGAGCAGATGAAATGAAATGTTTGAAGCCAGGGTGGATTTGGAGAAAAAAAAGTTGGTTGTCTGCCATGTTGGTCACTCTAATTCTCTGGCCAGGTGTCTTTCACCTGAGATCACGTTTTGGTTTCTGTCCCTCTGCACCGGCCAATAGGCGCAGACACGCAAAAGACACACCTGAAGATGTCTGTTGGACCCAGAGAAGTACTGTCCTCAACCGCCAAAGAAACCAGCTGGGAGTAATCCTGCATCACCCTTGAAAGCCTAACGGTCTTAATTGACACCGCATTCTGCACTAACATACGTAGAATGTTCCCAGTAACATTATGTGATCTTCACCTATTTCGGTGTTATCTTCAATGGCAAAGAGAATCAGCTGAATGTTAAACGACAGTCTGTGACAAACTATGCATTTTTGTTCTTTGCTGTCTGATCTTTCGTGCAGCTTCAGTGGCATTGCCCCCACACCGCTCATCCCGTCCCTTCGTCCCCAGCCACCTGGCTTGTTCAGCCGCACTCCCGGCACTGGCAATTCACAGGGAACAGTCAATGCCAAGTCGTCATGAGGCAACCCACCAGAGGAGACACTGCACTGCTGCCGAATCGCTTCGGTGGTGTTCAGTGGTGTCCATTCTGAACCAGCATACGCAGGACAGCACTTACTATCCCGCCCCCTCCCCCCCCGCCCCTACTGATGAGAATAATTGCTCATTCGCCGAGCCAACGTCAGTGAAGTCTCCCTCTGGAGAGTGCCTCAACGTCCATCCGACGACAGTCCCCACGAATTTGACATTTTCCAATACTTTGTCCACAGACTGCTATACATATATATGCAATTTTGCTTCGGTTGTTCTTACCACTTTAATTGTACCTATAACTCGATATGTTCATGGAAAACATCGCGCCTTTAGTTACTGAACACAATTCAGTCTCTCCGGAAAAAGGAAAGACCAAGAGTGCCTCATACAAACTGTGGTACCATTTTCCGGCGAAAAGTGCCCAGAGTGAAAAATGAAAATAACAGAAACGTTCCAATCGCTCCCAATGTTGTTAATAAAAGACAGAATCAGTAGTATCTCCTGCAGATAATCCTTGACAAATGATGGTTTATGTGAATGAATTTCAAACTCAGTTGACCACAATCACACAGTTTGCAATGTGCATCGAAGAGAAAAGCAGCTATAAATCAATGGATCACTATATAGTAGAACAAAGGTACACCCAGAGTGTTTTTTTCTAGATATTGCATCTCTCTCTCTCTCCTCTCTCTCTCTCTCTCTCTCTCTCTCTCTCTCTCTCTCTCTCTCTCTCTGTGTGTGTGTGTGTGTGTCCTTCCATTTGCTTTTTTTTTTTTTTATTCTCTGTCAGTGTGTGTGTTGTTTGTGTGTGTGTGTGTGTGTGTGTGTGTGTGTGTGTGTGTGTATGTGTGTGCGTGCGTGCGTGCGTGCGTGCGTGCGTGTATATATATATATATGTGTGTGTGTGTGTGTGTGTGTGAGTGTGTGTGTGTGTGTGTGTGTGTGTGTATGTCGCGCGCGCGCGCGCGCGAGTGTGCGTGTATGTGTGTGTGTGTGTGTGTGTGTGTGTGTGTGTGTGTTGTGTGTGTGTGTGTGCGCGCGCGCCATGTCTGTTTCTGTATGTGCGACAGAGACAGACACGGGCGGAGAGGGACCTACTGTCTCTTTTAGCGCTCTCTCTCTCTCTCTCTCTCTCTCTCTCTCTCTGCGTGCGCGCGCACGAGAGCACACACACACACACACACACACACACACACACACACACACATAATTATACACACACACCTG
>CM031598.1:58200930-58205930 GCA_018398815.1 Conus ventricosus | reverse complement strand
GGGGGGGGGGGGGGGGGTGGGGGGTGGGGGTGGGGGGGGGGTGAACGGTTGTCAGGATCTGATTGTAGATGGGAGGGGGGGGGGGGGGGGGAAGGAGGAGTTCAAAGCCTTGATCTCTGTTCAGGTTGGGGCGTCTGGTCTTAATTTCGATGACTTCTTTAACTTTTCTTTTTGTGAGGAAGGGCTCTGTAGACAGGATCTTGGTTTCTTGGGGGCTGAAACTGTGGCCTGTGGCTTGTAGATGTTCATGTATGGCAGAAGTAGATCGGTTTTGGTGTTCCTGTAGACGGGTGGTGAGTGGTCTTGCTGTCTCGCCAATGTAGGTATGGGTACAGTCTTGACATCCTACCTGGTACACTACACCACACTGCTTGAGGGGGCCGTTTTGTCTTTGACATGGGTCAGTTGCTGGCGTAGGGAGTTGGTGGGTTTGTGGAACACTTTGCATCCATGTTAACTCATTAAAGGAGTCTCAGAGCGTCTAGCCAGGACCTTCCAACAACATGGATACAAAGTATTCCACAAACCCACCAACTCCCTACGCCAGCAACTGACCCATGTCAAAGACAAAACGGACCTGCTTGCTGGCGTAGGGAGTTGGTGGGTTTGTGGAACACTTTGCATCCATGTTAACTCATTAAAGGAGTCTCAGAGCGTCTAGCCAGGACCTTCCAACAACATGGATACAAAGTATTCCACAAACCCACCAACTCCCTACGCCAGCAACTGACCATGTCAAAGACAAAACGGACCCCCTCAAGCAGTGTGGTGTAATGTACCAGGTAGGATGTCAAGACTGTACCCATACCTACATTGGCGAGACAGCAAGACCACTCAACACCCGTCTACAGGAACACCAAAACGATCTACTTCTGCCATACATGAACATCTACAAGCCACAGGCCACAGTTTCAGCCCCAAGAAACCAAGATCCTGTCTACAGAGCCCTTCCTCACAAAAGAAAAGTTAAAGAAGCCATCGAAATTAAGACCAGACGCCCCAGCCTGAACAGAGATCAAGGCTTTGAACTCCCCCCCCTCCCCCCTCCCCCCCCATCTACAATCAGATCCTGACAACCGTTCACCCCCACAACAGTCGTCCCATCAAGCCTCGCCGCCACAACAGCAACAGTGAGCTGAAGAAGACAGGGCGACCCTGTCGAAATATTCTCCAAGTAAGTTTTTGATTCTGAGTCTGTAGCTACTTTTCTAATGTCGAATCCAGAATCCAGGAACCTATATTCTTAAATACACTCATGACTTTGGTTTATCGCCTCGTCGCAGATGCAGAATTTGGATGACCTTGAACTTTGCCTGGAGGGTGAGACCCGTCCCTTTGCAGACTGGACACGTGACTTCGTGGACACCTACTACCCGGATGTGGGTCGGCGCTGCTACCGTGTGCCTGCTCTTTACTTCAACACGCAGACTACTTCGCTCAGTGCTGGTGCGAACTTCGAAGGTTCTGTTCTGAGTAAACCGGTAAGTTGACTGTATGGGAGTACATTAGCGTCCATAGGCAATAATATATATGTATATATATAAGTATAAATCGCTACTTATGGCAACCACTGTAAAAGGGGATGTTAAGGTTGCCACATCTATATCTGTTAATTTTTAAATGATACTAAATCAAATTAGCTCATTATGTTCTGTATACTTTGAACTCTGAAGTTGTAAAGAAATAAATGTGAAAAGATAAAAAATGACAGATATACATTTTTACCTGGTTACCCTAAGGTTTTCTTAGTGTTTGTTGGGTCTTAGGACAACCAGCAAA
Organism: Conus ventricosus; assembly: GCA_018398815.1. Taxonomy (NCBI): domain Eukaryota; kingdom Metazoa; phylum Mollusca; class Gastropoda; order Neogastropoda; family Conidae; genus Conus; species Conus ventricosus. The sequence goes on along the minus strand of CM031598.1, from coordinate 58,204,151 downwards.
TTTGTTAAAACTTTCCAAGCAAATTGAAAGGAGGTATGAAAGGAATGAACGGATTTGGCCCAGATTTGGGTCTCGTTCAATGCTCGCTTTCTCAAGCGACGATTGAATTCTAAAAATAGCTTGAGTGTGCGTATATCTGGCAAGATCGACGGTTTACAGAAAAGACTTACAAAGCCCTTTTGTTCTGTTTTTCAAAATAGTTAATGTGATGAAAGAAGTTCATGTGTAACTTTTTTTCAAAACAACCCCTTTTGAAAAAAATATATTTGACCAAATAGGCTGGTAGCCATAAAACTCTTTATTGCAGTGGTTGCCCTAAGGTGAAGATCATTAAAACAATATTACTCTCCAACGGCTTATTGGAAAAAAGCCAAAATGTACCCAGACAAACTTAAGACAATGAATCCCCGATAGCGTATTGAAATAAGGCTGTATGCACGATTCCCTTCTCGTAGCAGGCCAAAACCTTAGGACGACCAAATCGCGGTTGTCCTAAGTGCAAAGTGATATAAAAACGGGTTTTATGTCAACCATTGGTCATCCTAAATACCCTTTAAGATATATATATATATATATATATATATATATATATATATATATATATATATATATATATATATATTGAATTATAAACAAAGCTTGCTCTTATGTCTTAGATTGACTTATCCTTGGAATTTATTAGTTTGTTATATATATATATATATATATATATATATATATATATATATATATATATATATATATATATATACTCTACCTCATAACATACATCTATCAATAGACAAGTGCAAACAACACCAGGAACATGTGCAAAGAGAAAGTGTTTGAGATAGAAAGTGCAATGTATCTGTGTGGAGATTCACGCGCATGCGCGCACACACAAAAACATGCATGATTGATAGACAAAAAGCAAGCCTTGTAATAACTCAAAGGCTGTTTGGAAAAAAATGATGCATTTCAAAGATTACATTATCACGTGTGATCGTCATGAGTTTTTCTTTGTTTGTTCATTTTGATTTAGTAAGCTTACGAAATCTTTCCAAAATTTAGTGCGATAGACATGGGAGAAATATAGCCTACATGGTCTGAAGGGGAGAGGGGGGAGGATGGAGGAGGAAGCAACATGCGATGGACTTGGTACATAGAGGGTCCACTAAATTGTGGGCGTGTATATTACCATCATCACCACAACCGTCCCGGCTTCATCCACAATCACCCGGCAAGAGAGGATAATCTGCTCTTAGAAAGCAGCTCGGGGGAATACTTCAGAAAGCTTCTTTTCGTCAATACACTGTCTTCTCCCGCGGGGGTAAATGTGGATTTGGCCCATCCTTCTGGCAACCATTTAGCTGATTTATAGAAATCTCATGGCATTGTGTATGCCATTGGTGTTTTAAAGTAAGTATCGTCTTTGCCTTTTTTTCTCAACCAAACTGACTTTGATTTTTGATGGATAGAGCATGCAGAGAGCTAGGGGAAATTATAAAAAGAAATCTTTTCGCGGGAGGGGGCAAGTGAGGGTACAATAGGAATGCTTTCCGGGGGGGGGGGGGGGGGGGGGGGGGAGGCGTAAAAACTAAACGAAAAGGATAACTAAAGAATCAGAGTTTATGAGACAGCAGTGTTCCTATATACACACACACGCGCGGCGCGCGCGCACACACGCACGCATACACGCACGCTCTCTCTCTCTCTCTCTCTCTCTCTCTCTCTCTCTCTCTCTCTCTCTCTCTCTCTCTCTCTCCCCCGCGCTTGCGCAGTATAGAAGTTAACACAGAGTAGGTTGTAGTTTAGCCCACACTGACGATTGTGGAGACCACATCTCCCGACTTCATCACCACAGGGAGAGTATCTTCAGAGCCGTGTGTGTGTGTGTGTGTGTGTGTGTGTGTGTGTGTGTGTGTGTGTGTGTGTGTGTGTTCATGTGTGTGTGTGTGTGTTTTCAGAGACTTTACAGACTGATTGATTTATGGACTGAACTGGTGGTTTAACTCTAGGCAAATAGGGACTGGCGCTCCTATGGATTGCCATATGCTTTGGAGTCTACAAGGAACCGAAACAGATTCTATTTGGCCTCAAACACAATAGTCTTCGGCACTATTACGCTCTCAACCTAGATACGACCACGTAATATGCAGGATTATTGAGAATTGAACCAGCTGTGGAAGAAAACCTGAAAATTATTTATTTCGTCTTATGAAACAACGGATTTCTACATTCTGTGATTTTTAGACGGGTCATTGTGGCCTTGTATCAGCGGGTGAGTGAGTGAGTGAGTGAGTGTGGTGTGTGTGTGTGTGTGTGTGTGTGTGTGTGTGTGTGTGTGTGTGTGTGTGTGTGCGTGCATGCATGCGCGTGTGTGTGTGTGTGTGTGTGCGCGCGCGTGTGTGTGTGTGTGTGTGTGCGCGCAATGTCATGACGTGTATGTGAGAGGAAAGGGAAGGGCGGAAGACAGGATGGCGGGGGAAGCAGGTAGAGATCGAGTGCACGGAGATTCATGCCCCAGGATCATTCTTACACTTTTTTCCACCTCGCACCACCATCACCAGACTCTCAGCCTCTTTCACATCGTCCAAAAGGTAAGCTTTCATGGTCACTGTCCAGTCAATGTCTTCCCCTTCAGGATGACAGCGACGTCGAGGGAGACTTGGCTCACACTCTGGTGCTGGAAAGCTGGAACGGCTGGGAGAGCAGCTCCAGGACCGGCACCACTCCCGCTCTTCCTCATTAGCTCCCTGCAGTACGACAACTATCTGGCCAAACTTCAGGCACCGAGCGGAGGTGTCGGAAAGAAGAGCAGTCCCCAAACCTCGGCCCAGAACAGCGGCAAGAAAGGGTCTCGTACCCCACCGGAAGGAGGACGTAGATCTCAGACCCTGCCCAAAGGCAGCCAGAAGGCCGGTTCTGAAACCCCGTCCCTCGGTGGCCGAGGAAGTGGATCTGATGTGGCTTACGAAAGCGGAGGCAACAAGTGTGGATCTGAAAGCGGGCGCCGAACTGACGAAACGAGAGACTCCGAGGTTCAGCGGCAAAGTGGCGGAAAGACTGGATCCAGCAATGCCTCTAAGGGCAGAAAGCTAAGACCAGAACCGTTCTGCCACGAAAGCAAGACAAGCGGATACCAGCTCCCGCTTAGAGGCACCAACACTGGTGGGTCCGCACTCCAAGGATCTGAACCATCGACCCAGTTAAAGAATCAAGCGAAGAAGGCAAGAAGCGGA
>CM031598.1:58155854-58200830 GCA_018398815.1 Conus ventricosus | reverse complement strand
ATTACCAGATTCAGGTGAACTGTCTAGGATTTTGGATAAGCATGTCGGACTATTAAATCCTTGAAGGCTTAAACCGAGGTTGTGTTGAACGCATGCATAAGATCTGCACAACGTAAAATCCCATCACCAACTTTCGGAAGGAAGCCAGTTTGGCCGTTGGTATGGAGACACGTTAACATAGCATTGCACCTGCGTGAGAATGGAAAGAACGCAGAGTAATTGATATTGCACGATTTGACTGGTGACACGGGAAACGACCGAATGCAGCACTGGCAGTCTTCAGTCGGCACTACCCAGGTAGGCAGCCGTGTGTATTAGTATTGCTTGAGAGGAATGGTTGATTCAAGATTGCGCTATATAAAAGTCATATCATCTTTTATTATTATAGCTGGAAAGGTAAAGCCAAGTCAATGCACCTGGGTCTTAGTAGCTGGAAAGTAAAGCCAAGTCAGTGCACCGGGTCTTAGTAGCTGGAAAGGTAAAGCCAAGTCAGTGCACCGGGCCTTAGTGGCTGGAAAGGTAAAGCCATTTTCTCCCACCACAGATGTATTTTATCCTCAAAAAGCTGGTAGCCTAGCTGAACACTTGGCATAGAGGGCAAAATCATCTACAAACAATGAGCACTCAGAATCCTGCTGAACTGAATTGACAATGTTGTTGATTTTATGCTAAAGGAGGGCAGAAGACAGGGTGTTCCTTGTGGAACACCCAAATCCTGTTTATGAACATCAGCGTGAGTGGTGCCATCCAGTCTTGAAAGTGGCATTCTGCCAAAAATAGTTCACTAAAAAGTGGAAGATGGCCCCCAAAACAAAGAAACCACCAAAGAAACCACCAAACTATAACAACACACCAATAATAATGATGACGAAGATGAAACAATAATGCTGATAATAATTACCATGAAAATGAAATGATGAATCAGATGATACAGCATTTCTTGAGTGCTTTAAATTCTGATGTCTGAAAGCACTTCACAATGACAAAGGCCAAAACCTTGTATGTGAACTCAGACACAAAACACACTGACATGGATGTCTTGTGCTCCCCCCCACCCCTCCCTACTCCCAATTTCCCCTCCACCTTCCTCCACACACAAACACACGGATACCATCCATCTCTATACCCCTCACCTCGTCATGACCACCAAGCAAAGTGCCAGGTTAACCTCTGTAAACTCAACGTTTACCAGTACTTTGGAACTTAAACAACGGCAGAGCTTGCCACAGATACCAAGTTTGAGTTCAAAAGTGTGAGGGCATTATGTGTGTGTGTGTGTGTGTGTGTGTGTGGGGTGTGCGTGTGCGTGTGTGTGTGTGTGTGTTGTATGTGTTGTGTATGAGTGTGTCTGTGTTGTGTGTAGTGTGGTGTGGTGTGGTGTGTGTGTATGTGTGTGTGTGTGCGTTGGTAGTAATTGCACAGATTGCCACAGATAACAAGTTTGAGTTATGTGAGTGTTTGTGTGTGTGTGTGTGTGTGTGTGTGTGTGTGTGGTGTGTGTGTGTGTGTGTGTGTGTTGTGTGTGTGTGTGTGTGTTGCTCTGCTTTAAATTATTATGTACTTCAGTATAATTAGTATAAGAAAACAAATTTTCTGTAAAATCATACAAGCAATATGATCGTTAGTTCAAAATAAAGAAAATAGGTCACCTGTTAATAGATGCTAAAGCCAGTAAAGGTTAAAGATAATGCTACCCACAACATTTACCTTTTTCTGCATAAAAATACAAAATGCATTGTTATTTATGACAAATTACTGTCACCATGCAAACCATTTTGTTTCCATTAAAATGTTTTTTAAACCCAGGCTAAAACACACCTGGAATGGAAATGATAGATTTTTGTGTCTTTTTTGTTTAAATATGAATCAAGTCTGCATGTTTGAAATGAAAACTTAACAGACGGCACACATACATACAAAATTAAACATTTTAAACACATCTGAAAGTCATCAAGTATGGTTTCTTGTATATAATTTTTCAATACAAAATGGAAACAAAGTAGTGCTAACATCTATTCTCAGTCAGTGGCTTAGTTGCCTTTCTTTCCTTTTTCTTTTTTTTTTCTGTATTGTAATAAACTATGAAAGCAAACACTAATAATTAAAAACACAGTATCTGGAATTAAACAAATATTTAAAGTGCACTTGCCTCTTTTTAACAAAGTTACAAAGGCAATTGATACAACTGTTTGACAATCATTTTGTGAAATTATCTCAATTTTTGCACCTCATCTGTGATTCAGAACTCAACAAAATCATGTGGTTTATTATAATTTATATTGCACTACAAACAACTGCAGACATTTTCTTAAATTTCCAAATCTGATGGTCTGTCAAACACTAAGATCTTGGTCTTTTTTCAATGTTTGCAAATTTTCAATTATCAGTCCTAAATTTCACAACAAATTACTGCAGCTTCCTTACAAACTTCAAAACCACGAAGTGACAAGAGTTGACAACTTGACAAAGTCTTTCCCCGTAATGAAATCATTTATGACATACACACAAAAGTCATGACAAAACAGCTCCATGACTACTGACTTCCTCAATAGTACAACAGTAATATAGTATCTGTCATTTGTGTGAAAGGCTGACGCTTTTCCTGCATTCTAAGGTAAAAAATAATGTCCTCTACATATGTCTTTGACAGGCTAAAGTGTCTTTCTGCATGAAGTCAAAATAGTATAATATTGTCTTTTTTTCTTTTCTTCCCATATATATACAGTGGAAATCGGTTACCTCGAAATTTAGGGGACTAAAATAATTGTTTTGGCAATCCGTTTTTGAGGTAACCAGTTGATGATATTTTGATATTACTATATAGTACTACTATGACCGTATTCCAATCTTTTTCACAAGTGTCATATTGTAAGAGCAACTATGATGCACACAAACGGTTATGTTCATTGATGTAGCTTCCTTCCTTGAACAATTCAGTCCTACTCAACCAACTATCCAATCAACAGTCACTGTGATTTTTTATTCTTCAGACTCTGATATGTATGCACTTCTGAGCTTCTTGAGCTGAGAACCAGTGAGGGCACCAACAGCATCAACAGGCCGTTTCTTAGACCTTTCACCACAAGAAGGCTGTCCAGAGTTCATCAGCCATGCTTGCTCTCTGTTCAGTTTTGTTCTTCCGCACACAGGAGAAATCCTCTCACAATGTGCGGAGCTGTGTGGAATTTTTAAAATTCCCACTCTTCACCAGTGACAAATCACTAAAGGCCTTTGTCACGGTCAAAAATTCAACACAACCAAGTGTGGTCCGTCGCCGGCCACTTCGACTGGACATAAGTCCAAACGCAGACATCTTGGCGCCACGTAGACGGGCCCATGGTTCGGATCCGGCCAATTAAGCTTAGTGGAGAGGCTTCACGGAGACAGTACGATCCACCCAGACTGACTAAGCCGTTTTTGGACCGACGCCTCGATGTCTAGCGAGACGAGTCGTAGAGCCTGGCTCAGGCTCATCTGGCCAATTTGTGAACCAGCGTCATTGTTGGTTAGACGTCGTGGCGCCCACCCAGACTCAGCTAGCCACTTTAGAGTGACCAGTGTCCACGACTTGAGCCACACGGCGCCAGTTAAGTAGGAAAGGGGGGAAGGTAGTGTGTGGTGGGGGTGAAATCTAGCTAATCAATTAAATGACCGATTGACCACCACAGAGAGTAAGGCGTGTCGGCGTGACTGTCATGATTTGAATATCCAATGGAATTAGAGGGAGATAACTTCGGGTGTCAGGGCGGTAAAAATACTGACCAATGGTACTCGCCCTTTTTGGACAGATCGGAACGAATAAAGAGGATGTGAGAGTGAGAGAACGAGAGAACGAGGGGGAGAACAAACAGAGAAACAGAGAGAGGGAGAGGTTCTAGGTCTGCTTGAGAGAAAAGCAGAGAGATGAGGGGAGGAGAGAAGAGAACCAAGTTGAGAGATTAGCATGAGATAGTCTGCAGAGGAAGGACTGAGGAGAGATGTGGAGAGAGAGAGAGTTGCTAATTAATGAAGAAGAAAAGAAAGAAAAGAAAAAAGAAAAGAAAAGCAACCATGTCCATTTGATAAGAGCAGACTAGAAGAGAGAGAGAGAGAGTGCAACGCGTTAATGCAGGAAGAAAGAAAGGAGAACAGATCGATGTTGATAGTCACTGTTCTATCTAAACCGGGGGTTCGACCTCATACTTGGCCAGCGCCACTTCCATCGGCAGTCCAACCTGACCAACGCCAGCAGTCCAGTCTGACCGGTGCTAGCAGTCCAGCCTGACCGGTGCAAGCAGACCAACACCAGTGCCAACAGTTGTGTCGTGTTGTGAAAGTGACAGTGAGAAAAAAAAAGGAAAAGAAAAAGACAGTGATTCGTGAATAGTTAAGATCACCTGGCCAGGTAAAGTAGAAATCTATTCATACCCGGGTTAGTTAATGATGTTTTAGATAAATGATTTTGTGAAGTTCAGGAAAGAGAGAATGTTTTATTTCGTTTGATTCCATATGCATTGATGTTTCTTTCTATGATCATGTGTAGTAAAGTTATAGACTTTACTAGTGGTTTGATGTGACGAATGCATGATATATGAATGAGATTGTAAGCAAGCTGTGAGTGTGTTTGGGCTGTGCGCTAGTCCTTCCTCCATCGACATCACCCGAGGTTGACAATTTATTGGCGAGCTTGCCAGGATATTCTGGCCCATTTATTATAATTGTTCAACTTCTCAGAGAGGAAGCTGGGTGGGATTCAAGTATTGTAATCCTAAGACAAGGGGTTGTCTTACTGTATGTTCCCAAGATAGTTAAATACTAGGCTTGGCATTGCTTCCAAGATAGTTAATACTAGGCTTGGCATTTCAGCCCCAGAGTACTTATTTCGCACAGATTGCCTATAATTCGCTCTCATAGTTGGGTCAGGCGCTGGGCGTCTTATAAAAACTAATTACGTTGTCCCAAGCTAATATTATCATTCATAGGATTGTGCTATTACGTCACTCGTGTCGGAAACCACCAGTTTGGCTGTCGTAATAAAATCTTGTTCAAAAAAAAAAAAAAAAGAGATATAATGGCGGAAGAAAAGAACACCCCTATTGAACAACTTGTGAGCGTCGCTCGTGATTTAGGCTACACAGGAGATGAGTTGCGAGCATTCGTTGAAAACCAACAAAAGATGGAAAGAGATGAACGCGCGGAAAGACGCCGTATCGCAGTCGAAATAGCAGAACGGGAAAAGGTTAGGGAAACGCAGGAAACAGAAAGAATAAGGGAAGCGCAGGAAACAGAAAGAATAAGGGCAACGCAGGAAACAGAAAATTTAAAGATTCAACTAGAGTTAGAGAAAGTGAGAATGCAGAGGGAGGCCACCGATGATGGTAGTTCACTCTCCAGTGACTCTGTGCGCAGCTATGCCCCCCGACCCAAGTTGCCAAAATTCTCGGAAGGGACCGATTCGATTGACGCATACATCAGTCGTTTCGAAACGTTTGCAACCAGTCAGGGTTGGCCTCCAGAAGAGTGGGCAGTCATTTTGTCAGCGCTATTGACGGGTAAGGCATTGCAGATTTTCACTGCGTTACCAGCAGACACCCAATCTGATTTTGGTGCTGTGAAGGAATCATTGATGAAGGGATTTGACCTCACAGAGGAGGGGTTCAGGAAGAAATTTCGTTCAGCTAAATTACAAACAGGTGAGACGTACACTCAGTTTGGTGCACGTCTAGATCACTATTTTGAGAAATGGTTAGAGTTGAGTGGTACGAAGAAGAGTTCGCTGAGTTGAAAGAGCTAGTTATGAAAGAACAGATTTTGTCAGGTTGCGGCCCTGAGTTAACCATACATTTGAAAGAGAGACAGCCAGAGACAGCAGGAGAGTTGTTGAAGTTCGCAGAGGTGTATAGAGAGGCACGTTTGGGCACTAAGGTGCAGGAGAAACAGGTGCTAGGCACAGGTGAGAAGAGTGCAAGGAGACTAGGAGAGTTTTCTGCAAAGTCTGCAAACCCAGTGGTGGGAAAGAAGGAAGGGCAAAGGGAAAATTAGGTGTTTCATTTGTCACATGAAGGGACATGTGGCGAGGGATTGTAGCTATGAGGTTCCAGAAGGCAGCAGCCCTTGCAAGAGTGTGGACTAAGGGTCGTCAGGAAACGACCTGCAGTGGAACCAAAAGGATTCAGTCGGAAGCAGTGGTAGTTAGAGTGCAGCCTATGCTGCACTGGACAGCAGTCAGTGTCTGGGATGGAGGGCACTAGGCTGAGTTGGTTTCGTTACCATGGAAGAAGGTGGTTGGCCAGCAGAGGGTGGTTGAAAGTGTTACGAGACACTGGTTGTTCATGCGGTCTTGTAGTACGAACACTCGTGGTCGCGATTAAAGGGGATTGACTGGGCAAATCCAGACCTGTTACTTTATCGTTTGGCACTGTGAGGGAGTTTCCAGTTGCTTAGATAGAAGTACGTACCCCTTACACTTTCAGGCGGGTTGTCTGCTTGGTGATGGGAGAACCCCTTCACGATCTGATTCATTGCGAAAATATTCCAGGGCACGGGATCCAGGGGGATCCTGAGTTGTTGACTGCTACAGGGCAGCAGTTCACACGGGGACGCAAGAAGGAGGAAAAGGTTGTTAAAACCGTTCAGTAGGTCAGAAGGAAGTCGGGCCATAGATGTGTCGCCTGATGAGTTTCTAGGGCTGCACAGGACAAGACCCTTCGCTCGTGATGTCTTGGGATGTTGGCAAGAGGTGGATGAGAAACAGGAGGTTAGGAGGAGGTGAGACAGAATTTCTTGTGAAAGGCGTGCTGTAGTAACGAGTGTTCCCAAGGGGGGAAGACAGGTACGGTGACCACTCAGTTAGAGGTACCATCGTGGTATCGTGACATGTCATGGCAGTGGGTCTCACGAAGTCGCCTCATGGCGGTATCAACTCGGCACCAGAAAAACTGCGAACGACGTCTTTGATGGACCTTTCATTGGCCACCAGGAGCAAGGCACGACATAAAACGGTTATGCAGGTCATGTGGACGTGTGTCAAAGGTCAGCACCACAAGAGGGGTGAAGAGGGAAGGCGCCTCTTAAACATCCCCCTTTAAATGACCCACGTTTTCAGGTGAGTGGCCGTTGACCTGATTGGCCCAATCGCGCCCTGTCCAAAGGTGGGACACAGGTATGTGTTTAGACACTTGTGGACTACGCGACCAGATACCCAGAAAGCGGTTTGCATTGAAAGGCGTAGATACGCAACAGGGTCGCTGATGGGGCTGCGTGTAGACATCTTTCTCGCCAGTGGCGATGTGCCCAGCACGAAATTTCTCAGTGACAGGGGTGGGGTCACCGTTCCATCAGCGTTTGATGAGGGAGGTCAAACAGGCTGCTAGGGTCACACAGCTGCTCCACTACCCCATACCATCCACATGCAATGGCTTGGTGGAAAGAATTCAACGGTTGTGCTTGAAGGGCATCTTAAAGAAGCTCTGTGAGGAAAGGCCAGCAGATTGGGACCGCTACATTCCAGCGGACTGTTGCCTACGAGAAGCCCCTAGGAAAGCACAGGCTTTTCGCCATTTGTGCCTGCTGTCTGTATGGGCGGACAGTTCGGGGACCGAGTGTGCATTCTCAAAGAGCTGTTGGTCCGGAGAACAGGTGTCCGAGAAGTCAAAACCAATACAAGTATGTGGTAGACTTAAGCAAATAGGCTCGAGGAGACATGTAAGGTCGCAAGGGCGAGTTTGCAGGAGGGCTAGGGTCGTCCAGAAGAAGCAGTATCGACAGGAAGGTGAGGAAGCAATTACTCAAGGTGGGCAGATCAGTATGTTACTGCTTCCACGGATCACAAACAAGCTGCTGATGCCATTGGAGGGGGACCATTCCCATCATTGAAAAGGTAGTCAGGGACTACCGAATCGATTGTGAATGGGAAACCAAACACTCATTCCTTGCTAATCTACTCGCAAATATATTCAGCGATGAGCACTCAGCACATAGGCGCAGCGCAATCATGATGGAGGTGAAGGAGTCCCACCAGAAAAGAAGGGGGAGATTTTGGTTGCCTGAGTTTCCCAGGAGAAAGAGTCATACAGGGATGTGTCCTGCTATGAAGGGCTAGGCAGTCAGGAGACTGGGGGAAGTTAGTGGACTCCTAGACCAGTATAGGGCCCCGTCCCTGGATGATAAAACCCAGGCAGGACAACTCTAGAGACTGTACGGTGGCATGTTGACCATCACAGAAAACCCGTAATGTGAAAGCCTACCGATCCCTTATGCCACCAAGCAAGTGATTCGAGGGGGGAGGTAGAAAGATGTTGGACTTGGGGATTGAAACCGTCCAAATCATCATACAGTGCACCCGTCGGTCTTAGTGAGGAAGAAAGTCTGGCTGAGCATCGATTCTGTGTCGACTATAGGACGTACTGAACAGTGTTTCACCAAGGTCGATGCAGAGGTCATACCCAACATGGAGACCTGTTCGCTCAGATCGCACTAAGCAAGAGCCAGTCTATTTCCAAGGATCGATCTGAGCAAGGTTTACTGGCAATATAGCCATGAGTGAGGACTCAAGGAAGTCACAGCATTTCCACTCCGATGGGGGCTATTATACCAGTGGCGAGTACTCCCTTTTGGGATGGTCACGCAACTGCAGGTCTTCTCTCGAATGATGAGGGAAGCTATTGACGGGATTGGAGCGGTGTTGTGATTTCATGGATGACATTCTGATAGCATCCGAGACATGGGAGGAGCTATATGACGGCAGCCTAGGAGGGAGTTTTAGAGAGGTTGAGACAAGCAATCTCACAGCCAGTCCAACAAAGTGCCAGGTTGGCTTTCCAAGCCTGGAGTTCCTAGGTTTTTGTTGTCGGAGGCGACACAAAGCAGCCAGGAAAGGGGAAGGTGGAGAAAAATGATGAAATCAGAGAGCCAAAGCCAAAAACAGAAGTCAGAGTCTGCTAGAGTTTTATGGGTTCTATAGGGGAGTTTGTTCCCAAATTTTGCTGCAATCACTGAGTCCTCTCAGTGACTTGGTCAAGGCAGGGTAACCGGCAGTGGTCGAAATGGTTCAGACGCTGCAGAGCAAGCCACTGCAGACGGTGTTGAAAGACTAGGTTTCCCGTCCCATCTTGAAGCTACCAGATATGTCAAACCATTTTTGTTCCCCCCCCCCCCCCCCCCCATCTTGCGGACCAGATGCATCAGGTGGTGGGATAGGTGCAGTATTGTTGCGGGAGCTGGAAGGGGAGTCGAGTTTCCTGTGAGATATGCTGCAGGAGTTGACAAAGTTGGGAAGGAAGGGTCGCAAGGTGGAGAAGGAGTGTTTAGCTGTTGTGTGGGCCGTGCAATAGTTCCACACTACTTGTTGGGAAAGCAGTTGTGATCGAGACGTAACAGATCATCACCACTCAAATTCCTGCAGGGGCCACAGTTGAAAAACAGCAGAGTTCTGAGTTGGGCAATGGCACTGCCCTGCCTACAGGTACCGAGTGCAGTACATTCCCGGTCGACGAATGTCGAGCTGCTCTTTAAGTAGTTGTAGTCTAGCAAGCTGCAACTCAGAGGAAAGTCAGTCCATATCCGGGGTTGCTTTATTGATATATGTGTTGATTCCAGTTATGTTGATTGGATATGGGGTTCAATCCCAGTTGGCTATGTTCATATTTTTTTTGTGTGTGAGACTTGTTCTTATTTTCTTTTGTCGAGTCTTGTTCTGTGGATGTAGTTCTCGCTGGAGCATACAGTCGCTTGTGTAGTGATTGCAGTGTTTTGAATGAGTGGAGGATGGAGATTCCTCAGTGAAGTGTCATGGATCGTGATTCTTATTATATTGTGCTTTTCATAATATTTGTGAGAGAAGATTGGCAAATCCGCAGGTGGGGGATTTGCATAAGTGCGCACAGAGGTCATTTTAAAATGAGTTGAAATAAGCAAGAGCGCACCGTCAATGATAAACTCATTGGGAGTGGTATTCACTAATGGTATATTTATTAATTTATAAACCGTTGGTTCTGTAAAGTTATTTTACAAACTTTGCGCGGTAGCTGTGTGTCAGCAAATTCGGTTGTTGTCTTTTTTGTACGTTGTTTTGAGGACAATGCCGGAGCATAGTCTTTTGCAAAGGGGGAAATTGTCACGGTCAAAATTAAACTAACCAAATTCGTGGTCAATGCCACCAGCCAGTTGGGGGGGACTTAAGCCCTAACGCAATTATTCTGGGCGTCAGGCGGCCGGCCCCGTTGTTCGGATTCAGCCAATTGGGGCACGAGGGGAGGCTAATCTAATCATTCCACGGAGGACAGTCGACCCTTCCAGACGGACTAAATAGCCTGACCGGACGCACTTCACCTGTCGCCCTAGCCAATTTAATGGCTATTTTTTAGCTCTCGTGGAGACAGCAATCGTCTGCTGTACGGACTAAGAAACTGTCTGGCAGAATTGTCTCGAGCTGGTCTTCCAGCACGTCTTGGCGCCTTACCCAGACTCATCTAGCAATTTACGGACGTCGCCGGGAACGAAGAGAGAGGGAAGGTCACGTGGGTGGTGGGGGTGAAATTAGCTAATCAATTAGACGAAACCATCTGACCACCACAGAGAGTAAGGGCGTGTCAGCATGACTGGCATGATTTGAACATCCAATGGAATTAGTGGGAAGCTAATTCGGGGTGTCTTGGGGTAAAAAATACTTGACCAATGGTAATCGCCCTTGTTGGTGTGTCGGAAACCATAAGAAGGATGTGAGAGTGAGAGGAACGGGAGAACGAGGGGGAGAACGAACAGAGAGATGAGGAGGTTTTGGGTGTAGTCTCTGCATGAGGGGAAAGGCAGAGAGATGAGGAGAGGAGAGAACGAGGGAAGAACGAACAGAGAGAGAGAGGGGGAGAGAGGTTCGGAGTGGAGCTCTGCAGGAGTGAAGGGCAGAGAGAGAGAGAGATGAGGAGAGAAGAGAACCAAGTTGAGAGATTAGCATGAGATGTCTGCAGAGGAAGGACTGAGGAGAGATGTGGAGAGAGAGAAAGAGTTGCTAATTTATGAAGAAGAAAGAAAGAAAAGAAAAAAAGAAAAGAAAAGCAACCATGTCCATTTGATAAGAGCAGACTAGAAGAGAGAGAGAGAGAGAGAGTGCAATGCGTTAATGCAGGAAGAAAAGAAAGGAGAACAGAGCGATGTTGATAGTCACTGTTCTACCCTAACGGGGGTTCGACCTCATACCTGGCAGCGTCACTTCGCCAAGCAGAACCACAGACCAACGCCAACAGTCTCACTGACAGGCGCCATCAGACCAACACCAGTGCGGCAGTTGTGTCGTGTTGTGAAAGTGACAGTGAAAAGAAAAGAAAAGAAAAGAAAAGACAGTGATTCGTGAATAGTTAAGATCACCTGGCCAGGTAAAGTAGAAATCTATTTATACCGGGTTAGTTAATGATGTTTTAGATAATGATTTTGTGAGTTCAGGAAAGAGAGAATGTTTTATTTTGTTTGATTCCATATGCATTGATGTTTCTTTCCATGATCATGTATAGTAAGTTATAGACTTTACTAGTGGTTTGATGTGACGAATGCATGATATATGAATGAGATCGTAAGCAAGCTGTGGTGTGTTTGGGCTGTGCGCTAGTCCTTCTCCACTGACATTACACCGAGTGTTGACAATGATAACGGACACAGAACGTTTTTGTCGTATATGTCGCGGATTGACATCGTACACGGCGGAAGTTCATCCGTTCTAAAGTTTTGTGCAGCTCAATAACTTTTTGCGCGGATGAAATCACAGTGGACGGATGTTCGATGGATAGAGCGTATGAAATACGTATGCAATGAGTACACAACGGATGCATGGCGTTTTCCAACGGATGGCAAGATATTTTTTACGTTTTACATCCTCTTTGCATCCGTAAGTGCAGTGGGACGGGGCTTTAAGAAGAGACATCTTGTCCCTCCAACGACTGAAGCGGACGATCATGGGTTGGGCTGTCCTTCTCTGGCCTGCCCACCCGATGAGCTCTGACGACGTCATCCAGGCTCCACTCCTTTGGTCCATCTAACACTGTTCAGAACGTCGATCACGCCTCAGCACACATGTCAAAATCTTCACGTTCGCCTCTGTGGGGAATCCGAACAATCGAAGATTATCTCTTCTTGAGTGTTGCTCTAGTATGTCCATCTCTGTTTTCATGTGTGTGATATCCTCTTTCAGTTCACTCACAGCCTTGGTCAGTTTCTGGTTTCCTCTTTTCTGTCTGTCATATCTTCATGTAATTCTGACAAATCTGACGATAAAAGAGTCACTGTTCCTGCAATGTCTTTCTGATCTCTTTCAGTCTGTCACACCTTTGATTGATTTCTACACACTGGTCTTTAACACATGCAAGTTCAGATTTGATGACATTCAGATCGGTTCTGATCATATTGGTTTGATCGTCAGATGTTGTTGGAGTGACTGCAAAATCTTCGTGACGATGTCGTCCGCGTCAACTGCTGCTGCCGTTGCTCCCATCTCCTTCCCTTGTGACTTGGGGTCTTCATTCAACGGTCCAGGATTTTCTTCACGTCACCACTGAGTCGTAGACGCCATACGGAGTACGCAGTGTGGAGCGCGCACATCATGGCAACAGCGCTGTCACGTGCAGAACGCACGGACTGACACTGCCACCGCCATGGTCACCGAGCTCTGGCACATTTCTTCCCACAACACAGTTCCAGCCAAACCTTTTTCTTCGTATGACCACAAAGTTTGAGATGTAAAGGTTCCTCTGAGGTTCCGTTCCAAACTAGCTGCAGTGCAATCACCAGACTACAATAGCAAAATGTCAACATGACATCTCGACTGACACACACTCCTGCCACTGCACGCTTCACCGCTCACTTTTCTGCCTTTCAACAGATTTGCTGCTCTCCATGTAACGACGAATGAAAATGTCCAATTCTCCCCTCACGTCTGTAAATCAACATGTTGATAGAACTTCAACAAAATTCGAGTGAATGATGCAACAAAAAATCATGAGTGTGGATGGCCGGCTGCATAGCCAAGAAGTATAGCAAAGATTAGACTGCAGTGTTGAGTAAACTAGGCCTCTGTCGTTTGTTCCCCTCAGCCATCTGGCCTGAGATGGTTTCTGCAGTCAGCTGAACTCGAAACAACATGGATGAGCTATCTCATGAGCTTTCACTGCAGATCTTTAATCTGATAGCTTATGCTTGGTAATCTCACACTGGTTTTAATAGACTAATAACTGGGGACAGAGAGAGAGAGAGAGGAGAGAGAGAGAGAGAGAGAGAGAGAGAGGACTTTGACCTGGTCCAGGTCTCTAATAAGACATTTCATTGCACACCACCTTGCCAGCTTGGAGAGTTTGAAGACATCGGAAACACCGATATGGCTCCTCGGAAGACGCGACTAGTAATGGACTCAAAACTGCGGATGAGTTTACTGTCCAGCCAGCCACACTAACTGGTTTGTACTCTTCAGGTTCCAAGACTGATGCAGAGGCAGCTGCTAGAACTCACCAGAACAAAAGATACGCAGTCTATGACGGAGTTGCGATCTCTTTATTTCTGATTACCAGTCGGTCCCACAAGCTCAGATACGCGTCCTCTTCTTCTTCTTTTCTTCCTAAAATACTGGTTCACTCAAAACGAGTAGGTCACCAGCGCGCATGTTAAAAAGTAAAATAAAATAACATAAAAACATAAAACAGTGCAACTCAAGACTGTTGGCCCTGGAGCAAAATTTGGCAACAAGGGGTCGCACTCGATTCAAGAAGTTAAAAGCATGGCCAAATTCAGGCCAGGTAAAAGTAAAGTATCTGGGGAAGTAAAAATAGAAATCGTCAATATGCAGATCTCAAAACTATCGAATCAACTTGTCCCTAAATGAGAGAATGTCCTATGAGAGAGTTGCCATCTTCTCACTTTTGGTCATCCGTCTGTCCCACAGACCAAGGGACTCGACTTCTTTGCAGCTGCCTCAGTGGGTCTGCAGCAGTGCATTGAACGTTACCTTTTGCACTGCATTGTGCAAGGAGACGAGGAGGCAGCAGACTGGCAAACGAAGAGAGTGGAACAGTAACAGGAGGAGCAACACACACACACACACACACACACACACACAAAGCAAAAACACAAACGTCTACAATGTACAGGAAGATATAATGGTCTCATGATCGTCACATGTCCGTTAAGCTTCAACATCGGTGAATACTGCATGCCTTTGCAACACTTGACCAACGATGATGGAACACCACCAGAGTTCTGTCCTGTCCGCCAGGAAATTTTAGATACAAACTTTGGTCTGCAGACGACAAACCACTGGTGGATAAAAACAAAAAACCATCCTAGCTCTGAGGGGCTCCGGCAACCAAAGCGGTCATCTGAGCTCTTAATATTCTATCAAAGACAAAGAATTTGTATATACTGTGCATTGTCCAACTTACTGCCTTTGCTCCCTAAGGTCTACAGAAAAAAAAATTACGAATTCAAAAACGTTTCTGAAAACGCACAACAAAGTAGTAACTGAAATAACGACAACACAGGATGAATTAATAGTACCCTCGAACAGACGGTCGAAATGCTCAGTGAGCAGCTCACTTACGCTGGTTCCGCGCTAAATCTTTATTGTTGTCAGTAAGGGACTTGCAAGTGGTGTCCTGCGTATGCTGGATGAAAAGAGACACCACTGAGCATCGCTGAAATGACTCGGTAGTGCAGCCGTGTCCTCTCCGGTGGATTGCCTCATGATGACGAGATATAAAACTTGTGAACCACCGATACTGGCTCTGCGACTGTGCAAAGCTGGGTGTGGCTATGACCAGCATTCAGAGTGAAGGCGTGGGAGTAAACCACAGGGATTGCGCAGATATTTAACAGGCAGAAAGGGTGGGGTGGGATGGGAAGGTAGGACAAATCATACGCATTATTACCTACTCGTGGACATAAGGGAATATCTTTAGTGAAGCCTGCAAACGCCAAAAAGGAAGATTCTCTCTATCTCTCTCCGCGTGCGTGTTTGCATACGGTGCATGTGCGTGCTTTCGTGTGTGTGTGTGTGTGTGTGTGTGTGTGTGTGTGTGTGGTGTGTGTGTTGTGTGTGTGTGTGTGTGGTGGTCCAAGTGCGCACATTGCTTACGGGCACGCACGTGCTTGGACATGCACATTGATTTTGCCTTCATGTGTGTTCATGCACTGATTCAGTTCGGTTGAACCAGGGTGTGCGGCTTGCTGTCTATTGTGTCGGTGTGGACGAGGAAACAAACCTCGTGTGGAGGTACGCACCAGGGCCCAGGCCATCAGCGAAGCCGCTGACGCTTCTCCGACATCGTCCTCCTGCCCCAACAGGCAGCCCTCTTGGCCCAGCCTCCTTTCCTCGTCGCTGTATATTTGGGAACATGGGGTCCGGGAAGACCTCTCCTACAGCTGAAAGGCCGCCAGTGGCTCCAGGAAGGCTGCAGGGTGGTGCTTATCAGCGTCAGGTCCACCGCCAGAGGTCGCGCCATCGGTCACGTGTGGAGGAGGCGATCCGGAGAGGCGGAGCGCCCTTGTCAGCAGGCAGTGTAGAGAGGGTGGGATGTGCCCTCCTGGAGTTCGACGGCGCTGACTTCAAAACCCAGCTGGAAAGGCAAGGGCCTACAAGCCATGCTTGTTTCTTGCTGGACGAACTGTCCGTCCGCCACGCCTCTTTTATTGTGGAGGAGCTGAGAAAGACCTTCCCCAGCCATCCCATATGGTACACTGCCCTGGCAGTCACCAACGTCCCACACGGCTTCCAGGCGTTCAGGCTGGCCGCTTGCCTCAGGTCCCGCTTCTGTGCAGCTACTGCTGAAGGAGTGGATCTGAACCGTTCCACAAAGATGTGTACACGACCGCGGTGCAGCCCGAGGTCTGTCCTGTGATGGTCCTCCAATATGCTTCCTTCATCACCACGCCCACAAAGGCCCGGGTCGACCTCAAGTTTGTGCCCAGTGTGCTTGTGATGTGATCGAGTTCATGCGAGATGCTCTGGTTTGACCATTCCGGCTGAAACAGCAGATGCTCAGACGAATTCAAAGTCTTCTGGTACAGAAAAAAGTCCCAAGAGACAAAAAGGCAAGTTTGTCCTGCGTCTCCACTTTCTTTCCGCGACATCCTGATTCTAGTCTCGGTGCCCATTCCTTACTACCAACGCCAGCCGAGCGGTCGGTGGAAAGCCAGGATAACCGATGTCCTTCGGTTCCTCAAGTACATGGATTCTGGGCGTTTCCTGTCCAAGCTTAAAGAACAGGGGGTTCGTTGAACTTGATTGTTGACAGCACTTCTGCTGAGATTGGCATGCCATCAAAAGATGAGGTCATTGTCACGACATTCTAGCCGTGCCCAGTCTGGAACGCAAAGTGGTCATTTTCGTGCCCGGTGGTCCCAGACTGACCGATTCGGAGGTTGACGGTTCAACATTGACTTCCTGTTTCGTCAACTCGAAAATCGGATGACGCGTCGAGTGAGAACTGTACCAATACAAACGACATGCCAAATGAAAGCTCCAGCGGCTCTGTGGCTGATTCATTCATTGGATTATCCTCGTTCAGACTCAACAAGGTGCAGTGGAATTGTTGGTCAGGCTCTCCCCCGCTGCCCATGATGGACAAGGACACGGCGATGGAGATGCTAAGCAGAATCCTCAACCAAAGACCAGATGCAGCAGCGCAGCACAACTGGATTTCAGATCCCATCAAAAAAACAATGGAACAGATACTGCTGGCCGTGTTTGGAAACACGATGATCTTGGACACAAAAGCCTTCCAGGAGGGTACGGCCAGGAACAGTCTCAGACTACAGACAGTGTGGCAGAGTTTGAAAAACAGGCGGAGGACAACTCCCAGAAGCTTCGCATGGGTTCGGAGATGAGAGGAGACTCTGCAAACAATCGCAAAGTATTTCAGAGAACACCAGGAGGGTCAGGAACTTGCCATCCTGCTTCAAGCTCTGAAGTCGCCCAATTCTGGTCCGTGACGTTGGAGAGGAGGAGGGTAGGAGAGAAGAGGATCTGTTGGTACAATTCGACAGGAATATCGCGATTGGAAATGGATGACCAGGACTCGCTGTTCATGGCAGGCCTCCAGGTGCTTTCCAGCTGGTCGTCATCATGCCCTGACTTGCCGGACAGCTCGTGTTCACAGTGCACCATCCAACTCCGGGAAAAGAGACGGACCATCAACATCGGCGGCACCAAACAGTGCGATTTCGTTTTTCATGTGCACTTTTTCGTGACATGTGTCACAGACGTTCGCAGCATACACATTTAAGGCAGCAAAGCGCCGGACTTTGCGGACAGGAAGATCATCCCGACAGTTTTGAGTACAGGTATAGGTGTCTCTCTAATGGAGATGGCCAACGTTTGTGAAAACCTTACATCAGTAGAATGTGTGAACAATTAAGCGCACATGAATATACATTTAGATGCTTTAGCAATCTGACTATGATTATGAAGATGTACACACGGACAGCCTTCAAGCAGCAACATAAAACATTTGCAATGTGTTGGCATAGTTTCTGTAACGATCTGCTATTGTTAGAAAAAAAATGTGCTACTTTATGCGGCTTTACTTGCCGATCCAATATAAATGATATCACATGAATAGTCAGACCTTGATAGAATACCATGTAATGTATGTTTGTTTTTGTACAGTATTTACATGGTCATATGTTTATAGAATGCCATGCAGTATATGTTTCAGCTTTTGCAAAGTATTTATCAATACCTTTTATTAGAGTAAAGGCGCAACAACTGCGTCTAATCACAATGTAAAATATGACTGGTAAAATTCAAAACATGGCCAAATCTTGACTTTTTCCTCTCTAGGTTCTATCCAGCACACTTCACTTACCAGGGTCTGATGCTAATCAAATTTTGTATTTCGGCCTTTTCTGTATTTCGTTTTCTGCTACACTTGTGGAAATATGTGATTACAGTGATCTGATCATCCAACTATTCTGATTTCTCACAGCCCTGATATGGCCCTTTGCGGTCGGCTGGGCTATAAGCAACCATTATCTTATCTTATCTGGATTTCTCATCAACTGTGGAAAGACAGCAAACATCAAAGTACTCATATAGCGGAGATGGTATGAGCATATGCATGCATTTTAATTATTGTGAATTTGAATGATGCATTTGTTCATTTTCAGAACATGCAAGCTCTGTACCTTTGACTTTTGTTTTGGAATTGTGGTAGTAACAACCATTGTGGACTGACTGTGTGTTGATATGATGATTTAATGTCTGGTCTGTTAGAGAGACAGATCATGTTTGCTAATGCTATTACTACACAAAACACATGAATGTCTACGACCAGAGGTAACTGACTTGCAGTCATATAAATAATGTATGCTATGCCTGCTTTTACATTACTCCTGTGACGTCTGTGCCACCCAATTTGTACACTACCTTGCTCCGCTGTTCCCATTGTGTCCTGCTAGCATAACTATTACGAGCTTACTATCACACCTGCCAGATCAGCTGAGTGTTGAAGGGATAAGATAATAAGCATTTCATGGGTGAAGGCTCTCTTTTGCAGCCATGTCTGGAATGGTATGGAAGTAGTGACTGATAGCGTGTGTACTCTTATTCCGACATCTGTCCGATCATCTTCCAGGCAGTCAGTCGGATTCATGTTTCAGAGACTGTGGCAGCTAGGGAGCAGATTTACATTGTCAGCAACAGAGGAAATTACGTGTTGACGTATGCTGCCAGTGCAGACGAGCATTATGCTGGAACCATGATGTCAGGTGCAGCGGAGAGGAGTAGACGTGTCTACAAAATGGTGAACATTTTGCAGTGAAGTCCTAATGTCTGGCACATGCTTGCTTACCAATTTTCTGCGCGTTTTCTCCCTTGGTTCCAGCCGTTGGCTCCAGAGAAACCTATGGTCATGCAGCATCATAGCGAAGCCCAGCTGCAACAGTATAATCATCATGGGACCCAGGAATTCTGCCAGTGCAAACACTGTCCATTTGCTTGGGGTGCAACTCCTTTGGTGTGGTGCTGGAGCCTGAATTGGAACATGGAGCTAAGAGTGTGTGTGGCCTTGTCATGTCCACACACTGTTGGGGGGTACTCGGTCAAAAATCTTGCCGAGGGAGATGGACAAACTCTGACGAGCGCACTGAAGACGGATGCATCCGAGTTGGTGATATATCTCTAAGCGTGTCTGTCTCCCGCTCTTTAACATACATCATTGATATAACATATCAGCTAAAGTCATGCATCACAAGCATGTCCATTTCCTCTGCTATGCAAACTCGTGGATACTCGTCCACGAGGGCACACTGATCATGAACAACATTGTTTTCCATTGCTATTTGTGTTTACTGCATACAAAATATAAAGCTTAAAAACAATACTGCAAAGGACTATCTACAGAGAGAGAGAGAGAGAGCAAGCGGGGTATATTTATAGGAAGGAACTAAGACCACTGCGAAAGAACAATTTGTGCCTAAAAGCTTTTGCTGTGAGAAGGTAAAAACTCAACAATTCAAGAACGAGGGAAGGGGTGGTATGTATCTATGAAGGATTATTCTCTCTGACCGTCCTAACCGCAAAGGCGGAATTGGTCATCTCTAGGATCTCCATAATTTGCTATAGCGCAACTGTGCCCCTTAATTTGTGTCGGGCACTTTGACTTCACAGTATGTCAAAATTATTCTACCTTATTATCTTGAATGTGTGAAACTGTGAATCGTTTTCAAGCTCACTAGATGTTAACTGTTTTTGCACGAGTGGAGACCAATATCTTTACAGAGCAGCAGTTCTTTTCTTTTTTTTTTTTGTTGAGCGGGCATCATTCAAACTGGTACAACGGTGATCTGCTACCCTCTAGGCACAGCATTTACTTTGTTACATTACTACGCTAGGCACAGTATGTAACTTGTGTGCCAAATCTTTTTTTCTTTTACTGCAAACTTTCAAACATGAGACCTTGCTTAAGATCTCCCTCGAAGGACTTGGGTTGGAGTTGGCAGGGACAATGACTCGAGAAAATCTCATTTCGCTGACTTGGCCATCTCAAGCTGAGGACTGAACCCAGAATCTTTAAACCAAGAGAAAAATGCTTGACCAGCTAGGCCAACCAGAAAGCGTCAGGCCAGGCCCATTGCAGTTTGCATCAATTGCATGAACTCTGACATGGATCTCACGCAGCACATGTGTAGAGATTGGTTAGCAAGATAAGAGTGAGACCAGCAGCTTGCAATTAGTGACAAGTTTCCCACTGACAGGTATCTACTAGGAAACTGTCACTTTGCCATCCCATTTATCCTTAATGTATGCACCACAGATGTCCGATTCTGATAACCGGTGCAGTAAACAACAAATATGAATTTATAGTATATTGGAAAATTGCTTTGGATGCAGAACACTAATCTGCAATATGGTTTTAATTATCGACACAAAAATGTACACAGTGAAATAAAACGAAATGGCAAAATTTCTGGAAAGAGGTGAGAAAAAAATCTTAAACTCCACATTTAAAACAACTCTTCTCTGTTTATTAATATCTTTGGCTGTATCTGTCACCAGATACATTTTTCCATTCATTTTTTCCCAAAAAAACCCCACACAGTACAAACCAGATATAATCAAATAATTATAGAGTCTAATCAGTCAAAACTAAGTAAAAATCAAACAACACAACAGATAATCTAATAATGATAAAAAGAAAAAAAACAAATACACACAGCTATAGCATAATCATCAAACAATGAAAACCAGCCCAGCTAGAGAATTTTTTTCATTTAATAATGGAAACCAATCCAGTTCAAGAACATTAATTTCCCACTTAACTTGCTCACTAAAATTCCGTTACAATAAATGTACATGGATTCATACATCAGAGATTTATTCTTTTCTCTCTTCTTTCACTTGGACTTCAAGTTTTTTTTCCAAACAAATGTTGTACTAGCCATTTCAATTTTTTTTTCAATTCTAAATTCCCGTTAAGTGATTTTTTTCATTTAAGAAAGCTATGAATTTTCCATATCATACCTGAATTCAAATAACTTCTTTAAACACATTCATCTGAGACATTCAAATTTATTATTGATAATTTAGCTAGGACTCCTAAAATTTCATCAGACTTCCTGAGAGTATAATTTTCAAAGGAAGTATATTCTGGTACCAAGAGAAAGACTCTTTAATCCCCTACTCAAACTGTCTCCTGAAAGGAACACATCTCAAAATCACGTTCTATGTCCCCCCTACATTGGGTTAATGTGCATCTCTTAGATGGCCTGATGCCCATATATCAATAATATGTCTACTTTCCCCAACTTTTAGATTACCAGTGTGTACATAAATGTCGTGATCAGCTCAGGCTCAGAATTGTATTCTAGTTCCCAGCAAGTGTTCAATGTAGTTTTTGTAACAATTATAATCAGCATGTAGGTTCTGTACTAGATTCCAGTCACCAGCATGCATTTGTGTAGTTTTTCTTCATTTCCAGTTTGTGTTGTAGTATTCAGGATTGTCTTGATCAAAACCTTGAATATTTATAAGCAAATAGTCTTTTGGTTCATGAAATTAATAGAAACAAACCTTAACTTCTGTCCAAATCTTTTACTCCAATGTGCATTTTAGTGTTATTATGATTTCAACAGCTCTCAAGTTACAACCAGCCAACCAACCACACACACACACACACACACACACATGCACACACCAAACAAAAAAAAAAGACCCAAGCCATTCCACTCTATAATACTTATCAATATCAGGATTTTCAATGAGTGTCTTGGAGTTAAAAAAAAAATGCTACGCCCTTTTTGCTTTCAAACATGGAGGACATCTTTTCTGAGAACTTCAAAGCCTTTGACAATTTACAAACTGAAACATTTAGCTGTCGGCATATTACCTATTTCCAAAGAAAAATCTTTCAATAAATAATTATGCATGTACTTATGACCAAGTAATATGTTTCACTATTAATACAAACAGCATACTAGTATCCTATCTGTGAAGAAAAACCTATCAGTAGACATAATCATACATGTACTTATGACCCAGAAAAACTGTTTCAGTATTAATACTTATAGTATACCACCTATCTGTGAAGAAAAATCTTTTAATACACACATATATTACATACACATAATATACTGATGATCCAGTAATATGTTTCAAAATCAATACATTCCATGACAGTATGGACAAGCACAGTGGTACATTATCAGTCAGCAGGGAAACAGTCATGGACACCAATTGTACAAAGAATATAAAAAAAAGAAACCCTCTACATCGTTCTAAATGGTTGACACACGATGTGCTTGGAATGTGCGGCGTGAGCTTGAGCACTGCACTGTTCATTAAATTCCTGAGATCTACTTCAGAGCTCACATCAATAACACTCGCATAAAAGGATGCCGCATAAATTTTACACACTCCATCTCTGTCACAATCCCAACATCTTCCAGTGCCATGACATTAAATTCGTAGTTAATTACCTCTACTCAAAATGTTTTAAAAAAAACAAACAAAAAAGAAGAAAAAAATGAAAAAAAAAGAAAAAGGGAAAAAAGGTAAAGAATGAAAACATGAAAGAAAAAAAAAAACAAAGGGAAAAAAGGAAAAGAAAGCATGGAAAAAAAAACTAGAAATGAAAACATGAGAGAAAAAAAAACAAAGGGAAAAAAGGAAAAGAAAGAAAGCATGGGAAAAAACAACTAACAGAATAAATCATGCTTACCCCCCAAAATCCATATTCACATAAAAAAAACAACAACCCTTGTATACAGTTAACAGTGTTGTTCGCGTTCTGCTTTCTTACGTAAAGTTTGCACTGCAAACCAAACACAGTGACAAGATAGAGAAGCAGGAAAGGAGAGACTGGGATGCAAAAGCCCTAAGGTGCAGGGAAACTCCTTGTACCTCCGAAAATTGAAATTTGTGTGCGTCTGTGTCTGTGTCTCCGACTGTGTGGTCTGTGACTGTTCAGGCAAATGCATCCTGCAGAAAAATTAACTGAAACTCCCCACCATGCCTTTCCATTCTTTCATGTAGCAATGGGCAAGTACATGAAAAAAAAGCATGACTTACTTTCTATCCCCCCTCCCAAAAAAAAAGGTCGGGAAACAAACATTACACATGCACGGATGCAAACCGTTCCACATTCACAGTTCTTCTTTGGCAGCATTCTCTTGGCTGCTCTCCTCGCAGCGGGCTGACCCTCGGCAGTCTCCTCTGGGGGCAGTTTGGAGGCCAGGTCACTCAGCTGAGGAAGCAGCTTTGTCCACAAAGCAAGCCGATCTTTGTAGGGTCCCAGCTTGGTCACCACCTTGGGGGTCTGCGTGATGGAAAGGTACGCCTGGTCCTCATTGGTGAACTGGGGCCAGTCGCCACTCAGGTCATCCTTAAGTGGTGGATTTGGATTCCTGCAGAAACATGTATGTACAGAAATGAGTGAGAGGGAGTCACAAGAAAGCAACTACAGCTACAACCTGCCAATATACATTCACAGCCACACATCCCTCCACAGTCCAGCATACTGAAGTTTCTCTTTTTCTCAAAACTTACCTTGGATTCTGCGACAAATACCAAGTTCTGAATTTATACTGAATAACATAGCAGCGAGGATAAACCCCTAAAGCATTGTTAGCTTAAAATGGTGCACTAGGTACCCTTTACTGATGTAGTAACATTTGTTGCCTTCAAGAATGACATAACCAAAACAAAGGTAAGATGCTTCTTTAACGTATATAATTTTACCAATCAAGTCCTTCAACAGAGAGACACTAGCACAACCACACCATTTTACCTTGACATTGCATGTCCGATATGGACTGCGCAAGTCAAAGGCATGAAAGGATAGACTCCCAAATATCAAAATGGCCTTAGTATTGTTAACACTGATGTGTCCCTGTGTAAAGATGGAAGCTTTTGGACACATTAAGGCAAAATCATTTTGTGCATTATGATTGCAACACACACACACACACACACACACACAAAATGACATACTGGATATAGAAGAAAAAACGTTTATCTGTTTAAAGTGAAGTTGAATGATCGACCTTCTGTTTGATATTTTAGAAATTAAGTGTATAAAATTCATTATGAAATGCAATTTGCAACACAAATACATATACTACTGCACCATTTTAAGGACCAATTGTTGGTGACTAGATACTCCACAACATGAATACTCTAATGTATACATACAAGGCGTACTAACAAACTGCAATATCACTATCATATACTGCTTTTCACCCTGATAATGCTTTCTTCTGTCATGAAGACTGTCCTTGTTCTGGGAATACATGCCTGCACAATCAATATTCCCCTATCCTCCATTTATGCTCTTATCTTTGCTCCCTATTGTTAACACTACTTGTCCAATCTTTAACTCCCATTCTGCCCTGGTCCAAAATACATCACTTACATACTGATGTGCCCCATTACATTTGTGAAGGGCAATGTGCTATTTGAAAACAGTGGTGACTGCAAAAAAGGTCATCATTGCAAAGTGCTTTGATTTGGCTAAAAGAATTGTAAAATATACTTTTTCACCTTGTGTTGAGTGCGACTATGACTTTCACTGTACCAAGTGACTGTCCACTCATACGGCTATGGATAATTTAGCGATCCAGATGCTGCCAAACTGGTAACAATACACAAAGCCAAACTTGAGTGCTTGCACTCTCTCCTGATTTCTGTGGCAGTGTGTGAAATGACCCGAGGAAAAATGAGCTATGAGATTCCGAATGGATTCCAGATTTAAGCAAAGCAGACAAGAGATTAAAATAGTCATTGGAAACATCCACACTCAAAAAGCAGATGCGCAGCATACAACATCAACTATTGAATATATACATAAAATTTTGGTGCAATTTACAACTGAAATACTTCTTTGGCAATTGAAACAAACAACTTTGGCAATTGAAACAAACAAAAAAGTACCCGCATTTCAAAAGTTCAGTTTAAATCCATTTCACATTATAAAAATAATGATTCTAGCAGAAATGCTACACACAGAAAACTTGGTTCATCCCAATCCCATAGTAATTTCCATCCCGTTCTCCCCATCACTACCCCACCTTTCTCTTTTCATGAAACCCATGCTACATTAAAGGTCAATCAATAGTGACACCTTGAGATCCTTAAAACAGAGTCTTTAGTGGGACAAAACTTTTGTTGGAGGTCAGTCTTGCATAGATCAATCCCCCAACACCCGTGAAAAACACCAGTAGGGCTAGGTGTGTGTATTTGGAAGGTCTTTATTAGTATACTTCACTCTTCTGACAACAGATAATGCCCAGAGTTCCCAGCGACTTCAGTTTATGTCATTTACCGACCTCATAGAGACATGTTAAGACCGTTTGCACATTTTGTAAGGACCTATATAGTAATTCAATAGGAGAATATAAAGCCTACCCACACATGTTGCTTGAGCTCCAAAGTCCAGAACATGTGAGCGCCTGTCTTCAAGATGCAGTTTCAAATGGATTTGTCACTTAGCATGGTTTTTTAAAGAACATTTTCACACATCGAAGCCAAATGCAGCCTTACCTCACAATGAGCATGTACTGCATACTGCTTTTCTTTTTGATCTGTAACCACCCAGTCCCTAAATCAACCTCTCTTTAAGCTAGTAATCCTGAAACCCAAAACTTCCACTTTTTTGGAATGACTTGCACACTGTTGATGGCAGATGCAAACATCACACTTTCTTCTGAAACAAGACTGGGAAAAATTAGCACAAGACCTTGGCAACAATCAGTATTCCCAAGCAGTTTCATTTGCTAAAGTGCTATTTGTCAAATGGGACCACAGTTTTGAAGTTTGGGAGTGATAACTGGGAGGTGGAATTAGCATTGCTGTGGTGATTTTTCAAATGGGGTTTCGTCACTGACAATGTTTTGCTGGCATAAGGACCTGTGATAATGTCTGATGTAAATCTAAACACTTGTAAGGCATTGCATGAGAACAGAGCCTGTAAGGACACTACGAACCCTGCCACTACTCTCCTCCTACTGCCTCTTGTTTTACCACTCATTTCTCCTTGCTGTTCTCCATCCCCCCTTTTTTTCCCTGTTAAAGTGTTATTACAGTGATTGCCACTCTTCTGTATCTCATTATTTCCACCCATTTTCTTGTACCCCACTGCATACCATCCCCACCCTTCCTCTCTTCCAGTTATAGACATTCATGTGCAGTAACATCCATTGTCATTATCAATTTCATATCACTACTAACACATACTATAATCCATTCGCCACATTTCCATCAAGCCTTCAGCTATCAACACTCATTTCCTCAGCTTGATACTGCATGCTGTAACTACACCCTGTCTCCTATTACCTTTTCCTCCGATTTATTTCATTAGCCCTGTAAAAATGATAGATCAGCTGTTTTCCTGAAACTGATCATGCCATCCTTTGTCAAGACCCTCTTGCACACTATCAGTATCTCCTGTTCATCACTACTACCCATTTATCGATTGTTGCCAACACACCTTGTCTCATGTTAAAACTATCACGGTTAATATTCTTTATCCCATTATAAAGACTACTCTGAGAAAATGAGACAAGGTAATAGTACTTGGCCTTATTACACACGAGTCATCCATCAGCATGGCAAACCATGGTCTAAACAAAGCTTCCACTCACCCAGTCTTCGCAAACGAAGCGAGGATCTGAATGTACTTGTCTGACAGAGGCTGCTCTTCAGGCGCCATTTCAGTCTTGTTCAGCAGCTTGAAGATATGGTCGTCAGGCAATTCCAAAGTGTTGTCAAACTCCAGAACCAATTCATCACCATGTTGAGACCCTGGGACAGGGCCATTGTTGTTGAAGGCAAAGTCATGATCAAAGACATACAGGTAGCGGCCAGCAGAGTGAGAGGAGCTCGCCAGCTGTCGGGCCCAGTCCAGTATGTCCACGGTCAGTACGCAGTCCCCATAAAAGTCCACTATGGCGTCCAGCGTCTCCGAGACATTGGCACCAAATTCAGAACCACGATAATAGAACTCCATGGTCTGAAAAAGAATAACAAATTTACCTCACCAATGTAACTATCTATATATCTAATCTGTAATCCCTGTTTCAAAACCAACCAGTTACCCAAACAAACAAAATAGAAGGGCACTTGGGACAGCGTAGATGGCAAGGTGAAAACAATTGTGGATCTGCATCAAACTTTGATAGATTAGTCCTTGGGCAACTTCCGACCTCTTCCAACAGGTTTATTGATACATTGGTTAAATCTCAACAGATTCTGTGTTTTTTGTACTTTCTTCAGCAGTAACTATGCAACGATAGCAAAATTTCTCATATAATTTTCTTATTGGTCAAAGCATTGGTTTAACTTTGTTTTACTTTTAGTAAATTATTCCATTAATAATTTTAAAACAACATGTTTTTAGGTGTGATGATTTCCACACACAAAAAAAATTTGATCACTGGTGATGAAAAAAGTCAAGGAAAAGAACTGCAGCTGCAGTAAAGCAGTTTTCTGTAATCTGGGTGAACTGATCCTGGATTAACTCATTGATCACCACAAAAATATTGAAAGGGTTTGTTCTTGGGCCACTCCACTTTTCTCCCAAAATTGATTAAGACAGATGATGTTCTGAAATCTCCAACAGAGGCAACCTTTGTTACAGCTCATGATTGACGAGAGCCCCCCCCCCCCCCCCCCCCCCCCCCCCCCCCCCCCCCCCCCCCGCCGTTTTATGGGACAGATGCTACCGATGGCCAAGCCCAAAGTGATTGTAATCCCATCAGTTAGTTTTACCGTTCAATGAAAGAGAGAAAATATTCAAAACATGGATGCAAAATGGCGCATCTGTAATACACACAATCAACATACCGTTCGTTATTTTAGCGTATGCTTCAAATCGAAATCTTTAACTCTCTAAATCTTTTTCTTTAACCAATAAGCTGAGAAAAAAACAACCACCTCTATTTGCAAACGAAGGACACACTATCGTCCCCTGCTTTCTTCCTGGAACAGATCTACTGACTCAGTGGCTTTTGCTTAATTATAACCAACCAGCCAGCCGATGCTTGTAAACACATAACCTCCATGGCTGAGGTAACAAATTCTCTCTCAAAAAATGTCTTCAAACCAAAAATAAGCGGTCAACTACATTTTGTCCAAAAGCCAAAAATTTGCAGCTAAACAGATTCATTGATAAACCCCTACAGCATCTTTTGGCTAACCTAAAATTTGGGTAATTCTATCATTTGTCTTCTTCCAAAAGAAACTTTCAGTAAATTCTTCTTGTCCTTTAGGCAGCCAAATTCGATCTGCCAATTATTCTGCTGAGCTTTTTATGGAAATCGATGCTCAGGTTCCTGAAGATAGGAGAGACAGAAGGGGATAGAAGGAAAATATAAAAACCTGTGTCAAGAAGTGACTCTGAATGTGGAGCTGCCTACAGGCGCAATGCTTTTTGGTCCGGCCCAGATGAAATTCGCCCTCTTTAGTGTACAGCCCACCCACACTGCTGAAGACCTCATGCTGTGACCTTCAACGCTGTGTAGCGGAAATGCAGAGCATGGGAACAGCTCTCTGGCATTCGCAGGCAACGAGTACTGCACGATTCTTGTGCCGATGTTTACTCCGCTGTTTGATGCTTTTTGTGCTAAACACGCATAATCTGTGGATGTAATTTATTCTCTGTGTGATTCATTTGAGTGTTCTTCATTGTGCTGTTTTATATAATGAGTACTTCCCGAGTTTGTGTTTATCCTTCACTTTTATACTGTGGGTATTTTGTGTTCTCATCAGCTGACCGGTCAGTGGATAGCCCAGTTCAGCAGTGCTTGTGCCACGTCGTAGCGTGGGAACCCTGGTGCCGAGACAGATGTGTGTTTTTCTACTTTGTGTGCATCATTCATACATCTACCAAGCGTTTGTTCTTTTGTTCACTCTCTCTCCCTCCCTGCATACATGAGTGAGCATAGAGTGAGCTGTAATACCAGTGATATTCTCTCTCTCTCTCTCTGTGCGTGTGCGTGTGTGTGTGTGTGTGTGTGTATGTGTGCTTTGCGTAGGCGTACTTCATTCTGATTTTTGCTTCGTGTGTGCATGTTAGTAACACCAACAATGGCGGAGCGTTTGCATACAACTTCAGTGAACACAAAAGACGTGTAGATTTGTTGTTTCCTGTGTGCGGCGATCGTGTGCTCAGACAGCATAAAGATAAAGGATTAAACGCTAGACTTTGTGTGCGCATGTGTATGTGTGTGTGTGTTTGTGTGCGTTGTCCATGTGTTATATACCAGTGGTGTTGGTGCGTGGGTTTCTATCAATTGTGTGTGTGTGTGTGTGTGTGTGTGTGTGTGTGTGTGTGTGTGTGTGTGTGTGTATGTGTGTGTGTGTGTGTGTATGTGTGTGTGTGTGCACGCGCGCGCGCGCTCTCTCTCTCTCTCATACCCATGTTATGACATGGTGAGACCAAGTTGTTGAGTAGGTTTACCATAAAGATGAAAGTACGACAACAATTTGCACTTGCGTGTGTTGATATATGTGACATGAGTTTGAAATGGCTTAAGTACGGAGAAAAGCTTGCAGAAGGTTAGCTCCTGAGCGGGCAATACAAATTTATCTGCCTTCAAAAGGGATTGCGATGGTTCCCTTATGCAGCTACTGAGCTAGTGAAGAGTTTTCATATCTGTAGTATATTTTCTTAATTTCATGTTCCCAGTTTCTCCATCTTTAAACTCCCTCCCCCTCCTTAAGTCCAAATCTTTGCCAAGTAATTACTATGAAGACAGTCGAGTTGTTGGCTTGCGCTTGTTTTTCCCCCACTATTAGATTGTTCATCTATGTATGTATTTGTCTGACTTTATTCAAGTTTAAAAAGGCTGTGCCAGTCTTGAATAAAAGTTGCTCTGTGTTAGGTTTTCTTATGGGAGCAAACGTTACCCCACTTGTTTATTATTAAATACTACTCATGCATTACATAGCACTGTGACTAAACCCAAAAGTTTATTCTACTTCAGATACAAAACTGACTGATTTCTTTCTAAATTGCGCTAAGTCTTTGTCCCTCACTGGAAGTGATCATTTTCTTAATACTTATTATCTTTTGTTAGATGACTGGCACATCATTTTTGACATCTGCTTTAAAGCACCCTGACAAGGCATGATGGCAAGAGAGGGAAACAGTAGTGTAGTTTCATCTCTAGCGCAGGCACACCAGAGTCTTACTGGACCGAAGGTTTCAAGACAGGCCTTTGCTGAAAAATTTACTGGAAATCTTTA
Source organism: Conus ventricosus (assembly GCA_018398815.1). NCBI lineage: Eukaryota > Metazoa > Mollusca > Gastropoda > Neogastropoda > Conidae > Conus > Conus ventricosus. The sequence continues at coordinate 58,170,640 of CM031598.1, read as the reverse complement.
CAGAAAAGACGTTGGCTTTCTTTCCCATAAATGATGATATGGCACCATTATTTACACAACTCCATTAACAGGGCACTCGGGTTAATGCAATACACAAACGGGAAGAAACCTCACATAAACACAGAGGTGAACTCCAAATACATTAAACATAAAATTAAAATCAAACAAGTATTTGTTGAAAATAGAAGACATACATGGCAGATTTCAAGAGCCAGCAAAGAAATGAACAAATAAATTCATATGTACTTTTTGTTGATGTTTAATAATGGCCAGTTGGCTGTCTTGGTGGATTTGCTCCAGTGTGCTTCATCTTGACATCCCCTAACAAGCAGCAACACTACTGAATAAAAGCTTGCTATAGCCCTAGCAGCTTTTGGGAGTTATCAATACTAGATTTTTTGGGGGGCCGATAGCTCAGTTGGTAGAGCACCGGACTCGTGATCCTGGGGTTGCGGGTTCGAATTTCGGTATAGGGGGATTTTTCCCTCGGAGTTAACATTGGTTCTGACTCCATCCCCCCTATAGTCGTTCGGATGGGACTATAAACCGAGGTCTAGTCTGTGTCACATGCACTAAAGACCATACACGGACTCTAAAGATCCCGATGCTCATGTCCTAAGACGGGTGAGTACCGGCTACACGAAAATACACAATGCATACACAATGATGTTAATAATGGTCAACCTGATGACCGCTGAACATTACTGGAAGAAGAAGAAGAAGATCATTATGGGACAACCCATCAAATCTCTTTGGTGATGTTCAGTTGATCCAGTTTCGATCCAATATGCATAGGACACATACAAAAAAGAAAGAGAAAGAAAATAACAGAAAAAACGAAAGAAATGATGGGTGTTCAGTACAACCAAATGATTTAACATATATAGTACACCACTTAAAATCCTCCTTATACTGAAGACGATAAAATTGTTTCACCCTGGAAAAAGCCAATTCACACCATGTCCTGATAACATACAAATCCTATTATTAAGCTGACAACAAAGACACACAAAACTTCATTTAAGTTAACACACCATCCATCCAAAATCGAACTCACTTTCTTCAAGACTGAATTCTTGGTTAGATTCCTCATAAAGGTGCAGGTATCCAACAGATTCTCGAAGACGGAAAACGAGTGCATCATCTCCACCGACACATTCATCGTGAAAGTCAAGAAGAGTATAAGGGCCCCTTCTTTGTTGTTCATGCCTATGATGACATCAATGTCATTAATACCATTATCCTTCATGTACTGCTCATCCTCAAGAAGCTTGCTGACACTTTGCGGGATGAACTCTCCTGTGAAAAAAACAAAACAAACAAAAGTAAAACAAATTATCATTTATAACAAATATGTAATAGAGGGGAATGAAGAGTAGCCAAACTGTCCCTGCCATTATGAAAATACAGCATTTTTCTTTTTCAACTCCTCTCCTTTGGTTAATACTCTACATGAAAGTAGTGCTAAAAAAATCATGCTAGCATCTGCCATGTCCAGCATGTGGCACCATGCTGGTGTGCCCTAGTTCACGCCAGGATGTAGGGTGACACAGACTCAACAGCGCCATTCTGATTTGTGGTAAACTATATACCTACAACTCCAATACACAGTGGGCATAAATATCTGCTGAGTATAGTCCAGAGGCATTGAAGTGGTTACTTCCACTTACTACTTCCAGCTGTAACTTTTTGAGTTACTTCACAATAAAAAAAAGGCAGAATTATGTGTAACTGTTCAAGAACAATGTGTAAAGTTCTTCAAAATTGGATCACCCCTGAATCATTGCCTGCCACTCAACCACATGCATAACGTCATCTTTTACTATCAACAGTATCACAGTTCATCCTATCTTCCAAACAAAAAAATCAAAGACTTTTCGATGAATTTCAACACAAAAATATCAAGGGCTGTTATAAAAAATATAAGCCTTTATGCATACTTTGGCTCCTTGCAGAATCCAGTTAGTTGCAGACAACAGGCAAATGAACACTTTCAACAGATGTCAAATTAATTCATGAATTCTTTTTTTTTCATTCATTCATATATCCATTATCCTCTGTAAAATGCTCGATTTTCTTACCAAAACATAAAACTATCAAAATCTTCATTTTCAAGCACTTTCAAGCAGTGAGATCTTTTCATAAGCAATTAAGTCCATTTTTGAAGCTTTTTTTTTTTAACCCAAAAATGGGTCCTCAAAATTTGAGAACTTTTACAGACTTTCAATGACTCGTATGAAAGAGCTTTACTATGTGAGCCACAGCAAAATGACAGGCAAAGGACATTTTACAGTTACAATGGTATATACATTATATATTGCAGTCCGTGACCTTACAAAAGCAGCATTATTTTTCTACATGAAAAGCGATCAACTGAGCAAACTTGATGTCAGGATTCCATCTACACAAACAATTCACGGGACCTGAAATGTGAACTTTGGACAAAATCTAACTTACTTCATAATTAGCAACTGATATGATGCACAGTTGTGTAAGCAGCACAGACAGAAGTCATTACAAGCAAGAATAACTAACAGTTTACATCTCATAAAACAGGGAAAATGCATTTATGACCCACAAATAACAGACAGGTGAGAACTCACTTATGAATGATTGACAGTTTACATTACACTGGAAAAGGAAGAATATCCTTACAATTAGCAAATGGCTGACAGTTTAAATTACACTTGTTAAGAAGAATACATTTATAACAAATGACTGACAGTTTAAATCATATTGGACTGGGAAGAATAAGTTCAGGACAAATAAACAATATGTTGCATTACACAGAATAGGAAAGTATACATTTATAATAAATTATGTTACATTATTACACAAGACAGAGAAGAATACGACACATGATTGACAGTTTGCATTATACTGGACAGAGGAGAATGCATTTTATCAACAAAGGGCAGTTTGATGCTATAAACTTTGAAGAATCCACAGCGTGACAAAAAAAAATAGAGAAGGCAATGAACAAGACCTTTTTACAATCCAAGACTGGGAGCCTAGTTAGCCTTGCGAACAAGACGCGAGGCTGGTTCCCTGGGTGCAGGGTTCCACCCCCACTCGAGATAGGCTGGAAGAGTTTTTATTCAGTTTACAAATGTGCGGAGTTTCAGTTCCCTGCTTGTTCTACAGATGAGACTTTAAGCCAAGGCAGTGAGCATGAACACACACACACATACACACACCACACAAACACAACACACAATCAAATCTTGCTCACACTTTAAATCCTATTCCACCTTTCAGAGAAGAGCGAACCATTTGTGTGCTGGTTGGACTGATGACATGAAAACATGCACACTGGCATCCTGTACACATTGTTCCTGAATACAGAATGTATAGCTACCTCAATGGTGGTTATAAAATAGGTCATAAATCGAGAAAAAAAAATCTCACCAATGGAGTTCTAGTCAAGGAACAAAGACAAACAGAAACTATCTCTGCTTGAAACAGTTTTTGTGTACGGCTTTAATATTAATCTCACCAATGGAGTTCTAGTCAAGGAACAAAGACAGACTGAAACTATCTCTGCTTGAAACAGTTTGTGTATGGCTTTAATATTTTTCTACTTTTGGCCACAATTATGAGAGTTAAAAACAAATGTAAATATTGCTATCTAATCTGCTGCAAGATAAACAGGTGTCCAATTAGTCCAGGAAAAGAAAGTGGATGGGTAACAGGATCAGTTTACAGTGTCTAAGCAAAAGCTATTAAAATATCAAGACGGTGTGTGCTAACATACTGGGATGAATATTATGAAACTGGTTTGAACCAGACACTCTATCCTGCAAAAACTCTCTCTGAAGTTGGTAACTGTACCAATTGCATAAGGAAAAGGTTACTTTGCACCACTCTGACCACGTTTCTCTTCTCCAGTTACTCCAAAACAGGAGAGATGGCAAAATGCAAGAGTTTCACCATTGAGAAAGACGTCCCCTACTTCCTTACCTCCCCAGCCTTCACAGTACCCTAAAACCTTTTCACTAAAAACTGCAGTTTTAGAACCAGAACATGTCAGCCAACCACAGTGCCCATTCAAGGCTGTCTACCTATTAAAGTTAAGAAATAAAGGCGACATCTGCAACTGAAAACAAACAAAAAACATGCACACACTCACACACACACACTACACATGTGAGCGCACGCACGCACACACACACACACACACACACTACGCACACATTAATTGCTTTCACTTCCACAATTTTCATAGTCACTACGGTTGTAAAAACAGGGGTAAGAAGTCATACCTACAGCTGTAACACATTACAAAAATCGAACAGGTTAAGCATCAACAGACAGGGCACTTACCGTCAATGACTGGAAAAAAGTAACTGCCTACTGGTGAGGCTGCAGAATACTGCGTTGTTTTGTTAAAGTAGTCCTCTTCCGTTTGCTCTTTCAAACACTTCACCCACTCCTGACTGGTCTCCCCTTGACACTCAAACATGTCTGCCAGATCTTTGAAGATTGCTTTCATATCGAACATATCGGACAGGAAAGAGATAGCTCCAGCCGCTCCGCTCTGCATGATGCCTCTCTGGAACAAACCTCGGGACTGGGGGCTCAGCATCTGCAAGGCCACACTCATGCTGCCAGCAGATTCTCCGAAAATAGTGATGCGATTCGGGTCACCCCCAAAAGCTTGGATGTTGTCCTTGACCCATCGGATGGCAAGATTTTGGTCCCAGAGTCCCATATTCCCAGGAACAACATCGTCGCCCGTATAGAGGAAGCCGAAGGCTCCCAGACGATACTGGATGGCAACCACAATCACTCTTCCGTCCACTACAAGTTTGGAAGGTCTGAAAAAACAAATGCACGCACACAGACACACAACAGCAATTGGAATTAAACTCCCCATAAAATGAGCGAAGATGAATATTTACCACAGACATTTCAAATAGTACAATCAACACATAGTCTACTAGCTAAATTGCCATTTCAGTGGCTATGGCTGGTCAAACAAACACAATTTACCAACAGTAAAGTATTTAAACAGAACTTTTTTCATAACCAATTGTACTTAGATCCAACAATTGAATTTAAAGACTCCATAAAACCTTAGTTATTATGCGGTGATGGTTTTTTCAGAAGCTCTGTAACTTAGCAAATATTGTCATCAGTGGGAGGGTTAGGTGACAGTGTCCACAGTACACTGGATCAAGATGGCACCACTGAACACCACCAAAGTTACTCTGCAGCAATACAGTGCCTTATTAAGACTGTAGCACATCACTGGATCCCAACTGCTTCCTCTAGACTGCCCATACAGAGGCTGTTACAAGTCTGGTGTGGAAATATGGGGTTGCAGAAATATGCTGCATGGATGTGAAAGAGACAGAGTTATTGAAGATAAACCAACAGACACATTCCTAATTTAATAGTAATTACTAATCAGCAAAGTTCTTTTCTCTCTTACCTGCTTTCTTACACTCATTTTTGGCTTTGCTATCTGGACATACACTGTACGTCCTCAATGTGGGTTCACTCAGCATTGCACAGAAGCAGTTTCTAAGCCACTGGTTGAAATCTAAGTTATTGTCCTTGCATCTGTCTTTTCTGTGACTCAAACAGTCAATGGAAGTTGAAGCAAACAATCCTTTTGATCTGGACTTCAGAAAAAGTTGAATTCATAGGCCAGCATCAACATGTCCAATAATGTTTATTTATTGGTCTTTCCTTTTTCTTCTTTTTTGCCCCCAGCCCCATCTACACCCCCTCTTTCCTTTAACATCAAGTTCATGGAATTGCTGACCACTGATATCTCATTTTCATACTTTCAGTCTTCCCAATGATTGCGATTCATTTTCTGTCTGTTTTGTGAAGGCTTCGCACAAGGAAATGAGATAGGGAACAGTACTGAGTAGGCCAACCCTTAGAAAGTAGAAATGCTTATGTTAGGCCTAATGAGCCTTTTTTGTTGGTTTTCAAAATAATTATTTCCACCTATTTTTATCTATTCATTTTCATTAAGAAAGACTTTAAGCTGTAAAAGGAAAATTAGATGAAATGTTGCTGTGATAGGAAATTTCAACTTCAGCACAAGGGTTGAACTTCAACACTAAATTTCATTATCACAGACCCATAGCCTTTGGCCACAGGGACAACATGATAGGTATTACAGGTAATCCAATGTTTTATGCTGTCCTTTGAGGACTTCTCTTGTCTACCTCTATGATGTCAGCCCTCCACTGCACCTCACAGAACAGTAATAGACAGAGAGAATCATGGAAAGGTCAGACCTGTTTACTCTTAAACTGCTATAAATGTGCTTTTTAAAAAGATCAGCATATTTTCCACAAACATTCAAAATTTCTGTTCAGTGTAGGGGGAGAAGGGGGAAGATGTTTCAATGTTTAGTCTTCCAAATACTTTGAAGGGGAGTGGGGGCTTGGTGGAGAAAAAAGGTGCCATTCCTTTCATTTTCACCTGCCCTCACACACCAGAGGAACCTTCTTCTGGGTAGCAACCATCTGATCTTGCACTGATTATGGTACAAATGGGTTCTTCTCACACAAAATACTGTCACACCTGATTCATCAGCATACTTTAGCACAAATTCATACTCCCTCACTGTTCTTTTTTTCAATGTTTTAGGACACATTGTCAAGGAAGCAGATACAGCTTGACACGATTTAAACATGGAAGCAAACAAAGAGTTCTTGCTGTTAGGTCAAAGCTCCCCCCCCCCCCCTCCCCCCATCGCTCAAGAAATTCATCTCTAAGATTTTCTTTTCAACATCTTTTTTCTTAGCTCATTGTTTTTGTCGTATTTCTCACCAAACATGATTACAAAATGTGACAAAATCATGTAGGTTCAACAAATCTGAAAGGTGCATATCCTTATCAGACAAACTAACTTGTGGCAGCTGATTAACTGCCAGGAGAGGTGACTGTCTGCCTGCAATGAATTGACTTCTTGCCCGACATACTCATTGGTCTTCCATTTCTTGTAAGAGACGTAAAGAATTACAGTCTGAAGAGACGATTTCTACATGATTTATCATTATTATCGAGAGAGCTTATACAGCGCATATGCTCAGACAGAGATCAAGCTCAGAGTGCTTTACAATCCATGCTCTCATTCACACACAGGGCTGCCCACATGTGTAGAGCCTACTGAAGAACTACATGCTGGCACTACATTCTATTATTTACCGTGTCAGGCAGTCAAGTATCAGTGATTCAGTTTTTGTTCATCCTTTCAATTTCACAGGAAGATAGCATGCTACATCTGTACATGTCATCCCTACCAAGGGCCAAACTGGCCTTCTCTTCCTCAAGTTGCTGATGAGATTTAAGTATGCACAAGATGCTCTACATGCATTTCACCTTGAAAACTCAAGTTTCTTGTCTCACTGAAAGAACTTTTCAGTAAATTGGAGTTAGTACAAATGTTAACTCTGAGGGGAAAAAAAAACGTTGTACGGAAACAGGTTGGTAGTGATTCAAACCCACAAAGCCATGATCATCAGGATGAAGAATCTGGTGTTCTACCTCCTGACCCCACCCAAATAATATTTAGATACTCTGTGCCCACATCAATTCTTTATACTGTGCTCTTTTGGTCCCCAATAATATATAAGTAACCTCATTTTTTGCATATGAATTCAGCATGATTCAACCATGCCATTTGTTTAAAAGCTGACATGTGCTGCAAACACATTTGCAAAGATCTGTTGGGAGTGTCGTGTATATATGTGTTGAATTCATTGTGAAGAAGCTGATGTGTCTGTGGATGCATGCTGCAATTTGAAGGCATTTGTGTCAATTCAGGAATTAAGCATCAGCCAATTTTGATCTATAGATGAGAAGATGAATCTCCTTTACTTAAAGCAGAACATAAAACAATGGAAAGAAAAGATTTTCCTCTCCTCAACCTTTCAAACACATTAGGGCACTCCCATACACGTATGCATTTCAAAATAAACACAATCTCAGATCTTTCAATAAAAACTGCACCTTCACATAATCGTCACACTCATGGCCAAACAAGCATACCTGTAAGAATGAGCATCCCCCACAAAAAATCCTCCCCCATGGATAAAAATCATAACAGCGAGAGAGCCATCCTTGTCGCCATCCTCAGGGATATATAGATCCAATATCAGACAATCCTCACTCATCTTTCTACTTGCCCCAATCAGCATTGGAATCTGAAAAAAAAAAATTCACAATTCACACCAAGGTAAAGAAAGAAGTTAGAAAGATACACAGTTTTTCACTTATGACCAATACAGATTTACCCTTATTGTGCAACTATCATATTAATATGTCTTTGTTCCTCCTCAAACAGATCTACCAGGAACTCTTTTCTGCTGCCTGTGCCGTTGCCTGTAGGGTTCTAGTCCTCTTCTTATCAGAAACCCAAGTTGTTTCATGACATCATAGGCCGATGACTCTCTAAACCCCCTTGTTCCAGTTTCCATGACAAGGACTTTGGGTTATCAGAATGCCTGTATTTTTCTTTATATTTTCTGCAATAGAAAATGTGCATAATTATCAATTTTCTGCCTATTACGCTTGGAGTATTTCTTTATCAACTACAAAATTAAATGCAAAATTAAAACTTGCGTATAAAAGATTGTATCAACTTTCACTTTATACAAAGTACATTTCAAAATTTTCCTTACAAACTTAAACTGACAGATGTCGGCAATCTCATCTAATCTTCTTTTTTTGAACCAACATGACTCATTGTTGAAGATTTCAGCCGAAATTTTCTCCTTATCTTTGCCTCTCACATCATCTGTGTTCACCTGCAAACGATCTTGACCCAGTAACATAATTTTTTTCATGAATGTATGTTACACAACATGTTGACAGTTGCCAAATGTTACAAGAAATCTGCCTCCTGTACACATTAAGCAGACAGCTTCCTTCAATTTGTGCATGTTTTGTGATCATGTCATCCATACCAACAGCCAAACTAGCGTTCTCCTCTGAAAGTTGATGATGGGATTTTACATGTGCAAGATCTTGTGAAAGTGTTCACACACACAACATTGGTTTGTAGTCTCAGTTGAAGGACTACACACTATGCTTGCCTGTTTTGACTGTCATATCTGGCAAAATTTGCAACCATCATTGTGCTTGCTGCATTGTTTTGACTATTAACTGTGTCTGAATATTTTGACCACGATTGTTTTGCAAAACTGCATTAACTATCACTATATGAGAAGAACTGTTTTTTAAAAAAAGTACTGTGCTTGCAGAACAGTTTGGATCACCTCTGTGCCAATGCCACTTTAGCAATTACGCTAGCAGAATTGTTTCAGCTGTCTTGTTTGCAGGTTAGGCTATCTCAATGTTTGGAGACCTATTGTGACTGTCACAGAGTTTTCAGAACCATTCTTACTACCATAATTGTGCCTGAAAACTTACTTTGACCTTTGATATTGTGTCTGAAAACTTACTTTGACCTTTAATGTTGTATACCACCAAGGAAACACAGAGGTTTAGTCTATCACTGGAAAGATGCCTGAAAACAGAATGAAGCCAGTTCAACATTCTCACCTGTGGACATGCAGGTGCAATCTGGTCTGCTATGAAGGTGACTCCTTCCCCAGGCCCGGGATGGGGCACAGGTTTTTCAAACCTCAGGTCCCCAACAGGGGGCAGAGCGTATGGGATGGCAAGGTAGGCGTTCATCTTCCTCCCTCCGTCTCCCTCCACACTAACCCCTTGCAAGGTTCCCCAGGGGGCCTTGATGAGGGGCACTGAACTTGCCATCGCCACTGTCACAGCTAGGAGGAGGAAGCTTGTTGCTGTAGGCCACTCCATTGTCACCATCTGTTTCACACACAGGTACGTATCACAAATGAATACAAATCCAGGAATGTGGCACAGGCTCCCAAACTCCCATTCACATCTTGAAGTCCTGCCCCTCCTTTCAAGCCTTGAGAAGCCAGATGTGACCCAGTCCTTCCCAGTTCTTCTATCTTTTGACGGACCTTATCTTCAAGAGCAAAAGGAATGTGTCAACAAGGTAGCACCCTGGGCTTTGCATCTGGTCTCGATGTCAGCTTTGCTTCTCCTAGGTCGCCATTAATGATGTGCATGACTGATGTCAGACATCCTTTCTTTTCTGATGCTCGAGCTCCTGTCATTTTCACCACTGCTTTGTCAACTCGCGAGTCTAATTTCTGCAAGCATGTACAGAGCTTCTGCATTTGACTTGGAAGTGATTTTCACCATTACACTTTCTGCACTGTTTCCCAATGCAGGGTATTTTGTTTAGTTGACTTATGTTTTCTACCACAAAATTTGCAGTCTTGAATGATGGGGTTTGGTTGGGGTCCTGCCGCTGTTCCCCAGGTTCTTTGTTCCCCAGTCTCCATATTCCCCAGTCCCGGTGTTCCCCTCAAGAAAAAAATCGAAACTCAGTCCCTAAGTTCCCCAGTTTCGTTGTTCCCCACCCTGTGGCGATCCTGCTGTTCCCCATTCCCGCAAATCCCCGGTCCCTGTGTTCCCCAGTCCCGGTGTTCCCCATGCCCGCTGTTCCCCAAGTTTTTGCCGTTGGTGGTGTTGGTGGGTTTTGCTGACTTAAACGTTGTTACTGTTGTTTTCATTGCTATAGGCGAGGCAGTGGGAGGGCGGGTGGGAGGGAGGAAGGAGTGAGGGGGAGGGTCGGGTATTGGGGGTGGAGCGGGGCGCAACCTCTCCTTGTACAGTAGGGCCCGTACTGGCGCTAACGTGCACTTAAATCTGTTTGGGGAACAGCGCTACTGGGGAACAGAGAACCTGGGGAACACCGGTACGGGAACAGCGGCACGCTTTCTCGGTCGGGGAACATCGACACTGGGGAACAGAGACACGGGGAACAGCGCTACTGGGGAACATAGAACCCGGGGAACACCGGCACGCTCCCGTTTGGTTGCTGTGAATGTTGATCTGTGTGTCCAAGTGAGGAATATGCACTATTGTGGCCTACAGCATTCTTGGCAATTTTGTCAACATGTGTTCCTGACATTTCATGTTTCTGTTTCGACGTGATTTCGTGAGCAACTTTGTCAACACGTGTTATTGACATTTCAAGTTTCAGTTTTGAAGTAATTTCGCGAGATCTACAGATTTCAGTTGCGCGCTGCAGATCTAAAGTCTTTCCCCGCAGAAGCAGTTCTTGCATCTTGCCTGTTGTGAAGAAAACAATTTTATCTCGTAACATGCGATCTTTCGCGTCATCAAAATTGCAAGGGCTTCTTTTTCTTTCCTTTAGTGCCCACGATCATGAGGATGATCATTCTGGCACATAAAGGGGGAGGGGGGGGAGGGGGGGTTGTAGGCAGTCCATTTGTATGCTCTGATAATTGTGATCAGGGCTTGCTCGTGATCTTAGATAGATCTGTACGAAAACCGTCAAATGGTTCACAATATGGCAGGTTCCAAAACCGAAAAGTTTCCATGACTTCATTAGATCTGGGTGCACTGTGTTCTGCAAGTTTCTCAGGGTCATGTTTATCATCAGCCCCTTCAAACACAAAATATTCGTCCGCCACCTGTACTTGAACACCAGTACAGTGTAGAGTAATAGCAGTTTGTGTTGCCTTCGGTTTTGTTGATGCTCCTGGTGCCAGTAAAAAAAAATCCACTTGCCTTTGCCACGTACGAAAGGGGTCATGCCGCTGTTCCCCAGGTTCTTTGTTCCCCAGTCCCGGTGTTCCCCTCAAGAAAAAATCGAAATTCAGTCCCTAAGTTCCCCAGTTTCGTTGTTCCCCACCCTGTGGCGATCCCACTGTTCCCCATTCCCGCAAATCCCCAGTCCCGGTGTTCCCCAAGTTTTTGCCGTTGGCGGTGTTGGTGGGTTTTGCTGACTTAAACGTTGTTACTGTTGTTTTCATTGCTATAGGCGAGGGTCGGGGTATTGGGGTGGAGTGGGAGGGCCGTAGAAGAGGGGTTTCATGCCGACTGGACAGCGCTGGAACCAGCAGGTCAGCACTTGCATGACCCCATCAGGTCTGTGTAGACAGTCTAAAAGTAAAATGGCCGTTGCGAAAGAAAAGGTGTAGCTCACGCGAAGAGTGATATAAAGGGATAGGAGTTCAAAGCGTAAAAAGAAGCACATCACTGTCAAAACCCTTTTCTGGCGTCACAAATTCATGCTTCCCGTTCTAGAATCATACACGATCGAAATATTCAGTTTTTCTTACTGATTTGACCAAGCAACTCACAGCGAAATTGCCCCCCCCCCCCCCCCCCCCCCCCCCTCCGTTGGAACGGTGCCGGGCAATGCGCCCTGGGGGCCACGCCAAGTGACACGCTTCGCAGACGACAGAAGCGCGATGACACTTCCAATGTAGCGGTTAAAATGGGAACAACCTGAGTTGACACGCGTGGGGCACGTGCAACTCTCTCTCTCTCTCTCTCTCTCGGCGGGGAGGGGAGCGGGGGTGAGGGGTTGAGCATGTGCATTTTTTTGTTTGGTTGGGCCCGTACTGGCGCTAACGTGCATTGAAATCGGTTTGGGGAACAGCGCTGCTGGAGAACAGAGAACCTGGGGAACACCGGTACGGGAACAGCGGCACGCTTTTTCGGTCGGGGAACATCGACACTGGGGAACAGAGACACGGGGAACAGCGCTACTGGGGAACATAGAACCCGGGGAACACCGGCACGCTCCCGTACGAAAGGTCTCTGCCAGATTAGATCAAAAACTGGGGGAAACGAAACTGACCTGCTATGTCGGCCATGATGCTTTCAAGGAATTAATCAACTTAATGATTTCAGTGGTTTCTCTACTGCGCTGCCACCATGTTAACTGCTCTCATTCGCAGCATATATCACATGCCGGCTAAGCTTAAAAAAAGGATATTTATTGCAGATGCCAGTCTCCTTCCATGTTCCGTTATCTCCCAGCGCCCTCTCGCCACGATCAGGGTAACAACTAGGCTACCAAAACAATTGTAACTAGACAACTAGGCCTATCAACACTTGACACACAATGGCACTGCCTGTTAATACCTTATTTAGTATCCGATTGTGCACTGAGAAACTGCAGAGTTGGAGCAGGTGAGGTGGGTGCTTGGAAGGGGGGATAGTGGGCAAGGTGGGAGCAGATCGGTTAATCCTGCATCAGTTTAGCAGCCGACGGTGGTCATCCTCTTTTAATTCATGATTATAGCGATGAACCCCTTGCACAAGTATAGTGATGCACGGTCACTGTAAGAAATCAGGATGGTGCAATGATCTAGCTTTTTTGTTGTTCCATCTTCGACAAATAATATTGATGTGCAACAAAAAAAACTAGAAAGTGTGTGTGTGTGTGTGTGTGTGTGGGGGGGGGGGGGGGGGGTGCATGTTTGTGTGTTGATCTCTTTCATGGGACCACAACTACAACTCTGGGATCAAAAGATACAATAAGTGCGGGGGGGGGGGGGGGGGGGGGGTATAATTTTTCGAACTTATTAACAGGAGGGAAAATCAGTTTCACTCTGCTGGAAGTGCTTCACCCGAATCAATGGGCACAAAGCGAGGCATTTTTTAGTTTTACATGTTTGTCTACTGCTGATCTTGGACAGAATATGAAAACATATCAAGCGTACAAATAACCAGTCAGTCAGGGGCTCTTTTGTAGTCAGCTCAGTGACTTGAGCAGATTGTATCCCTCCCCTCCCCTCCCTTCCAACTAACCATCGAATGTTGTGTGTTGTCATTAAACTCGGCTGTCTCTGTTTACACACCGCAAAAAAGAAAAAAAAAAGAAAAAAAAAGTTATATTTGTTAGAAATATTACCGCTACCGTGTTTTAAACGATCTGAGCACACAAATCAGGCCATTCAGAGTGTTACGCGCCTTTTGCCCCTCTCGGTCCCAAACGAGAATGACTTTTCGTCAGGTGATAATTCAATAGGGGCTTGTTTCTTTCATTCATTTTTTTTCATTAACAATAGCCGTTGCTCAGCCGGGTAAAATACCTTTCGTATCCCCCCGACTACCGGCAAAAATGAGATTCTCGCTGACCTGTTGTACTTTTGACTCCAGTCCCTCGGCTTCAAACAGGTTGTCGCTCTGTTCTCTTTCGGTCTTTTTTCCCCCCCGCGACCTCCACATGTTTTATGAATGACGAACAAGATGGCCCGTATGATATGACAGAACAACTCTCTTTCAAAGAGAAGACATCCACTGGGGTTTTGAACTGGTGGGAGGGGGGCTCCCAGAGCAGTTGATAGCATGCAAATTGCCTTACACGCCAAGTGAACACGCAAAAGTTAGAACAGAACAAGGAACACAGACCTTCGCTCTCCCCATCTCCCCCTCCCATTACCCAATCCCACCTCACCCTGACCTTCCACTTCCCTTTGCCTCCCTCTCATGGCCTCCCTCTCATGGGCACCTTCATCATGCTTACATCACAGATTTGTGCAAACTCTGTGCCCGTTTCCATTCATAGACTTCAGAGAAAAGTATAAACACCGATTCTGACTCACTTGCTACTCCACCCACGTTTTTGGGCTCATACACGCGCGCGCAACAGAGAGAGACAGACAGACAGACAGACAGAGAAGAGAGAGACAGAGAGAGACAGACAGACAGAGAGGCGGGCAGACACACACACACACAGAGAGAGCAGGGTAAACCGACTTGTTGGCACTGACAGCACAGACTGAGCGAGCGCATGGGCCGAAGGTGTTGGTACACACGAGACTGACACCAGGCTACTAACACAGTAGTCTCTTCAACACGGACAGACTAGGAGAAGCAGTATCAACACTGGGCAGACACGGGACGAAAAGGTGTCAACCAAATGCCCCCCCTGGGGTCAAGTCGTACTA
>CM031598.1:58142083-58155754 GCA_018398815.1 Conus ventricosus | reverse complement strand
CTGCATGAATAAGTGACATGACAAACGGAAATGCTGATTTGGTGCCGCCGATGTGTGGTTCCATCTCTTTTTCCCGGAGTCGGATGGCGTACTGTGACACGAGCTGTCCAAAGTCAGGGCATGATGACGACCAGTGGGAAAGGCACCTGGAGGCGCCATGAACAGCGAGTCCCGGTCATCCATTTCAATCGCGATATTTCTGTCGAATTGTCAACAGATCCTCTTCTCTCCCACCTCCTCCTCTCCAACGTCACGGACCAGAAATTTGTTAACTTTAGAGCTTGAAGCAGGGATGGCAAATTCTGACCACGTGAACGGAGATACAATCAGGTGAGGTCCCTGTCGTCGGCCGTCTGATCGCCTTATGTGATCCGACACGTAGGTAACGGTGACACAAACGCTTGTCTACACATAACTTCAATTTCACAGGCAGAGAGCGATGATACGGCTGTCCATCTTCAACCCAAATGCTGACTGCAACACAATACAACTAGAGCCAATGTGACACAAGGCACTATCCACAGAAAACAGTACAAGATCACTCACTCTTTTTTCTGTATTAACAGCAAGCATAACCACTACTTTGCACATCAGCCTGTCCAGCGGCAGGTCTTCAGGTGGGTGCCATTGGGCCACGTACAGTTACACATTCCCAGTGTCCCAGGTTGGCACTACCTTCACAGATAGAGGTCTCTTATTGAACACACTTTTGAGAAAACGACACACTAGGGGGTGTTTCCCAATAGGCAGTGGGGTTTGTGGGCCTCTAAAGTGCTGGAGATAGCTGAACGATGCAGACTGATTGTTCTCCACGAGAAACCCTTATCGAATGAATACTGTAAATACTTTAGCATTTTTCTGCAGAAACGGCAGCTGTGTCCAGAGACTCGCTGGCACAGAACACCCTTAACTCACGCCGCACTTCCTGGTATTGTCTTCTTCTTCTTCCTAAAACACCGGTTCACTCAAAAACGAGTAGGTCACCAGCGCGTCGGCGGGAGCTCGAGCGCCAGCTACCTTCATATGGCATATGGGCCATTACTGTCAGCCTCAGAGCCTCCAAGTTTTTGACCGGCCGGCCCGTCGCTGTGACGATCAGTAGAGTGATCGACATCGGGATCCTGAGCGGCGTGTCGTACAGTAGATCCATGATCGTGGGCGTCCAGGGGGGTATTGCTCAGCAGTGGGCCACCAGCAGCATCCTGGAGTTGGTCTCCCTTAGCTTGTTTACCACCGTCGGCACCAAGGTGGGAGGTAGGAAAGACTACAGCAAAGTCCCATGTTTGGCTGAGAGCGTCCATTGCATATGTTTGACTGTCGTCCCGTTGTAGGCACATGTAGTTGGTTAACTGCGCCGTCTGCCTGGATGCAGACAGGCGTGGTTTGCCAAACGGCGGAAGATCGTATGAGCCATCTGTGGGGACAGGTGCCACTGTGTCTCCTTATTCCGTGACAGAGAGTCGGCTATGGTGTTGCCAGTTCCCTTCACGTGAACAGGGGTCGGTGTTTTGCTTTTTTGAGTTGACACCACAGCAGGGTATGGCAAGTCGGGCGAGACAGATGGGAGTAACCTTATCTCCCCCCCCCCCCCTCCTCTTTGTGCAATGTTGACCACTGCCGTTCTGCTGTCCACTTTTGAGTGCACAGAGACTGGGCTGGAACAGTGGGTCAATACGGCACAGGGGAAACTAATGACAGGGGACTTCGCCTTCTGGAGTTTGCCTGCACCCAACGGCTCACCATTGCCAACACCCTTTACCCCCACAAACTGTCAAGAAGAACAAACCTGGCATGCGCCGAACGGAATGACTCACAACCAGATCGACTTTGTCCTCACTCCGCGGCGCTTCAAATCAAGCATCAATAAAGCAAAGACGAGGACATACCCGGAGCTGATATAGGCAGCGACCACGATCTCGTGACTGCTCACAATGAAGATCAAATTGAAGAAAAAGTACCAAGCTGCGCAGCCACGCATCAAGTTTGACCTGGAGAAGTTAAAAGACCCAGAGATAGAAGAGGCATTCCAGGCACAGCTCGGGGGGCGGTTCGCGGCACTCAACCTCCTGGACAATGACATCAACGACCTCACAAACAGCTTCAATGAGGCAGTCTGCGAAACAGCAGAGGAGGTACTTGGGCGACAGAGGAAGAAACACCAAGCATGGATCTCAAACGACATCCTTGACCTCTGCGACAAAAGAAGATCACTGAAGAATACGAAAAATTCCAGCCCTGAACAAGCCGCACAGTATCGAAAAACCAACAACCTTGTAAAGAAGGAAATGATTGAAGCCAAAGAACAATGGATCAATAATCAGTGCGAGAACATCGAGAAAGGCATGAAAAAGGGAAACAGCAAACATATGCCTTCACCACACTGAAAAACCTCACCAAGACGCAGCAAAACAGATCGTCAGTCATCGAGGATACCTCAGGCGAGCTGCTGACAGAAAGCTCCGCTGTTTTGAACAGATGGACACAGTACTGCCAAGAACTTTACAACTACCCTATACAGCCAGACGACAGTCTGTTTGAGGGGGACTCAACACCATCAAGGGAATCCTCACCACTACCAGTGATGAGAGAAGAAGTGGAAGAAGCCATCGGCAGCCTTCCGGCAGGGAAATCACCTGGAGCAGACAATATTCCAGCAGAGCTGCTCAAACATGGAGGGAAGGAATTGGTCACTCTAGTAACATCGATTTGTCAGAAGATCTGGGAGACAAAACAGTGGCCCACAGAATGGACTCAATCACTCATCATCCCCCTGCCCAAAAAGGGAAATCTACGCCAATGCCAGAACTACAGAACAATAAGTCTCATTAGCCACACCAGTAAAATCATGCTCAGAGTCATCTTGAATCGACTGAAGAAAGAGGCGGAAGAACACCTGGCGGAAGAACAAGCTGGATTCAGGGCAGGCAGAAGCACAGTAGAACAGATCTTCACCTGCCGGATACTGATGGAGAAACATCTGCAAACATCAGAGAGACCTGTTCCACAACTTCATTGACTTTAGGAAAGCGTTTGACAGGGTGTGGCACAAGGGTCTGTGGCAGGTGCTCAGAAAGTTTGGCATAGAGGAAGGTCTCGTCCAAACCATCCAGGCGCTGTATAACACCGCCAGCAGCGCAGTCCTCCTCAACAACCAGATAGGGGACTACTTCAAGACCACAGTTGGAGTCCGTCAAGGCTGCCTGCTATCTCCCGTACTGTTCAATCTCTTCCTGGAAAACATCATGCGTGAAACCCTCCATGACTTCCACTCCACTGTCTCCATCGGAGGAAGAACCATCAATAATCTGAGGTTCGCAGATGACATCGACCTGATGGGAGGCAGCAACGAAGAACTACAAGACCTGACAAAGAGACTGGAAGAAAGGGCAGGTGCATATGGAATGGAAGTGAGCACAGAAAAAAGCAAAGTCCTGGTCAACAGCACAACCAACACCCATGCTGAAATCTACATGAACGGACAACAGCTTGAAGAAGTGAGCGCTTTCAAATACCTTGGCGCCACTCTCACCAAAGACGGTCGCTCAACAACAGAAATCAAGACCAGACTAGCGATCGCAACAGCAGCAATGGCAAAGCTAAACAAGATCTGGAAGAGCAGGGAGATCAGCTTTCCTACAAAGATGAAGCTGTACAAGTCCCTGGTGCTGTCCATCCTGCTGTATGGCTGCGAAAGCTGGACCATGACGCACAGACCACCAAGAGAATCCAGACGTTTGAAACTAAATGCTTCAGGCGCTTGCTCGGGATCTCTTGGCAAGACCGGAAGACAAACGACCTTGTGAGGAGCCAAATAGCATCACTTGCAGGCCCCCAAGAACCCTCTTGGCAACAGTCAAGAAGAGGAAGCTGTCGTGGTTCGGGCATGTCATATGCCACAATTCACTGCCCAAAACAGTCATCCAGGGCACGCTGGAAGGTGGCAGACGAAGGGGACGACAAGCCAAATGCTGGATGGACAACATCAAAGAATGGACCAGGATGGATGGCCCTACGCTGATGCGACAGGCAGAGGACAGGGCCGGATGGCGGTGCCTGGCTTCGAGAGTGTCTCTCATCTCTCCTCTACGCCCATCATGGGCAAGAGAAATGATGATGATGATGATGATGAAACGTTTGAGCGCATTCAACTCTGCCAGCAGCTCCAGAAAGTTGATGTGGTGTCTCCCCTCCCGTCTCGACCCCGGCCGCTCAGCCGACAGAGACCAGAGGCTGGGCCCCAATCCTGTTGTGGAAGCATCACGTCGCCATAGTCAGCTGTGGAGTTTGGGCGAGGTAGCGGGACAGGCGTAGGTTGAAATGTCCTCCAAAGTGCAGGTTGTTTTTCGCTCCATGGTGCGGCTGTACTCTTTGGAACAAGTGAGTCGGGGCGCTTGTACACGGAGCGGAGCGCGGCCTGAAATTCCTTTGAGTATAGTCTGGCAACGGGAACACCGTGAGAAGTGAAAGTGGTCTTTCCTAAAAATATATAAAAGTCAGGAGTTGTCTGGCAGACACGTTGGGCAGTTGTACATTAAGTTCACCAGTGACCAAATCTCTTCTTTCTTGTCTGGGGGTAGACACACTGACATTTTGCGGGTGTCCCATTGCAGTCCTAGGTAGGAAAAATTCTGCCGTGGGTTAAGGTCTGACTTTTGCAAGTTGAGGGAAAAACCCAGTCCTGTCAGTAGGGACTTTACTTTGTTGCAGGTGTGACAAAGCTCTGGCTCAGGAAGAGGCCAGGATCAGTATATCGTCCAGGTAGATGACTCGGACTCCCGTGCACGAAGACAGTGGACGACTGGGTCTTGTCACCCGCGTGCAGTATGGGCTGGACGACAGGCCGAATGGAAGAGCGTGTACCTGTAGGTCTGGCCCTGCCATAGGAACTGCAGAAACTTTCTGTGTCTCCTGTGTATAGGCACGTGAAAGTATGCGTCCATCATGTCCAAAACACACAGCCCAATCGTGTTGGATCAGTTGCTGTATGTCCTTCAGGGTGGACATGGAGAAACTGCGGGCCCTTATAAACTGATTGAGAGGCTTAAGATTTATAATGGGACGCAGTTCCCCCCCTTTTGGGGATGCAGGGAACATGCGGCTATAAAACCCCACGTCCCTGTATACTCTTTCGACTGCTCCCTTGAGAAGCAAGTCTTTGACTTCTGCATCCATCAGTTTAGAGTGTGCAGACGAAAGTTTGGTCTCCATAAGTTGTGCTTCCCTGGGTGACTTAAGGTGAGGTTTGGAAATAAACTCCAGCTGATGGCCACTGACCGCCTGAGGGACGTTGGGGCTGTCTGTGATTTCGGCTCATGCTGGTGTATTCAGGGACAAGTGTCCTACTATGCTGGTAGTGCTGGTAGTCATGCTGATCTGGGGACAAACTTCTTTTTGGGAGGCGGTTCTATAGGCATCTCCCCTTCCTCTTCCATAGCCGGTCCTGCCTTGCGTTGTCCTGTAGGGCTGCATTCGAAAGGGCTGTCTGTCATGCGGCTGGCCTCTGTCTTCCTGGGGAAAGCTTCTTTTCTGGGAAGGAGGTTTGTCACGTCGGAAGGAGGAGCATGAGTCACCGGATCCCTTTAGAGGCTGGCGTACCGTGGTGGTTCTGAACAGTCCTCCAGCCTGCCGTCTCTGTTTGATGGCGTGGATCACGGCATTGACGTCACCATCGAAGAGAGCGGTGACTGAAGGTGGAATCTTACCAATCACACCCATTCCCTGTTGGTCCACTACAGTGTCAAGGCACAGCTGTCGCCTATCCCTGCAGATGATGGCGTTTTCTGCAGCCAGCACTCTAAGGACATGGCCCAGTGAGTCGCCACATCCTCACATAGGCGCTGTTTCCAATCACGAGGGGTCCCAGGGCTGGAGAGAAAGAGACGTCAGTGGGCTGGGCTGATGACATTGCCACCGTCACCTTGTTCAGCTTGGTCAGGGCCACACACAGAGCGTGTGCAGCAGCCCCAACCTGTATTTGAAGGGCTGCCAGGTGGTCGTCCCGTCTTGCAGCTGTGTTAGAGAGTGGGAAGGTACAGTTATTGGACTGAAGACCAAAGGCAACGGCCTTTCGTGTGAGGGGTACGACGTGACAATCTTATTTGCACACACACCTCTCCAATTTCCTTCAGAAGCAAGGCTCCTGGCATTCCCCCATAACTGAAGCACCTGTGATGCAGGTTCCCTGCCTCGTGCCCTGCTGAGAGCCACACGTGCTCCACTCAACTGGAACCCTCTGAGGCCTGGAATATCCTCAAAAGGATCGCGGTTCGAATCCGTCACACTTCGTCGTCGGTAACGTCTTCGAGAATGGAGGAGCCAGGAGTTGATTCTTTGTCATGCGCGTGTGGTAAGTCCGGGCACAATGGCGTGTCGAGCAGCGAGGGAAGTAGAGGACAGAGGAGAGGGTCAGTCGCCGGTGCCATAAACTGATCACTCAATGCCACGTGCTGGCTGGCTGGCTGGCTAGTACTAGCGGTAATGTGAAGCGGACCATATCCCCAAATGGAAGTGGAGTGCTGTGTGTGTGACACGACCGGCCATGGCAGTATCCCTCCTATCCGTTGGCTTGCCGACGCTGCGACGGGCCCAGCATATACATGGAAAGAACAGGAAGATGCACACGGGGTAGGTAAGATGACAAAGACTGACCTGTCATTGAAACTGTCACACTGGATGGCATCAGTGTGTGATGGCTATGCCCACCAAGCGGCAGAGGCATAACAGCAGATGCCACGGCGGTGCAAGGAGCCAAACTCACATCCACGGTCTGGGGCTGCATGGCTGAAGCCATGGATGGGGGAGGAATAGCTGCCCCCATGGGTGTAGGAGAGAACGCCGGGCCTAGGGGCTGCATTTTGGCAAGAAACTGTGACATCTGTCGACACACATCAGAGATGGCCTGTAGATGTCTCTGGCTCAGACCCGTGTCGTCTGGTCCACTCGCTGAAAGTGGAGTGTCCACTGTAGGTGCAGTACTCACATCAGCAGGATCCATGGCGTCGTGTGAATTTATCTCCGACCGAGCAGGCTGGTCAAAGGGACTATCCGTGTTGGCCATGGCATCCGATCAGGTGGGCGAGGTTCAAACTCAGCCGGATGACTGCTTATATGCGGGACCGTAGAGGACCCTGGGGCCTTAACGACCAACTGGTATTGATTTCTCTTTTTTTTGAGGTGATATATAGTGATTTTGACTTTGACTTGACTTGTGTGATCAGTTTTGATAATGGCTCCATTTTAAAGTGTGTTTGAAACCATTGAAAGTTATGAAAAAGTGGAGGTCACTGATAAAATGAGCGCTAATAATCCATTATTTTTATGTTGCTGCGTGGTTCCCATGGATGGTATTATCAAAATTTAATGAAACAACATCATTATTATCAATTTGTCGATGTAGCATTTTGTGTTTTTCTTTTGCAAGCTAATTAAAGTAGTCAACAACGCAGATACTGTCTCTTTTCTCTCTTTTTGTACTCCCAGTTCTTATAGAACAGGGAGTACTTTAGAATGGGAATGAAGAAATGTTGTCTGTGTGTCTGTCTTTCTGTGTGTGTGTCTGTCTGTATTCTGTTCGTGGTCAAAATGTGTTGCACTCGCTCCAGACAAAAATTCTGGGCCGATCTTTCTGAAACGGCTATAACGGTCCAAAACGGTTTTTCTTCTTTATGGAATATCTCAGAAAGTTCTAGTATTGAAGATAAACTGGGAGTACATTTATATGCTTTGCATCTTGCTACTGTGTGCGTCTGCTTCGTGAGTCGCGGTTCTGCTGACAGGCTGAAGGTTGTGAGCACATTTCACCTTCCGCCCCCCCCCCCCCCCCCCACCCCCCTCCTGCCGCACAGCGTGGAAGAGTTGGCTTCAACAGCCGTTAGCAGAAAAATTAATATTGCAGGGTTCTACTTTCTCTGGCACCACCCCACATGACCAAACCTCGCTTCAGAATTCCCAGCGCACAGGGCCCCCGTGCAGAGAGATTTCCCGTAGTTATGCAGGGCTCGGCAGAAGACAAGAGTATATAAATACCCCATAAGTGTAAGCCATTGCACTTACATGGTGCAGAAATTAGAGAGTGAAGAACACCGGAATCTGTTACGACAGTTTACCATGCAGTAGAATGCTGTGGATACATACAAGGCTGAAGAGACAGCTACATGAACACCATTCTGGGTGCAGCCGAGGGCCTGTATACGGGAATAGGAGTGGGGGTGGGGGATAGAGAGGAAAGAAGAGGAGGACTGGAGGTGAAGTCATGGAAGAGAATCAAGCCGCTTATAGCCCACCTGACCAAAGGCCCATTACTCAATGAAGAAAAGACCTCAAAATATCAAAATTGAAACATCTTTAGGTTAGATAGTTGATAGACCTCTGACAGACCTTCAGGAAAACGGACTTGGGAGAACATAGGCCAGAGAGAACACAGGCCAGAGAGAACATAGGCCAGAGAGAACACAGGCCAGAGAGAACATAGGCCAGGGAGAACATAGGCCAGAGAGAACATAGGCCAGGGAGAACATAGGCCAGAGAGAACACAGGCCAGAGAGAACATAGGCCAGGGAGAACATAGGCCAGAGAGAACATAAGCCAGGAAGAACACAAACCTGGGAGAACACAGACCTGGGTAAACACAGACCTGGGTGAACACAAACCTGGGTGAACATAGACTTGGGTGAACACAGACCTGGGTGAACATAGACCAGGAAGAGAGGTGGGGGAACATAGACCTTGGTGAACATAGACCTGGGTGAACATAGACCTGGGTGAACATAGACCTGGGTGAACACAGACTGGGTGAACATAGACCAGGAAGAGAGGTGGGGGAACATAGACCTTGGTGAACATAGACCTGGGTGAACATAGACCTGGGTGAACACAGACCTGGGTGAACATAGACCAGGAAGAGAGGTGGGGGAACATAGACCTTGGTGAACATAGACCTGGGTGAACATAGACCTGGGTGAACACAGACCTGGGTGAACATAGAGCAGGAAGAGAGGTGGGGGAACATAGACCTGGGTGAACATTAGACCTTGGTGACACAGACCTGGGTGAACATAGACCAAGGTGAACACAGACCAAGGTGAAATAGACCTGGGTGAACAAAGACCAGGAAGAGAGGTAGGGGAACATAGACCTGAGTGAACATAGACCTGGTGAACACAGACCTGGGTGAACATAGACCAAGGTGAACACAGACCTGGGTGAACATAGACCTGGTGAACACAGACCTGTGTGAACATAGACCAAGGTGAACACAGACCAAGGTGAAACAAAGACCAGGAAGAGAGGTGGGGGAACATAGACCTGGGGAACACACACCAGGAAGAGGTGGCGGTAGGGAGGGAGGAGAGACAGACCTGGGGGAATATAGGCAGGAAGAGAGTGGGGATACATATACCAAGGGGAACATATGCCAGAAAGAGGGTGTGGGGGGGGGGGGGGGGGGAGGAGAGACACGGACCTGGGGGAATGTAGGCAGGAAGAGAGTGGGGGTGGGGGTGGGGTGGGGAGGATACATAGACCAAGGGGAACATAGGCCAGGAAGAGGACGGGGTAGCATATATCTGGGGAAACGTAGGGCGGAAAGAGGGTGGCTGGACATAGATCTAGGGGAACATTGACCAGGAAAGAGTGTAGGGGAACAAGACATGCAGAAACATAGACGTGGGGAAACAGACATGGGGAAACGTAGACACTGGGGAAAGCAGGAAGATTGGGGGAGGTGGAGGGGGGAGGGGAAGGCAGAGACCTAGGTGAACATAGACCAGAAAGAGGAATGGGGGGGGGGGGGGGGGGGGCATAGATATGGGGGAACATAGACCGTGCGTGGAAGAAAAGTGGTGAGACCTGGAAGAGGAGGCAGACAGGGGGGGGGGGGGGGGGGGGGGGCGAGATGGATGAGTTGTAGGTGAGTCCTCTAGGGGAAGGACTTGGGATAATTTCTCAATGAGAATTATCTTAACATTTCACCTACACCCTCTCTCTTACTAGTGGTGAAAGGAGCAACTTTCCGGTACTATTAACGTGGTGACAGCCCTGATGTGGCCCTTTGCGGTCGGCTGGGCTATAAGCAACATTATCTTATCTTTTCCGGTACTAGTCATCAAAGAAATTTTTTTTGCTCCGGGACTTGGTATAATACGGAATAGTGGCTCTGAGATAATTTTCCTTAGGCCTGTACTCTTACAAGTACTTATAGCTCCGAGAGACACAATTGAAGAGAGAAGTTCAAACATTCAACATTTGATTGAACAACAGAGAACTGACACAAGTTAAGTGCAATTTCACACATCAGCTTTTATTGCTTACACATAGGTAAGTATTGGCATGTCACGTCCATAGGCTGGATGTTAGTTCTCATTGGACTACCACAATGAGGGGCCCTTCCTCACTCCTACTTTACATACATGCATACACTCGGTGCTGCCGCTTAAGTTGGAATACAGTGGGCCTGTCTAAGTTAAATTACACTGAATGCATCTGGTTGAGATACATCCACTTCGCTTGCATACACCCAGTGATGTAGCCAAAGTGGTACTCATATAGAGTTTCTCACGGTTTCATCATAAAATGAGGGTAAGGGTCTGATGGATTTGAGTCCAGGTGGTTAGCTAACTTAGCTTTGCTTCAGAGAGGGTAGTTGATCTCTCCTGTGGCTGGTGACTGCCCACTGGTGTAGATTGGTTGTCTGGTGTTGCCCCAGTTTACAGTGAAGCCATGGTGTCTGGCATTCCCCCAGTTTCTGGCAAAGCCGCAGTGTGTAGCATAACCAGGATCCCAGTTCTGCGATAAAAGAGAACTTGGTCTGTAGATAAGAATCTGATGGCTGGTTTGTTGAGTGCACACATTTACCCTTGTTTACTTTCAGCACAGGTGTGAGACTCAGCCAGCAAAGTTTTCTCTATGGTAGAGTTTCTGCCATAACTATTAATCTCCACTTTTGTTTAAAGGCTAAGTTAAGCTTACAAAAGGGTAGGAAAACAGTAATACAATGTTACATAGTTTCAGTCAAACAACTCTTCCATGTTTCTTATGAATTAACTCACACTGACTTGGGGTACACTTAGTCCAAGTACACACGTCGTGTAGACTTGAAGTCATACACTACAAATCATTCCAACAATCACCAGTATTTATAAATCAGAGTAGCAGTTTTTAACCTAGCACAGGCATACTGTTTTCCTGAACAAAATTAATCATGGAATTATTATCTTAACAGACAGAATTGCCATATGATGGCAAGCAAACTCCTACACAGAATAATCATTCATCAGTTTGATAAATGTGCTAAGCATTTGTACAAAGTTACAATGTCAATCCACACAGCATACATAAAACCAATACATAGATTCGAAAATGTCAAACAGAGTTCCAACTCACTTTTCCTGGGAATGAACAGTGAATGAGACTGGAGGTCAAGGGGTACCAGGAGTTTATCAGGCTTTCTCTAGTCGTCCCTTTGTCTTTCACTGGTCTGGTCTACAGGCAGTCTTGAGGGGTATTACACCCCAAAAAGACGCCCGCCCCAAAAGACGCCGGTGTCTTTTTGGCCCCTTCATCACACCCCAAAAAGACGCCCGGAGGACCGGCGTCTTTTTGGGACTGTGCTGTCGATATTTTCATTTCATGACCAACTTTTGACTTATATTTTTATACGAAGCTGTGTCCCAGTCTACTCCCGTCTGATCGATGATCTCATCAAAATAAAGGCCGTAGCGAAGCTATGGGGTTGATGCCGAAGGCTGAAGAAACGTAAGCCCGAAGGGCTGAGAGAGTGCTCACACATCACTTTCGAGGCGTCTTTTTGGGGTGTGATGTAGCCCCCAAAAGACACCGGCGTCTTTTTGGGGCGAGGCGTCTTTTTGGGGTGTGATGTCGGGGGCCAAAAAGACACCGGCGTCTTTTTGGGGCGGGCGTCTTTTTGGGGTGTATATTACTGAAGTTGCGACCCTGTGTGCCTGGTATATGAATTCTACTCTGCCAAGGTTTTGACAACCTGTCATTCACCCATCCGGGGTGAGAGGGGGAGGGATCTAGTCTTATCCACACAGCATACATAAATTGCGGAAATTGTTTGAACCTAATCGGCACAGCTCACTGACATCAGCGGCCGGTTAATTAATGCGTCGGTATAGACACAGACTCTCGCAGGAGAAACTCCAGTGACATAATTTACCAAAGATCCGCGAACACATGGAGTGTAGATCTGAGGGGTGGGTGGGGTGGGGGGGGGGGTGGAGAAGGATGGACGTTTGACGATTGCCTTTGTGTCAACTACGGCCGCACGTGGCTCAGGTGGAGAGGGGGGGGGGTGAGTGGTGGTGGAGAGCAGTCAGTGGCATCGTGCTTTTGTTCTTTGTTTCACGGGATGGGGGGGGGGGGGGGGGGGGGGTGAAGATAGCGCCAGGAGGGGGGGGGGGGGGGGGGGGGGAGGACGGGCAATTGCCACAATGCGATTGAAATTTTCGTAGACTTATCCCCATGCGGGGGTGAGGGAGGGTTGCAAGGGGGAGGGAGGTAGGCGGATAGGAACGAAAGGCGTCACACGTTTACCGTGACGCAATTTTTTTCCTTTGTCATGGATCGTGTCAGCCAGGCGGTTCGCACCGTCCTAAGCAAGAGAATGGAGGGGGGGGGGGGGGGGGGGGTTGAGAGGGGAGAGGGGGCATAGATTTGAAATCTATTCTTTGCTTTGGGGTTTTAGTGGGACCGATCGGATGGTTTTTGTCGGGGTCCTGCCGCTGTTCCCAGGTTCGCTGTTCCCCAGTCTCTATATTCCCCAGTCCCCGGTGTTCCCCCAAGAAAAAATCGAAATTCAGTCCCTAAGTTCCCCAGTTTCGTTGTTCCCACCCTGTGGCGATCCGCTGTTCCCCATTCCGCAAATCCCCAGTCCGGTGTTCCCCAGGCCCGCTGTTCCCCAAGTTTTTGCCGTTGGTGGGTTTTTGGTGGGTTTTGCTGACTTAAACGTTGTTACTGTTGTTTTCATTGCTATAAGCGAGGCAGTGGGAGGGCGGGGTGGGAGGGGGGAAGGAGGGGGGGGGGTATTGGGGGTGGAGCGGGAGGGCCGTAGAAGAGGAGTTTCATGCCGACTGGACAGAAATCTGTTTGGGGAACAGCGCTACTGGGGAACAGAGAACCTGGGGAACACGGTACGGGAACAGCGGCACGCTTTTTCGGTCGGGGGACATCGACACTGGGGAACAGAGACACGGGGAACAGCGCTACTGGGGAACATAGAACCGGGGAACACCGGCACGCTCCCGTTTTGTCAAGCGTTTCGTCACGGGGGGGGGGGGGGGGGGGGGGGGGGACCTGTGGGATACAGGCTCGGAAATGGTTGGTCAAAATTGACTTGAGAAGAGTATAGGCCGGAAAGAGGAATGGAAGAACATAGACCTGGGAAACATAGACTAAGTGGGGGACCTAGACTAGGGGATGGGAGTGGGGATGGGGACATTTTAGTGGGGACCTAGATTGGGGATGGGAGTGGGGATGGGGACATAGACCTTGGAAAACATACACCTGGTGGAAAATAGACCTGGAAAATAGACCCGAAATAGATCAGGGGAAATACAGATCTGGAAGAACATAGATTTAGGGAAACATAAACTAGAGCAGCATAGACTTGGGGGGTAAAGAGGAAGAGAGAGAGAGAGAGAGGAAGGAGAAGGC
>CM031598.1:58130074-58141083 GCA_018398815.1 Conus ventricosus | reverse complement strand
GGCACGGTACACAGCACTTCCATTCGGCCTGTCGTCCAGCCCTACGCACGCGGGTGACAAGACCCAGTCGTCCACTGTCTTCGTGCACGGGAGTCCGAGTCATCTACCTGGACGATATACTGATCCTGGCCTCTTCCTGAGCCAGAGCTTTGTCACACCTGCAACAAAGTAAAGTCCCTACTGACAGGACTGGGTTTTTCCCTCAACTTGCAAAAGTCAGACCTTAACCCACGGCAGAATTTTTCCTACCTAGGACTGCAATGGGACACCCGCAAAATGTCAGTGTGTCTACCCCCAGACAAGAAAGAAGAGATTTGGTCACTGGTGAACTTAATGTACAACTGCCCAACAGTGTCTGCCATACAACTCCTGACTTTTATATATATTTTAGGAAAGACCACTTTCACTTCTCACGTGTTTCCCGTTGCCAGACTATACTCAAAGGAATTTCAGGCCGCGCTCCGCTCCGTGTACAAGCGCCCGACTCACTTGTTCCAAAGAGTACACCGCACCATGGAGCGAAAAACAACCTGCACTTTTGGAGGACATTTCAACCTACGCCTGTCCCGCTACCTCGCCCAACTCCACAGCTGACTATGGCGACGTGATGCTTCCACAACAGGATTGGGGGCCAGCCTCTGGTCTCTGTCGGCTGAGCGGCCGGTGGTCGAGACGGGAGGGGAGACACCACATCAACTTTCTGGAGCTGCTGGCAGAGTTGAATGCGCTCAAACGTTTCATCATCATCATCATCATCATTCTCTTGCCCATGATGGGCGTAGAGGAGAGATGAAGACACTCTCGAAGCCAGCACCGCCATCCGGCCCTGTCCTCTGCCTGTCGCATCAGCGTAGGGCCATCCATCCTGGTCCATTCTTTGATGTTGTCCATCCAGCATTTGGCTTGTCGTCCCCTTCGTCTGCCACCTTCCAGCGTGCCCTGGATGACTGTTTTGGGCAGTGAATTGTGGCATATGACATGCCCGAACCACGACAGCTTCCTCTTCTTGACTGTTGCCAAGAGGGGTTCTTGGGGCCTGCAAGTGATGCTATTTGGCTCCTCACAAGGTCGTTTGTCTTCCGGTCTTGCCAAGAGATCCCGAGCAAGCGCCTGAAGCATTTAGTTTCAAACGTCTGGATTCTCTTGGTGGTCTGTGCTGTCATGGTCCAGCTTTCGCAGCCATACAGCAGGATGGACAGCACCAGGACTTGTACAGCTTCATCTTTGTAGGAAAGCTGATCTCCCTGCTCTTCCAGATCTTGTTTAGCTTTGCCATTGCTGCTGTTGCGATCGCTAGTCTGGTCTTGATTTCTGTTGTTGAGCGACCGTCTTTGGTGAGAGTGGCGCCAAGGTATTTGAAAGCGCTCACTTCTTCAAGCTGTTGTCCGTTCATGTAGATTTCAGCATGGGTGTTGGTTGTGCTGTTGACCAGGACTTTGCTTTTTTCTGTGCTCACTTCCATTCCATATGCACCTGCCCTTTCTTCCAGTCTCTTTGTCAGGTCTTGTAGTTCTTCGTTGCTGCCTCCCATCAGGTCGATGTCATCTGCGAACCTCAGATTATTGATGGTTCTTCCTCCGATGGAGACAGTGGAGTGGAAGTCATGGAGGGTTTCACGCATGATGTTTTCCAGGAAGAGATTGAACAGTACGGGAGATAGCAGGCAGCCTTGACGGACTCCAACTGTGGTCTTGAAGTAGTCCCCTATCTGGTTGTTGAGGAGGACTGCGCTGCTGGCGGTGTTATACAGCGCCTGGATGGTTTGGACGAGACCTTCCTCTATGCCAAACTTTCTGAGCACCTGCCACAGACCCTTGTGCCACACCCTGTCAAACGCTTTCCTAAAGTCAATGAATTTGTGGAACAGGTCTCTCTGATGTTGCAGATGTTTCTCCATCAGTATCCGGCAGGTGAAGATCTGTTCTACTGTGCTTCTGCCTGCCCTGAATCCAGCTTGTTCTTCCGCCAGGTGTTCTTCCGCCTCTTTCTTCAGTCGATTCAAGATGACTCTGAGCATGATTTTACTGGTGTGGCTAATGAGACTTATTGTTCTGTAGTTCTGGCATTGGCGTAGATTTCCCTTTTTGGCAGGGGATGATGAGTGATTGAGTCCATTCTGTGGGCCACTGTTTTGTCTCCCAGATCTTCTGACAAATCGATGTTACTAGAGTGACCAATTCCTTCCCTCCATGTTTGAGCAGCTCTGCTGGAATATTGTCTGCTCCAGGTGATTTCCCTGCCGGAAGGCTGCCGATGGCTTCTTCCACTTCTTCTCTCATCACTGGTAGTGGTGAGGATTCCTTGATGGTGTTGAGTCCCCCTCAAACAGACTGTCGTCTGGCTGTATAGGGTAGTTGTAAAGTTCTTGGCAGTACTGTGTCCATCTGTTCAAAACAGCGGAGCTTTCTGTCAGCAGCTCGCCTGAGGTATCCTCGATGACTGACGATCTGTTTTGCTGCGTCTTGGTGAGGTTTTTCAGTGTGGTGAAGGCATATGTTTGCTGTTTCCCTTTTTCATGCCTTTCTCGATGTTCTCGCACTGATTATTGATCCATTGTTCTTTGGCTTCAATCATTTCCTTCTTTACAAGGTTGTTGGTTTTTCGATACTGTGCGGCTTGTTCAGGCTGGAATTTTTCGTATTCTTCAGTGATCTTCTTTTGTCGCAGAGGTCAAGGATGTCGTTTGAGATCCATGCTTGGTGTTTCTTCCTCTGTCGCCCAAGTACCTCCTCTGCTGTTTCGCAGACTGCCTCATTGAAGCTGTTTGTGAGGTCGTTGATGTCATTGTCCAGGAGGTTGAGTGCCGCGAACCGCCCCCCGAGCTGTGCCTGGAATGCCTCTTCTATCTCTGGGTCTTTTAACTTCTCCAGTCAAACTTGATGCGTGGCTGCGCAGCTTGGTACTTTTTCTTCAATTTGATCTTCATTGTGAGCAGCACGAGATCGTGGTCGCTGCCTATATCAGCTCCGGGTATGTCCTCGTCTTTGCTTTATTGATGCTTGATTTGAAGCGCCGCGGAGTGAGGACAAAGTCGATCTGGTTGTGAGTCATTCCGTTCGGCGCATGCCAGGTTGTTCTTCTTGACAGTTTGTGGGGTAAAGGGTGTTGGCAATGGTGAGCCGTTGGGTGCAGGCAAACTCCAGAAGGCGAAGTCCCCTGTCATTAGTTTCCCCTGTGCCGTATTGACCCACTGTTCCAGCCCAGTCTCTGTGCACTCAAAAGTGGACAGCAGAACGGCAGTGGTCAACATTGCACAAAGAGGAGGGGGGGGGGGGGAGATAAGGTTACTCCATCTGTCTCGCCCGACTTGCCATACCCTGCTGTGGTGTCAACTCAAAAAAGCAAAACACCGACCCCTGTTCACGTGAAGGGAACTGGCAACACCATAGCCGACTCTCTGTCACGGAATAAGGAGACACAGTGGCACCTGTCCCCACAGATGGCTCATACGATCTTCCGCCGTTTTGGCAAACCACGCCTGTCTGCATCCAGGCAGACGGCGCAGTTAACCAACTACATGTGCCTACAACGGGACGACAGTCAAACATATGCAATGGACGCTCTCAGCCAAACATGGGACTTTGCTGTAGTCTTTCCTACCTCCCACCTTGGTGCCGACGGTGGTAAACAAGCTAAGGGAGACCAACTCCAGGATGCTGCTGGTGGCCCACTGCTGGAGCAATACCCCCCTGGACGCCCACGATCATGGATCTACTGTACGACACGCCGCTCAGGATCCCGATGTCGATCACTCTACTGATCGTCACAGCGACGGGCCGGCCGGTCAAAAACTTGGAGGCTCTGAGGCTGACAGTATGGCCCATATGCCATATGAAGGTAGCTGGCGCTCGAGCTCCCGCCGACGCGCTGGTGACCTACTCGTTTTTGAGTGAACCGGTGTTTTAGGAAGAAGAAGAAGACAATACCAGGAAGTGCGGCGTGAGTTAAGGGTGTTCTGTGCCAGCGAGTCTCTGGACACAGCTGCCGTTTCTGCAGAAAAATGCTAAAGTATTTACAGTATTCATTCGATAAGGGTTTCTCGTGGAGAACAATCAGTCTGCATCGTTCAGCTACTCCAGCACTTTAGAGGCCCACAAACCCACTGCCTATTGGGAAACACCCCCTAGTGTGTCGTTTTCCTCAAAAGTGTGTTCAATAAGAGACCTCTATCTGTGAAGGTAGTGCCAACCTGGGACACTGGGAATGTGTAACTGTACGTGGCCCAATGGCACCCACCTGAAGACCTGCCGCTGGACAGGCTGATGTGCAAAGTAGTGGTTATGCTTGCTGTTAATACAGAAAAAAGAGTGAGTGATCTTGTACTGTTTTCTGTGGATAGTGCCTTGTGTCACATTGGCTCTAGTTGTATTGTGTTGCAGTCAGCATTTGGGTTGAAGATGGACAGCCGTATCATCGCTCTCTGCCTGTGAAATTGAAGTTATGTGTAGACAAGCGTTTGTGTCCCGTTACCTACGTGTCGGATCACATAAGGCGATCAGACGGCCGACGACAGGGACCTCACCTGATTGTATCTCCGTTCACGTGGTCAGGAATTTGCCATCCCTGCTTCAAGCTCTAAAGTTAACAAATTTCTGGTCCGTGACGTTGGAGAGGAGGAGGGTGGGAGAGAAGAGGATCTGTTGACAATTCGACAGGAAATATCGCGATTGGAAATGGATGACCGGGACTCGCTGTTCATGGCGGCCTCCAGGTGCCTTTCCCAGCTGGTCGTCATCATGCCCTGACTTGTCGGACAGCTCGTGTTCACAGTACGCCATCCGACTCCGGAAAAAGAGATGGAACCATCAGCATCGGCGGCACCAAATCATGCAATTTCCGTTTGTCATGTGCACTTATTCATGACATGCGTCACAGACGTTCGCAGCATACACATTTAAGGCAGCAGAACGCCGGACTTTGCGGAAAGATCATCTTGAAAGTTTTGAGTATAGGTATAGGTGCACTTTGCTGCATATTCAGTCTTTTGAGCATAGGTATAGGTGCATATTGCTGCATGTTCAGCCTTTTGGGTATAGGTACAGGTGCACATTGCTGCATGTTCAGTCTCTCTTACTGAGATGGCCATCGTTACTGAAAAACCTTACATCAGTAGAAATGTGTGAACAAAGCATACATGAACGTACATTTAGATGCTTTAGCAATCTGATTTATGATTATGAAGTTGTACACAAGGGCAGCCTTGCTCTAATTCCTACCTTGCTAATTGTTGTATATTTGTGTTCGTTCGACGTATGTCCATGTGTGACCTGCCCTGCTTGACCTACGTCCATTGATCGGTTGAGCTATACACAATACCAAACCTACAACTTTGAGTGAACAGGAGGGTTAATGCAGACCAATGGATTTTCAAAGCAGCAACAATAAAACATTTGCATTGTGTTGGTGTAGTTTCTGTAATGATCCGCTATTGTCGGAACAAAATGTGCTGCTTTATGCGGCTCTACTTGCTGATTCAATATAAATGATAAACTCGGGATTATTGTGCCAAATTTGGCAACATCAATCTGTGGACAATATTCTGTACTTTGATCTACTCCTCTGCTTAATAGAAATCACATTGAATTGTCAGACCTTGATAGAATGCCATGTAATGTTTGTTTTCAGTTTTGTACAGTATTTACATGGTCATAAGTTTATAGAATACCATGCAGCGTATGTTTCAGTTTTTGCAAAGTGTTCATCAACACCTTTCATCACGTATACAAGCAATGACTGCGTCTAATCACAATGTATGATATGAATTTGGGTGAAATTCAAAACATGCCAAATCTCGACCTTTTTCCTCTCTAGGTTCCATCCAGCAACTTCACTTACCAGGGTTCTGCTGCAAATCAAATTTTGTATTTCGACCTTTTTTGTATTTCATTTTTTCATCACTTGTGGAAATATGTGATAACAATGATCTGATCCATTTTACAGTATCTGGATTTCTCATCAACATGGAAAGACAGCAAGCATCAAAGTGTTCATATAGCGGAGATGGTACGAGTGTGTGCATGGGATTATAATTATTGTCAATTTGAAATGATGCATTTGTATTATTTTCAAAACATGGAAGCTCCGTACTTTTGACTTTTGTTTTGGGATTGTGGTAGTAACAACCATTGTGATTGACTGCGTGTTGATGTGAATTTAATGTCTGGTCGAATGTAGAGAGACAGGAGGTCATGTGTGTTCATGTTATTACTACACAAAACACATGACTATGTCTACGACCGGAAGTAACTACTTGCAGTCAAATAAATTATGTGTGCAATGCCTGCTTTTACATTACTCCTGTGACAACGTCCGTGCCACCTGATTTGTACACTACCCTGGCTTCGCTGTTCCCATTGTGTCCTACTAGTTCAACTATCATGTGCTTACTATCATACCAGCCAGATCAGCTTAGTGTTGAAGGGATAAGATAATAAACAACATTTCATTTCAAGGGTGAAGGCTCTCTTCTGTAGCCATGTCTGGAACGGCATGGTAGTAGCAACTGAGAGCGAGTGTACTCTTATTCCGACATCTGTCCTGTCATCCTCCAGGCAGTCAGCAGGATTCATATTTCAAAAACTGTGGCAGCTATGGAGCAGATTTACATTGTCAGCAACAGAGGAAATTACGTGTCGACTTATGCTGGAACCATAATGTCAGGTGCAGCGGAGAGGGGGGTCGACGAGTGTACAAAATTGTGAAAATTTGCGGTGAAGTCCAATTGTCTGGGACCATGCTTGCTTACCAATTTTCTGCGTATTTTCTCTCCCTTGGTTCCAGCCGTTAGCTCCAGAGAAACTTATGGTCATGCAGCATCATAGCCAAGCCCAGCTGCAACAGTATAATCGTCATGGGGACCCAGGAATTCTGCCAGTGCAAACACTGACCGTGCTTGGGATGCAAGTCCTTGGTGTGGTGCTGGAACCTAAATTGGGACCTGGAGCTAAGAGTGTGTGTGATCTTGTCACATGTCCACACACTGTTGGGGGTGTACTCATGAAGGTCAAAGATCTCACTGAGGGAGAGGGTCAAACTCTGACGAGTGCACTTAAGACAGATGCATCCGAGTTGGTAATATATCTCTGAGCACGTCTGTCCCCGCTCTTTTAACATAGTCTTTGATACAACACATCAGCTAAAGTCATGCATTCACAAGCATGTCATTTCCTCTGGTGTTTTAAACTCATGGAGACTCGCCCATGAGTGTACACTCATGAACGCACATTGTTTGCCATTGCCATTTGTATGTAAGACATACAAAGTATAAAAACTATACTAAAAGGTCCTTCATCTCTCTATCTACAGAGAGAGTGAGAGAGAGAGGAGCGGGTTATATTCATAGGAAGTGAAAAGGAAGAAAGAGGGAGAATGTTATCTACGAGGGGATAACTCTCTTTGACAGTCCTCAGCTCAAGGGCAGAGAGCCATCTCTAAGATCCCCGTAATTTGCTATAGCGTGACTGCCCCGGCGTTTGTGTTGGGCACCCGACTGTTCACAGTTTGTCACAATTATTCTACCTTATTATCATTCAATGTGTGAAACTACGAATCATGTTCAAGCTCACCAGATGCAACTTTTCTGCACAGGGTGGGACCAATGTCCCTTTCTTCTTCTTCTTCTTCTTCCTAAATACTGGTTCACTCAAAAACGAGTAGGTCACCAGCGCGCATTTAAAACATAAAATAAAATAATATAAAACATAAAACAGTGCGACTCAAGACTGTTGGCCCCTGGAGCAAAAATTTGGCAACAAGGGGTCGCACTCGATATTCAAGAAGTTAAAAGCAATGGCCAATTTCAGGCCCAGGTAGTAGTAAAATATCTGGGGAAGTAAAAATAGAAAATCGTCAATATGCAGATCTCAAAACTGTCGAATCAATTTGTTTTTTAAAAGAGATTGCATTTGTGGCAATCTTGATGGCACCCGGCAGTGAGTTCCACAGCCGTACAGAACTGGGATAAAAAGAATGTAAGTGGCTGTCAATATTTGATGCAGGTATGGTATAACACTGACCGCCACTCCTGGTGCTACTTTTAAATTTAATACTAGTTGTTCCATTGGGATATCGATTACTTTAGCTCTGCCTTTGAAGAAGATGTTAAGTTTGATAAAAAGCTCTTCTCTCTTCTAAGGGTTTCCATTCTAATTTCCTCATGTTCTTCCTAGTGTTCCCCTTTTCTCTGATGTGGTTCCCTGTTACGAACCGTGCTGCTCTCTTCTGAATCTTTTTGAGGTTATCAATGTCCTTTTGATGGTAAGGATCCCAAACTGAGCAACCATATTCCAGTACTGGTCTAACCAGTGTTTTTGTAGCAGTCGTCTTTAACCTTTTGGGGGCAGTCATTGATATTCCTGTATAAGAAAGCTAAGATGTTATTTGCTTTCTACATACTAAATTGTAATTTTCTTTCCATTTGAGACGACTATCAATAATCACGCCTAAATATTTTGCAGCATTAGTTTCTTTAAGAAAAGTATATGAATAAATAATCTGATCTAATTGGTGAGCGTTTGTTACTATATGCAACACTTGGCACTTTTGGGGATGAAATTCCATTTTTCCAAGTACTTTCCCACTCTTGTCAAAACGTTTAGATCTTCTTGTAGGATGCGTGTATCATTCTTGCTTCTGATTGTTCTATATACTAAGCTGTCATCTGCAAAAAGCCTTATAGTAGTTCCAGGAGAGAGATTTCTACTTATGTCATTTATATAAATTAAGAAAAACAAGGGTCCCAGAACAGTTCCCTGTGGTACACCTGACAAGACTGGTTTACAATGGGATGACGACCCTTCCACAACAACTTTCTGCGTTCTCCCAACGAGAAATGATCTAGCCCATTTTAAACAAAGAACCCGCCAATGCCGATGTGCTCTAATTTAAGCAGCAGGCCCTCATGGTCAACCTTATCAAAGGCTTTAGAAAAGTCTAATAAAATTGCATCTATTTGCTGTCTGTTGTTAAGACAGTTATTAAAATTTATTGAGAGTTGTTATAAGTTGAGTCTCACAACTCCTTCGCTGTCTAAAACCATGCTGGGCAGCAGTATGCATTTTTGTTTTTTGTTTTGTTTTGTTTTTGAGCATGCATCATTCATGAAACTGGCACACGATGATCTTTATGCTAGCATAGCATTTAACTTGTGTGCAACCCCCCCCCCCCCCCCCCCCCTCTTACGGCAAACTTTCAAGCATGAGACCTTCACTGAAGATCTCATCCAAAGGACTTGGGTTGGAGTCAGCAGGGACGATAACTCATGAAAATCTCATTTTGCTGACTTGGCCGTCACAAGCTGGGGACTGAACCCAGAATCTTTAGACCAAGAGAGCAATGCTTGATCAGCTAGGCCAACCAGAAAGTGTCAGGTCAGGCTAATTGCACTTTGCATCAATACAGTATGAACTCAGACACTGATCTCATGCAGCACTGGAGAGACTGGTTAGATGAGCCAGAGTAAGAATGCGAGGCAGCTTGCAACTGGTGACAACTTTCCCACTGACAGGTATCTACTAGGAAACTGTCACTTTGCCATCCCATTTATTCTTTAATGTATGCGCCACAGATGTCCAATCATGATAACAGATGCAGTAAACAACAAATATGTATTTATGGCACATGTGGAAAATAGCTTTGGATGTAAAACACTAATCTGCAATATGGTGTTAATTATTGACACAAATTTGTATAAAGTAAAACAAAATGACAACATTTCTGGAATGAAAAGCGAAAAAGCCATAACTCCACATTTAAAACAATTCTTTTCTGTTTGGAACTGACTTTATAAAACATCTTTGGCTTAGTCACAAGATACATTTTTCATTCATTTCTTTGTGTGCAAAAAAAGCATACAGTACAAACTAAATATAATAAAATCATTATACAGCCTAATCAGTCAAACTTAATTAAAATCAAACAACCTAATAGAAAATCTAATGAAGATAAAAAGAAACACACACACACACACACACACACACACACACACACACAGCCATGACATAACTATCAAACAATGAAAACCACCCAGCTAAAGGACAATTTGAAAAGAAAAAAAAATAATGGAAACTAATCCAGTTCAAGAACATTAATTTACCATTTGACTTGCTCATTAACAATTTGTTACAGTAAATGTACATGTCCATGAGTTCAATTGCCATGGATTTATTTTTCTCTCTCTTCTTTTGCTTGGATGTTAAAGTTTTGTTCCAAATGAATGTGTACAAGCCATTTCAATTCTGTTTTCAATTTTAATAATTCCCTTCTCAGAGAAATTTTTTGCATTTAAAAAAAGCAGTGTATTTTCCATTTCATACCAAGTTGCAAAGTGAGAAAACTGCAGGCGGAAATCTAAACAAATCTTAAATAAATGTCAGCGAACTGCCAAGAGAAACGTGGACAAAAGAGGCACAAGACAAAACACATTTGACTCGTTGTCCACGTTTCTCTTGGCGGTTCGCTAACATTTATTCAAGATTCATTTCATACCTGATTTTAAATAACTTCTTTTACACATTTGTCTGAGACATTCACATTTATTATCGATAATTTAGCTAGGACTTTTTAAAATTTCATCAGACTTCCCGAGTGTATAATTTTCAAAGAAAGTATATTTTGGTACAAAGAGAAAGAGTCTTTAATCCCCTACTCAAACTGTCTCCTGAAATTAACACATCTCAAAATCACATTCAATGTCCTCCTCACACTGGCTTAATGTGCATCTCTTAGAAGGCCTGATGCCCATATATCAATAATATGTGTACTTTCTCCCAACTTTTAGATTACCAGTGTGTACATAAATGTCATGATCAGCTCAGGGCCCAGAATTGTATTCTAGTTCCCAGCAAGTGTTCAATGTAGTTTTTGTAACAATTATAATCAGTATGTAGGTTCTGTACTAGATTCCAGTCACCAGCAAGCATTTGTCATTTTCTCCCTTCCCGTTTGTGTCCAATATCTTGTAGTTCAATTGTCTCTACAAACATTGAATATTAAAGAATAGTCTTTTTGTA
>CM031598.1:58101897-58129074 GCA_018398815.1 Conus ventricosus | reverse complement strand
GCCCCCCGGGTGACTCATGCCCTCC
Source organism: Conus ventricosus (assembly GCA_018398815.1). Classification (NCBI taxonomy): domain Eukaryota; kingdom Metazoa; phylum Mollusca; class Gastropoda; order Neogastropoda; family Conidae; genus Conus; species Conus ventricosus. The sequence continues at coordinate 58,129,049 of CM031598.1, read as the reverse complement.
TTCCGACGTGACAAACCTCCTTCCCAGAAAAGAAGCTTTCCCCAGGAAGACAGAGGCCAGCCGCATGACAGACAGCCCTTTCGAATGCAGCCCAACAGACAACGCAAGGCAGGACCGGCTATGGAAGAGGAAGGGAGATGCCTATAGAACCGCCTCCCAAAAGAAGTTTGTCCCCAGATCAGCATGACTACCAGCACACCAGCATAGTAGACACTTGTCCCTGAATACACCAGCAGAGCCGAAATCACAGACAGCCCCAACGTCCCTCAGGCGGTCAGTGCCATCACTGGAGTTTATTTCCAAACCTCACCTTAAGTCACCCAGGAAGCACAACTTAGGGAGACCAAACTTTCGTCGCACACTCTAAACTGATGGATGCAGAAGTCAAAGACTTGCTTCTCAAGGAGCAGTCGAAAGAGTATACAGGGACGTGGGGTTTTATAGCCGCATGTTCCCTGCATCCCCAAAAGGGGGGGAACTGCGTCCCATTATAAATCTTAAGCCTCTAAATCAGTTTAAAAGGGGCCCGCAGTTTCTCCATGTCCACCCTGAAGGACATACAGCAACTATCCAACACGATTGGCTGTGTGTTTGGACATGATGGACGCATACTTTCACGTGCCTATACACAGGAGACACAGAAAGTTTCTGCAGTTCCTATGCAGGGCCAGACCTACAGGTACACACTCTTCCATTCGGCCTGTCGTCCAGCCCATACTGCACGCGGGTGACAAGACCCAGTCGTCCACTGTCTTCGTGCACGGAGTCCGAGTCATCTACCTGGACGATATACTGATCCTGGCCTCTTCCTGAGCCAGAGCTTTGTCACACCTGCAACAAAGTAAAGTCCCTACTGACAGGACTGGTTTTTTCCCTCAACTTGCAAAAGTCAGACCTTAACCCACGGCAGAATTTTTCCTACCTAGGACTGCAATGGGACACCCGCAAAATGCAGTGTGTCACCCCCAGACAAGAAAGAAAGATTTGGTCACTGGTGAACTTAATGTACAACTGCCCAACAGTGTCTGCCAGACAACTCCTGACTTTTATATATTTTTAGGAAAGACCACTTTCACTTCTCACGGTGTTCCCGTTGCCAGACTATACTCAAAGGAATTTCAGGCCGCGCTCCGCTCCGTGTACAAGCGCCCGACTCCTTGTTCCAAAGAGTACAGCCGCACCATGGAGCGAAAAACAACCTGCACTTTTGGAGACATTTCAACCTACGCCTGTCCCGCTACCTCGCCCAACTCCACAGCTGACTATGGCGACGTGATGCTTCCACAACAGGATTGGGGCCAGCCTCTGGTCTCTGTCGGCTGAGCGGCCGGTGGTCGAGACGGAGGGGAGACACCACATCAACTTTCTGGAGCTGCTGGCAGAGTTGAATGCGCTCAAACGTTTCATCATCATCATCATCATCATTCCTTGCCCATGATGGGCGTAGAGAGAGATGAGAGACACTCTCGAAGCCAGAAACCGCCATCCGGCCCTGTCCTCTGCCTGTCGCATCAGCGTAGGCCATCCATCCTGGTCCATTCTTTGATGTTGTCCATCCAGCATTTGGCTTGTCGTCCCCTTCGTCTGCCACCTCCAGCGTGCCCTGGATGACTGTTTTGGGCAGTGAATTGTGGCATATGACATGCCCGAACCACGACAGCTTCCTCTTCTTGACTTTGCCAAGAGGGGTTCTTGGGGCCTGCAAGTGATGCTATTTGGCTCCTCACAAGTCGTTTGTCTTCCGGTCTTGCCAAGAGATCCCGAGCAAGCGCCTGAAGCATTTAGTTATCAAACGTCTGATTCTCTTGGTGTCTGTGCTGTCATGGTCCAGCTTTCGCAGCCATACAGCAGGATGGACAGCACCAGGACTTGTACACTTCACTTGTAGGAAAGCTGATCTCCCTGCTCTTCCAGATCTTGTTTAGCTTTGCCATTGCTGCTGTTGCGATCGCTAGTCTGGTCTTGATTTCTGTTGTTGAGCGACCGTCTTTGGTGAGAGTGGCGCCAAGGTATTTGAAAGCGCTCACTTCTTCAAGCTGTTGTCCGTTCATGTAGATTTCAGCATGGTGTTGGTTGTGCTGTTGACCAGACTTTGTTTTTTTTTCTGTGCTCACATTCCATTCCATATGCACCTGCCCTTTCTTCCAGTCTCTTTGTCAGGTCTTGTAGTTCTTCGTTGCTGCCTCCCATCAGGTCGATGTCATCTGCGAACCTCAGATTATTGATGGTTCTTCCTCCGATGGAGACAGTGGAGTGGAAGTCATGGAGGGTTTTCAACGCATGATGTTTTCCCAGGAAGAGATTGAACAGTACGGGAGATAGCAGCAGCCTTGACGGACTCCAACTGTGGTCTTGAAGTAGTCCCCTATCTGGTTGTTGAGGAGGACTGCGCTGCTGGCGGTGTTATACAGCGCCTGGATGGTTTGGACGAGACCTTCCTCTATGCCAAACTTTCTGAGCACCTGCCACAGACCCTTGTGCCACACCCTGTCAAACGCTTTCCTAAAGTCAATGAAGTTGTGGAACAGTCTCTCTGATGTTGCAGATGTTTCTCCATCAGTATCCGGCAGGTGAAGATCTGTTCTACTGTGCTTCTGCCTGCCCTGAATCCAGCTTGTTCTTCCGCCAGGTGTTCTTCCGCCTCTTTCTTCAGTCGATTCAAGATACTCTGAGCATGATTTTACTGGTGTGGCTAATGAGACTTATTGTTCTGTAGTTCTGGCATTGGCGTAGATTTCCCTTTTTGGCAGGGGGATGATGAGTGATTGAGTCCATTCTGTGGCCACTGTTTTGTCTCCCAGATCTTCTGACAAATCGATGTTACTAGAGTGACCAATTCCTTCCCTCCATGTTTGAGCAGCTCTGCTGGAATATTGTCTGCTCCAGGTGATTTCCCTGCCGAAGGCTGCCGATGGCTTCTTCCACTTCTTCTCTCATCACTGGTAGGGGTGAGGATTCCCTTATGGTGTTGAGTCCCCCTCAAACAGACTGTCGTCTGGCTGTAATAGGGTAGTTGTAAAGTTCTTGGCAGTACTGTGTCCATCTGTTCAAAACAGCGGAGCTTTCTGTCAGCAGCTCGCCTGAGGTATCCTCGATGACTGACGATCTGTTTTTGCTGCGTCTTGGGGAGTTTTTCAGTGTGTGAAGGCATATGTTTGCTGTTTCCCTTTTTCATGCCTTTCTCGATGTTCTCGCACTGATTATTGATCCATTGTTCTTTGGCTTCAATCATTTCCTTCTTTACAAGGTTGTTGGTTTTTCGATACTGTGCGGCTTGTTCAGGGCTGGAATTTTTCGTATTCTTCAGTGATCTTCTTTTGTCGCAGAGGTCAAGGATGTCGTTTGAGATCCATGCTTGGTGTTTCTTCCTCTGTCGCCCAAGTACCTCCTCTGCTGTTTCGCAGACTGCCTCATTGAAGCTGTTTGTGAGTCGTTGATGTCATTGTCCAGGAGGTTGAGTGCCGCGAACCGCCCCCCGAGCTGTGCCTGGAATGCCTCTTCTATCTCTGGGTCTTTTAACTTCTCCAGGTCAAACTTGATGCGTGGGTGCGCAGCTTGGTACTTTTTCTTCAATTTGATCTTCATTGTGAGCAGCACGAGATCGTGGGCGCTGCCTATATCAGCTCCGGGTATGTCCTCGTCTTTGCTTTATTGATGCTGATTTGAAGCGCCCGGAGTGAGGACAAAGTCGATCTGGTTGTGAGTCATTCCGTTTTGGCGCATGCCAGGTTGTTCTTCTTGACAGTTTGTGGGGGTAAAGGGTGTTTTGGGAATGGTGAGCCGTTGGTGCAGGCAAACTCCAGAAGGCGAAGTCCCCTGTCATTAGTTTCCCCTGTGCCGTATTGACCCACTGTTTTCCCGCCCATCTCTGTGCACTCAAAAGTGGACAGCAGAACGGCAGTGGTCAACATTGCACAAAGAGGAGGGGGGGGGGGGGATAAGGTTACTCCATCTGTCTCGCCCGACTGCCATAACCCTGCTGTGGTGTCAACTCAAAAAAGCAAACACCGACCCCTTTCACGTGAAGGGAACTGGCAACACCATAGCCGACTCTCTGTCACGGAATAAGGAGACACAGTGGCACCTGTCCCCACAGATGGCTCATACGATCTTCCGCCGTTTTGGCAAACCACGCCTGTCTGCAAACCAGGCAGACGGCGCAGTTAACCAACTACATGTGCCTACAACGGGACGACAGTCAAACATATGCAATGGACGCTCTCAGCCAAACATGGGACTTTGCTGTAGTCTTTCCTACCTCCCCCCTTGGTGCCGACGGTGGTAAACAAGCTAAGGGAGACCAACTCCAGGGTGCTGCTGGTGGCCCACTGCTGGAGCAATACCCCCCCGGACGCCCACGATCATGGATCTACTGTACGACACCGCCGCTCAGGATCCCGATGTCGATCACTCTACTGATCGTCACAGCGACGGGCCGGCCGGTCAAAAACTTGGAGGCTCTGAGGCTGACAGTATGGCCCATATGCCATATGAAGGTAGCTGGCGCTCGAGCTCCCGCCGACGCGCTGGTGACCTACTCGTTTTTGAGTGAACCGGTGTTTTAGGAAGAAGAAGAAGACAATACCAGAAGTGCGGCGTGAGTTAAGGGTGTTCTGTGCCAGCGAGTCTCTGGACACAGCTGCCGTTTCTGCAGAAAAATGCTAAAGTATTTACAGTATTCATTCGATAAGGGTTTCTCGTGGAGAACAATCAGTCTGCATCGTTCAGCTATCTCCAGCACTTTAGAGGCCCACAAACCCACTGCCTATTGGGAAACACCCCCTAGTGTGTCGTTTTCTCAAAAGTGTGTTCAATAAGAGACCTCTATCTGTGAAGGTAGTGCCAACCTGGGACACTGGGAATGTGTAACTGTACGTGGCCCAATGGCACCCACCTGAAGACCTGCCGCTGGACAGGCTGATGTGCAAAGTAGTGGTTATGCTTGCTGTTAATACAGAAAAAAGAGTGAGTGATCTTGTACTGTTTTCTGTGGATAGTGCCTTGTGTCACATTGGCTCTAGTTGTATTGTGTTGCAGTCAGCATTTGGGTTGAAGATGGACAGCCGTATCATCGCTCTCTGCCTGTGAAATTGAAGTTATGTGTAGACAAGCGTTTGTGTCCCGTTACCTACGTGTCGGATCACATAAGGCGATCAGACGGCCGACGACAGGGACCTCACCTGATTGTATCTCCGTTCACGTGGTCAGGAATTTGCCATCCCTGCTTCAAGCTCTAAAGTTAACAAATTTCTGGTCCGTGACGTTGGAGAGGAGGAGGGTGGGAGAGAAGAGGATCTGTTGACAATTCGACAGGAAATATCGCGATTGGAAATGGATGACCGGGACTCGCTGTTCATGGCGGCCTCCAGGTGCCTTTCCCAGCTGGTCGTCATCATGCCCTGACTTGTCGGACAGCTCGTGTTCACAGTACGTCCATCCGACTCCGGGAAAAAGAGATGGAACCATCAGCATCGGCGGCACCAAATCATGCAATTTCCGTTTGTCATGTGCACTTATTCATGACATGCGTCACAGACGTTCGCAGCATACACATTTAAGGCAGCAGAACGCCGGACTTTGCGGAAAGATCATCTTGAAAGTTTTGAGTATAGGTATAGGTGCACTTTGCTGCATATTCAGTCTTTTGAGCATAGGTATAGGTGCATATTGCTGCATGTTCAGCCTTTTGGGTATAGGTACAGGTGCACATTGCTGCATGTTCAGTCTCTCTTACTGAGATGGCCATCGTTACTGAAAAACCTTACATCAGTAGAAATGTGTGAACAAAGCATACATGAACGTACATTTAGATGCTTTAGCAATCTGATTTATGATTATGAAGTTGTACACAAGGGCAGCCTTGCTCTAATTCCTACCTTGCTAATTGTTGTATATTTGTGTTCGTTCGACGTATGTCCATGTGTGACCTGCCCTGCTTGACCTACGTCCATTGATCGGTTGAGCTATACACAATACCAAACCTACAACTTTGAGTGAACAGGAGGGTTAATGCAGACCAATGGATTTTCAAAGCAGCAACAATAAAACATTTGCATTGTGTTGGTGTAGTTTCTGTAATGATCCGCTATTGTCGGAACAAAATGTGCTGCTTTATGCGGCTCTACTTGCTGATTCAATATAAATGATAAACTCGGGATTATTGTGCCAAATTTGGCAACATCAATCTGTGGACAATATTCTGTACTTTGATCTACTCCTCTGCTTAATAGAAATCACATTGAATTGTCAGACCTTGATAGAATGCCATGTAATGTTTGTTTCAGTTTTTGTACAGTAATTTACATGGTCATAAGTTTATAGAATACCATGCAGCGTATGTTTCAGTTTTTGCAAAGTGTTCATCAACACCTTTCATCAGCGTATACAAGCAATGACTGCGTCTAATCACAATGTATGATATGAATTTGGTGAAATTCAAAACATGGCCAAATCCGACCTTTTTCCTCTCTAGGTTCCATCCAGCACACTTCACTTACCAGGGTTCTGCTGCAAATCAAATTTTGTATTTCGACCTTTTTTGTATTTCATTTTTTCATCACTTGTGGAAATATGTGATAACAATGATCTGATCCATTTTACAGTATCTGGATTTCTCATCAACATGGAAAGACAGCAAGCATCAAAGTGTTCATATAGCGGAGAGGGTACGAGTGTGTGCATGGGATTATAATTATTGTCAATTTGAAATGATGCATTTGTATTATTTTCAAAACATGGAAGCTCCGTACTTTTGACTTTTGTTTTGGATTGTGGTAGTAACAACCATTGTGATTGACTGCGTGTTGATGTGATGATTTAATGTCTGGTCGAATGTAGAGAGACAGAGGTCATGTGTGTTCATGTTATTACTACACAAAACACATGACTATGCCCTACGACCGGAAGTAACTACTTGCAGTCAAATAAATTATGTGTGCAATGCCTGCTTTTACATTACTCCTGTGACAACGTCCGTGCCACCTGATTTGTACACTACCCTGGCTTCGCTGTTCCCATTGTGTCCTACTAGTTCAACTATCATGTGCTTACTATCATACCAGCCAATCAGCTTAGTGTTGAAGGGATAGATAATAAACAACATTTCATTTCAAGGTGAAGGCTCTCTTCTGTAGCCATGTCTGGAACGGCATGGTAGTAGCAACTGAGAGCGAGTGTACTCTTATTCCGACATCTGTCCTGTCATCCTCCAGGCAGTCAGCAGGATTCATATTTCAAAAACTGTGGCAGCTATGGAGCAGATTTACATTGTCAGCAACAGAGGAAATTACGTGTCGACTTATGCTGGAACCATAATGTCAGGTGCAGCGGAGAGGGAGTCGACGAGTGTACAAAATTGTGAAAATTTTGCGGTGAAGTCCAATTGTCTGGGACATGCTTGCTTACCAATTTTCTGCGTATTTTCTCCCTTGGTTCCAGCCGTTAGCTCCAGAGAAACTTATGGTCATGCAGCATCATAGCCAAGCCCAGCTGCAACAGTATAATCGTCATGGGACCCAGGAATTCTGCCAGTGCAAACACTGACCGTGCTTGGGATGCAAGTCCTTTGGTGTGGTGCTGGAACCTAAATTGGGACCTGGAGCTAAGAGTGTGTGTGATCTTGTCACATGTCCACACACTGTTGGGGGTGTACTCATGAAGGTCAAAGATCTCACTGAGGGAGATGGTCAAACTCTGACGAGTGCACTTAAGACAGATGCATCCGAGTTGGTAATATATCTCTGAGCACGTCTGTCCCCGCTCTTTTAACATAGTCTTTGATACAACACATCAGCTAAAGTCATGCATCACAAGCATGTCATTTCCTCTGGTGCTTAAACTCATGGAGACTCGCCCATGAGTGTACACTCATGAACGCACATTGTTTGCCATTGCCATTTGTATGTAAGACATACAAAGTATAAAAACTATACTATAAAGGTCTTCATCTCTCTATCTACAGAGAGAGTGAGAGAGAGAGGAGCGGGTTATATTCATAGGAAGTGAAAAGGAAGAAAGAGGAGAATGTTATCTACGGGGGATAACTCTCTTTGACAGTCCTCAGCTCAAGGCAGAGAGCCATCTCTAAGATCCCCGTAATTTGCTATAGCGTGACTGCCCCGGGCGTTTGTGTTGGGCACCCGACTGTTCACAGTTTGTCACAATTATTCTACCTTATTATCTTCAATGTGTGAAACTACGAATCATGTTCAAGCTCACCAGATGCAACTTTTCTGCACAGGGTGGGACCAATGTCTTTCTTCTTCTTCTTCTTCTTCCTAAAATACTGGTTCACTCAAAAACGAGTAGGTCACCAGCGCGCATGTTAAAACATAAAATAAAATAATATAAAACATAAAACAGTGCGACTCAAGACTGTTGGCCCCTGGAGCAAATTTGGCAACAAGGGGTCGCACTCGATATTCAAGAAGTTAAAAGCAATGGCCAATTTCAGGCCCAGGTAGTAGTAAAATATCTGGGGAAGTAAAAATAGAAAATCGTCAATATGCAGATCTCAAAACTGTCGAATCAATTTGTTTTTTAAAAGAGATTGCATTTGTGGCAATCTTGATGGCACCCGGCAGTGAGTTCCACAGCCGTACAGAACTGGGATAAAAAGAATGTAAGTGGCTGTCAATATTTGATGCAGGTATGGTATAACACTGACCGCCACTCCTGGTGCTACTTTTATTCAATACTAGTTGTTCCATTGGGGTATCGATTACTTTAGCTCTGCCTTTGAAGAAGATGTTAAGTTTGATAAAAGCTCTTCTCTCTTCTAAGGGTTTCCATTCTAATTTCCTCATGTTCTTCCTAGTGTTCCCCTTTTCTCTGATGTGGTTCCCTGTTACGAACCGTGCTGCTCTCTTCTGAATCTTTTTGAGGTTATCAATGTCCTTTTGATGGTAAGGATCCCAAACTGAGCAACCATATTCCAGTACTGGTCTAACCAGTGTTTTGTAGCAGTCGTCTTTAACCTTTTGGGGGGAGTCATTGATATTCCTTATAAGAAAGCTAAGATGTTATTTGCTTTCTTACATACTAAATTGTAATGTTCTTTCCATTTGAGACGACTATCAATAATCACGCCTAATATTTTGCAGCATTAGTTTTCTTTAAGAAAAGTATTATGAATAGAATAATCTGATCTAATTGGTGAGCGTTTGTTACTATATGCAACACTTGGCACTTTTGGGGATGAAATTCCATTTTCCAAGTACTTTCCCACTCTTGTAAAACGTTTAGATCTTCTTGTAGGATGCGTGTATCATTCTTGCTTCTGATTGTTCTATATACTAAGCTGTCATCTGCAAAAAGCCTTTTAGTAGTTCCAGGAGAGAGATTTCTACTTATGTCATTTTATAAATTAAGAAAAACAAGGGTCCCAGAACAGTTCCCTGTGGTACACACCTGACAAGACTGGTTTACAATGGGATGACGACCCTTCCACAACAACTTTCTGCGTTCTCCCAACGAGAAATGATCTAGCCCATTTAGCAAAGAACCGCCAATGCCGATGTGCTCTAATTTAAGCAGCAGCCCTCATGGTCAACCTTATCAAAGGCTTTAGAAAAGTCTAATAAAATTGCATCTATTTGCTGTCTGTTGTTAAGACAGTTATTAAAATCATTGAGAGTTGTTATAAGTTGAGTCTCACAACTCCTTCGCTGTCTAAAACCATGCTGGCAGCAGTATGCATTTTTGTTTTTGTTTTGTTTTGTTTTTGAGCATGCATCATTCATGAAACTGGCACACGATGATCTGTTATGCTAGGCATAGCATTTAACTTGTGTGCAACGCCCCCCCCCCCCCCCCCCCTCTTACGGCAAACTTTCAAGCATGAGACCTTCACTGAAGATCTCATCCAAAGGACTTGGGTTGGAGTCAGCAGGGACGATAACTCATGAAAATCTCATTTTGCTGACTTGGCCGTCACAAGCTGGGGACTGAACCCAGAATCTTTAGACCAAGAGAGCAATGCTTGATCAGCTAGGCCAACCAGAAAGTGTCAGGTCAGGCTAATTGCACTTTGCATCAATACAGTATGAACTCAGACACTGATCTCATGCAGCACTGGAGAGACTGGTTAGATGAGCCAGAGTAAGAATGCGAGGCAGCTTGCAACTGGTGACAACTTTCCCACTGACAGGTATCTACTAGGAAACTGTCACTTTGCCATCCCATTTATTCTTTAATGTATGCGCCACAGATGTCCAATCATGATAACAGATGCAGTAAACAACAAATATGTATTTATGGCACATGTGGAAAATAGCTTTGGATGTAAAACACTAATCTGCAATATGGTGTTAATTATTGACACAAATTTGTATAAAGTAAAACAAAATGACAACATTTCTGGAATGAAAAGCGAAAAAGCCATAACTCCACATTTAAAACAATTCTTTTCTGTTTGGAACTGACTTTATTAAAACATCTTTGGCTTAGTCACAAGATACATTTTTCATTCATTTCTTTGTGTGCAAAAAAAGCATACAGTACAAACTAAATATAATAAAATCATTATACAGCCTAATCAGTCAAAACTTAATTAAAATCAAACAACCTAATAGAAAATCTAATGAAGATAAAAAGAAACACACACACACACACACACACACACACACACACACAGCCATGACATAACTATCAAACAATGAAAACCAGCCCAGCTAAAGGACAATTTGAAAAGAAAAAAAAATAATGGAAACTAATCCAGTTCAAGAACATTAATTTACCATTTGACTTGCTCATTAACAATTTGTTACAGTAAATGTACATGTCCATGAGTTCAATTGCCATGGATTTATTTTTCTCTCTCTTCTTTTGCTTGGATGTTAAAGTTTTGTTCCAAATGAATGTGTACAAGCCATTTCAATTCTGTTTTCAATTTTAATAATTCCCTTCTCAGAGAAATTTTTTGCATTTAAAAAAAGCAGTGTATTTTCCATTTCATACCAAGTTGCAAAGTGAGAAAACTGCAGGCGGAAATCTAAACAAATCTTAAATAAATGTCAGCGAACTGCCAAGAGAAACGTGGACAAAGAGGCACAAGACAAAACACATTTGACTCGTTTGTCCACGTTTCTCTTGGCGGTTCGCTAACATTTATTCAAGATTCATTTCATACCTGATTTTAAATAACTTCTTTTACACATTTGTCTGAGACATTCACATTTATTATCGATAATTTAGCTAGGACTTCTAAAATTTCATCAGACTTCCCGAGTGTATAATTTTCAAAGAAAGTATATTTTGGTACAAAGAGAAAGAGTCTTAATCCCCTACTCAAACTGTCTCCTGAAATTAACACATCTCAAAATCCATTCAATGTCCTCCTCACACTGGCTTAATGTGCATCTCTTAGAAGGCCTGATGCCCATATATCAATAATATGTGTACTTTTCCCCAACTTTTAGATTACCAGTGTGTACATAAATGTCATGATCAGCTCAGGCCCAGAATTGTATTCTAGTTCCCAGCAAGTGTTTTAATGTAGTTTTTGTAACAATTATAATCAGTATGTAGGTTCTGTACTAGATTCCAGTCACCAGCAAGCATTTGTGCAGTTTTCTCCCTTCCAGTTTGTGTTCCTAAATATCTTGGTAGTATTCAGGATTGTCTCTACAGAGACTTTGAATATTTATAAGCAAATAGTCTTTTTGTTCATGAAATTAATAGAAACACACCTTTAATTTATCTCTAAATCTTTTTATACAGTATGTGTCTTTTAGTGTTATTAAAAAGAATATCAGTAGCTCTCGAGTTAAACCAACCAATCAAACACACAGAAAGCACACACACACACATGCTCACACCAAACAAAAAGAAAAGACCCGAGCCATTCCACTCTATAATACTTATCAACATCAGGATTTTCAATGAGTGTCTTGGAGTTTTAAAAAAAAATGTTATGTCTTTTTTGCCTTCAGACACGGAACACATCCTTTCTGTGAACTGCAAAGCCCCTGACAGTTTACAAACTGAAACATTAGCAGTCAGCATATTACCTATCTGTAAAGAAAATTCTTTCATAGACATAATTATGCATATACTTATGACCCAGTAATATCTGTTTCGCTTTAATACAAACAGCATACTAGTAACCTTTCTGTGGAAGACAAACATTTTCAACAGACATAATCATACATGTACTGATGACCCAGAAAAATCTGTTTCAGTATTAATACATACAGCATACTATCTGTGAAGAAAAATCTTTATTACACACATATATACATACATATACTGATGACCCAGTAATTTCTGTTTCAATATTAATACATTCCATGACAGTATGGATAAGCACATGGTATATTATCGGTCAGCAGTGAAACAGACACATACACAAATTGTACAAAGAATTTAAAAAAAAACAAAAAAACTCTAGTTATAAAATGGTTGACACACGATAATGTGCTTAGAATGTGCGACTTGAGCTTGAGCACTGTTCATTAAATTCCTGAGATCTACTTCAGAGTTCACATCAATAACACTCGCATGAAACAAAGCCGCATAAATTTTACAAACTCCATCTCTGTCGCATCCCAACATCTTCCAGTGCCACACCATAAGCTCGTAATTAACTGCCTATACTCAAAATACTTTGAATTAACAAAAATTTAAAAAGTTAAAGTTTGCACTGCATCCACTGACCAAACAGTGACAAGACAGAGAAGCAGGAAAGGAGAGACTGGGAAACAAAGGCCACAAGGTGGGGGAAACGCCGCGTACTTCTGAAGATTGAAATCTGTGTGTGCGCGGCATGTGTGTGTGTGCATGCATGTGTGTGTGTCGGTGTGTGTGTGTGTGTGTGTGTGTGTGTGTGTGTGTGTGCGCAGCATGTATGTTTGTGCATGCATGTGTGTGTGTGCATGCATGTGTGTGTGTGCATGCGTGTGTGTGTGTGTGTGTGTGTGTGTTGTGTGTGTGTGTGTGTGTGTGGCATGCATGTGTGTGCGCGTGTGTGTGTACTGCAGAAAAATTAACTGAAACTCCCCACTATGCATATTCATTCTGTCATGTAGGAACGGGCAAGTACATGAAAAAAAGTGCGGGGCACAAACATCAGACAAATCATCATCTCCAATGGCACTGTAAAAAAATCTTGTACTTCTCAGTCACTCACTTTCCATAACAACAACAAAAAAGAATTAAAAAAAAAAAAAGGTTGGTGTGGTGTCAGGACATTACACACGCACGGATGCAAACCGTTCCACATTCACAGTTCTTCCTTTGGCAGCATTCTCTTGGCTGCTCTCCTCGGCAGCGGGCTGACTCTCGGCAGTCTCCTCTGGGGGCAGTTTGGAGGCCAGGTCACTCAGCTGAGGAAGCAGCTTTGTCCACAGAGCAAGCCGATCTTTGTAGGGTCCCAGCTTGGTCACCACCTTGGGGTCTGCGTGATGGAAAGGTACGCCTGGTCCTCATTGGTGAACTGGGGCCAGTCGCCACCCAGGTCATCCTTAAGTGGTGGATTTGGATTCCTGCAGGAACATGTATGTATGTGTACTGAAATGAGTGAGAGGGAGTCACGAGAAAGCAACTACAGCTACAATCAACGTCCTGCCAACATACATTCACAGCCACACATCCTCCACAGTCCAGCATACTGAAGTTTCTTTTCTCAAAACTTACCTTGGATTCTGCGAAAAATACCAAGCTCGAATTTATATTGAATAACAAAGCAGCGAGTATAAACCCCTAAAGCATCGTTAGCTTAAAACGGCGGATTAGGTATCCTTGATTGATGCAGTAACATTCGTCGCCTTCAAGAACGCATAACCAACCAGAGGAAGGTGCTCTTTGAATGTATATAGTTTCACCTGACAAGAGTTGTTCAACATCTGCACTAGCACAAGCACACCTGGACATGGCAAGTCCGATATGGACTGTGCAAGTCAAAGGCATGAAGACTCCCAAACCTCAAAATGGCCTTAGTATTGTTAACACTGATGTGTCCTTGTGTAAAGATGAATTTTTTTTGATCAATTAAGAACATTTTCAGCACATATTAGGCAAAACTTTTGAACAACATGACTGATAAATATAAACCTCTGGGGGCTGGGTGTCTGTATTTGGAGGGTCTTCATTGTATGCTTCACTCTTCTAACAACAGATAATACCCAGAGTTCCCAGCGACTTCAGTTTATGCCATGTTCCGACCTTGCAAGGACCATTTCCACATTTTGTAAGGACCTATACAGTAATTCAATATGAGAATACAAACCCTACCCACACATGTTGCCTGACCTCAAAAGTCCAGAATATGGGAGCGCCTGTCTTCAAGATGCAGTTTCAAATGGATTTGTCACTTTGCATGGTTTTTCAAAGGACACTTTCACACATCGAAGCCAAATGCAGCAATACCTTACAAAGAATGTACACTGAATACTGCTTTTCTTTTTAATCTGTAACCATCCAGTCCCTCAACTGCCCCTCTTTAAGCTTGTAATCCTGAAATCCAAAAATTCCACTTTTTTGGATTGACTTACACAAACACTGTTGATGGCAGATGCAAACATCACACTTTCTTCTGAAATGATACTGGGAAAAATTAGCTTAAGACCTCGGCAAAAATCAGTATTCCTAGGTAGTAACATTTGCTAAACTGCTATTTGTCAAATGAGACCACAGTTTTGAAGTTTGGGAGTGATAACTGGGGAAGGGGGGGGGGGGGGGGGATTTAGTGTTGCTGTGGTGATTTTTCAAATGGGGTTTCATCATTGACAATGTTTTGCTGGCATAAGGACCTGTGATAATGTCTGATGTAAATCTAAACACTTGTAAGGCATTGCATGAGAACAGAGGCTGTAAAGACACTACGAACCCTGCCACTACTCTCCTCCTACTGCCTCTTGTTATTACCACTCATTTCTCCTTGCTGTTCTCCATCCCCCTTTCTTTCCCTGTCAAAGTGTTATTACAGTGATTGCCACTCTTCTGTGTCTCATTATTTCCACCCATTTTCTTGTACCCCACTGCATACCACCCCACCGTTCCTCTCTTCCAGTTATAGACATTCATGTGCAGTAACATCCATTGTCATTATCAATTTTATAACAATACTAAAACATACTATGAATCTATTCTCTACATTATCAGTAGAACATGTAACCTCCTGCTATTAACATTAATTTTCTCTTACCAGCCGCCGTGGCGAAGTGGTTAGCGTCGCGGACTCTCGGCTGGGAGGTTGTGGGTTCGAATCCCATCAGAGTCATGTGGGTTTTTTCTGCCCCGACCGGCTCCTACCCAGAGTTGAGTTTGCTGCGGACTCAGTTGGGAAGACTGGACCACACAGTCGAGTTTCATCCACTTAATGGATGCGTTTCTGAGAGTGTTGCTCAAGTTTCATGACCAACACTGCAGGTGCCTGTATCTCTCGGCCTGGTTGACGCCAGGATATATTAGAAAGGAAGCGTAGAGTACAGCCCTGTGATGTAGTCTCAGACCGAAATGGAAATCCATAGCATCATCTTCATCATCCTCATTTCCATTGATCAGCATTAAAAAAAAAAAAAAAAAAAAAACACATTAATTTTCTCTGTTTAACACTGCATGCAGTAAATACACCCTGTCCCTGTTACTTTTTCCCCTGATTTATTTCATCAACTCTGTAAAAGTGACAACAACAAAAAATCTGTTGTCCATAAACTGATCACGTCATCCATGTCAAGATCCATTCCATACTATCAATACCTCCTGTTCCATCACTACTACCCATTATTGATTGTTGCGAACACACCTCATCTTATGTTGTTAATACCATCTTGGTTAACATTATATATATCCTATTATAACAGAATACTTTGAGACCAGGTAATAGTACCTGCCTTTTTACACATAATACATCAATCACCATGGCGAACCATGGTCTCAAACAAAGCTTCCACTCACCCAGTCTCGCAAACGATGTGAGGATCTGAATGTATTTGTCCGACAGAGGCTGCTCTTCAGGCGCCATTTCAGTCTTGTTCATCAGCTTGAAGATATGTTCGTCGGCCAGGTCTATGGTGATGTCAAACTCCAGAATCAATTCATCACCATGGTGAGACCCTGGGACAGGGCCATTGTTGTTGAAGGCAAAGTACATGATCAAAGACATACAGGTAGCGCCAGCTGAGTGAGAAGAGCTTGCCAGCTGTCGGGCCCAGTCCAGTATGTCCACGTTCAGTACGCAGTCCCCGTAAAAGTCCACCATAGGGTCCAGAGACTCGGAGACATTGGCACCAAATTCAGAACCACGATAATAGAACTCCAAGGTCTGAAAAAGCATGACAAATTGACCTCACCAGTGTAAACTATCTATATCTAATCTGTAATCCCTGTTCCAAAACCAACCAGTTACCCAAACAAACAAAACAGAAGGGCACTTGGGACAGTGCAGATGGAAAGGTGAAAACAATCATGCTCTTCATCAAAATTGGTAAGACTAGTAGTTTTTTGACTTTCTTCAGCAGTAACTATGCAACAATATCAAAATTTCTCATAAAAAGTTTTTTTTGGTCAAGGTATTTGTTTGACTTTGTTTTAGTAAACTATTCCATTATTAACCAAAAACATGTTTTTTGGGTGTGATAATTTCCACACAAAAAGCTTTGATCACCAGTGACCAAAAGTCAAGGGAAAGAACTGCAGGCAGTAAAGCATTTTTGCGTAATCTGGGTGAACTGATCCTGGATTAACTCATTGATCACCATACCAAAATTGAAAGGGTTTGTTCTTGGGCCACTCCAATTTTCTCCCAAAATTAATTAAGACAGATGATGCTCGGAAATCTGCAACTGAGGCAACCTTTGTTGCAGCTCATGTTCGACAAGAGTGGCCCACCGCCATTTTATGGGACAGATGCTGCTGGTGGCACAATGTACACACTCAACATACCATCATTATTTTAGCATGCGCTTCAAATCTAAATCTTTAACACTCTAAATCTTTTTGTTTAAAACCAATAAACTGAGAAAAGAAAACTCTATTGCAAAGGAAAGACAGGCACTATCTTTCCCTGCTTTCTTCCTTGAACAGATCTACTGACTCAGTGGCTTTTGCTAATTATAACCAACCAGCCAGCTGATGCTTATAAACACATACCTCCATGCTGAAGTAAGAAATTCTCACAAAAAAAAGGCTTTCAATCAAAAATTAACATGCAGTCAAAAAAAAAAAAAAATTTTGAAAACAGATCCACTGATAGGTCCCTACAGCATCTTTTGGTTAATATAAAATTTGGTTAATTCTATAATTTTGTCTTCTTCCAAAAGAAACTTTCAGTAATTTCTTCTTTCCTTTAGACACCCAAATTCCACCTGCCAATGAGTTCTGCTGAGCCTTTCCTGGAGATCAAAGCTCAGGTTCCTGAAGATAGGAGAGAGCAGACAGAAGGAAAATACAAAAACTGTGTCCAGAAGTGACACTTAATGTGGAGCTGCCTACTGGCGCAATGCTTTTGGTCTGGTAGAGTACTAGCAGCCCAGTAAAGCCTCATGCATAACATAGCACTATGACTAAACCGACAAGTTCATTCTACTTAAGATCAAATTGACTGATTTTATTTCTATACTACTCTAAGTCTTTGTCCCTCACTTGAAGTGATCATTTTCTCCTTATTTTTTATTAGATGACTGCACATCGTTTTTGACATCTGCTTTAACCCTCTTGCATTTGAATTGTCCGCATCTGGCCACTCTGTCTCCTCTGGTGTTTGTTACGGCCGCATGTGCTGCATCACTTTCCCTCACACTGCGACCTTGTTTTAAAGTCAAGGCTGGCCAAAATAAATGGGCATCCCTGAAGGTGTCCAATGAAATCTTAGCAGTAGTATGAGGTAATGGAAATGATTCATTCACAAGAGAGGGTCATGAAATGACCGCATTCCATTGATTCTTAAAACAACTAATACTGGGACAGTTTTGGGCTGAAAAATGCAAATGCAAGAGGGCGAAAGCACCTGACAAGGCATGATGACAGGAGAGGGAAACAATACCTTCTTTAAATTTCATCTCTGGCACAGGCATGCAGGGTCTTACTGGAATGAAGGTTTCAAGACAGGCCTTTGCTGACAAATTTACTGGAAATTTTTACAGGAAAAAACGTTGGCTTTCTTTCCCATAAATGATGATAAGGCACCAAACTTACAACTCCATTAACAGGACGCTCGGGTTAATGCAATCCAAAAAGGAAGAAACCTCACATAAACACAGAGGTGAACTCCAAACACATAAAACATAAAATTAAAATCAAACAAGATTTATTAAAACAGAAACATACATGCTGATTCAAGAGCCAGCAAAGAAATGAACAAGTAAATTCAAGTTTCCCTGTTGTTGAAGTTTAATAATGGCCAGTTGCTGTCTCGATGGATTTGCTCCAGTGTGTTTCATCCTGACATCCCCTAACTAGCAACACTATGAATAAAAGCTTGCGTTTCCAAAGCAGCTCACTGGGAGCTATGAATACTAGGTCATTATGACACGACCCACAGATCTCTTTGGGTGATATTCAGTTGATCCTATTTCGGTCCAACATGCATAGCACACATCCCAAAAAAACATATAAAAAAAATAATTGATGGGTGTTCAATATAGCCCAATGATTTAACATATACTGACTTCCAAAAAAACGCGAAAGCAAAACAAGCTGAAGGTTAGGGGCGAATTTATTGGTCACAATTGTAACAGATGGAAGCGAGAATTCAACGTGATTTGATTCATTACACCGTAATGTTGAAAATGTCATCAGCAATATGTCTTTGTGTGGAAAATCCAAGGTCACGTGACAACCAGCTTGAAGTCCTAATACCGTGTGTGGCCCACCATTTGCATGGACAACTGCTTGACACCTGCGGCTCATTGAGTGGACCAGGTGGTTGATGCGTCCCCTTGGCACACCAGCCCACACATGGACGATGGCCTGGTGAAGTTGAGCCACTGTTGCGGGTCGGGACGCAGGAGGTCCAACCGTCTGCCAAGTTCATCCCAAAAATTTTTCTTTTGGGGTTTAAATCGGGACTGGGGGCTGGCCAGGGCAGCACATTGACGTTGTTATAACTGAAGAAATTGCTGGTGGCCCTGGCTGTGTGTGGTCTTGCATTGTCCGTTGGGAAAATGTCCAGTTTGGGTGTTGTGCAAAAAAAGGAACGACATGGGTCTGAGCACCTGGTGGATGTAGCGCTGTGCATTGACACCCTGTCCGCGACCGGGACCAATGTTTCTGAAAGATGACTGGTCCTATGGCGTGGTTAATGCCAATTGCACCCCATATCATCACTTTCCCGGGCCTCCCCAGGGTTCCGCTCTACCACACGGGAGTCAGAAATAGCGTTCACCAGGTCGACCCCATATTCTGACACGACCGCAGCCATGTCAATACAAAAAGGGCTCTCATCTGAGAACAGTATGTGCCCCCCACTGCTGCCTGCGCCAGTTGATTCGGGCTTGTGCCCACTGCACCTGTCCTGCCGGTGTCTGGTGTCAGTACCGGGACCTCTGTGAGGATGCCTACATGCCAGCCCCTTTCTCCTGAAGACGCCGCCGCACAGTGTTGAGGCTGAATTCGTTGCTGGAGATTCCCAGGCACCTGTCGAGCAGTGTTAGCGGCTTTTTTGCCGCCTGTCCCGCAGAGGGGTTCGAACAAAATGGTGATCCTCTCTTGGGTGGTGACCCGAGGACGGCCGGGCCCGGGGGACAATCATCAGTGGTACCAGTGACTCGCAAACGGTGCTGCAGACGATAGATGGTTGAGATGTAGACTTAAAGATGTTGGCGACCTGCCGGGCCCATCCACACCAGCCCCAGATGGCCTAGGGCACGATTGCGTTTCCTCGCTCGAGTCTTGGCATCTCTGTACGCTCAGACGGCAAGTCGTTATCTGAACCTTGTAGCGCGGCTTATAAAGGCTGCATGCCTGCGTACTTGTCGCGGTTAACTTTGCTCTGCATGGTGTGCACGTGCCTCACATGCAGCAACCAGTTTGCCATTTTTGTTGACCCTCCAATGCCGGGAAGATGTTTGCTCACACAATTTTTTCACTCCCACGCGAGTCTTGGAACCCAAACAACTTGCCACAATGGTTCAATATTTTATATTCACCCTTTTCACCCGAAAAATAGCCTTTCAATTTTTCCGCGTTTTTTATGGAAGTCAGTATAATAGAACACCACTTAAAATCACCCTAACTAATACTAAAGACAACAAAACTGTTTCACTCTCCTCATGGAAAAAGCCAATTCATAACCATGTCCTGATAACATAAAATCCTGTAATTAGCGACAACAAAGACAAAACATAACTCTTTTAACTAATTACGTTAACACGCAATCCACCTAAAATCATACTCACTTTCTTCATGATTGAATTCTTGTTTAGATTCCTCACAAACATGCCAGGAATCCAACAGATTCCCATAGATGGAAAACAGTGAAATCATCTCCATCGACACATAAACGGGGCCCGTCATGAAGATACAATGGCCCCTTCTTTGTTGTTCATGCCAAATGAATGACATCAATGTCATTAATACCATTATCCTTCATGTACTGCCATCCTCAAGAAGCTTGCTGGGATTTTGCGGGAAGAACTCCCCTGTGAAAACAAACAAAAGCAAAATAAGTTACATTTATATAACAAATATGTAATAGAGGGAATCAAGAGTAGCCAAACGTCCCTGCCTTTAATGAAAAAACAGCATTTTTCTTTTTCAGCTCCTCTCCTTTGGTTAATACTCAAACATGAAAGTAGTGCTAAAAAAATCATGCTAGCATCTGCCATGTCCACAGTGCCCCAAAGCTGGTGTGCCCTATTTCACGCCAGGATGTAGGGTGACACAGACTCAACACCCACTATTCTGATTTGTGGTAAACATAGAACTACAACCCAATTCACAGGGGGCATCAAGATCTCTGCGGGGTATAGTCCAAGGTTTGAATGGTTACTTCACTTACTACTTCCAGCTGTAATTTTCTGAGTTACCTCACAATAAAAAAAAAGGCAGAATTATGTGTAACTGTGCAAAAACCCAATGTGTAACTTCAAAATTGGATCACCCCTGAATCATTGCCTGCCGCTCAACCACATGCATAATTCCACCTTTTACTATCACAGTTCATCCCACTTCCATTTTCAAAGAACAAAATTCAAGGACTGTTACAGACAAAACATAAGCTTTATGCATACTTCGGCTGCTTGCAGAACCCATTTAGTTGCAGACAACGGGTAAGTGAAACACTTCCAACACATGCCAATGAGTTCATGATTCTTTTTCCATTCATCCTGTATAAATAATTCTCTGAAAAATGAAATTTTTTCAAACCAAAACATGAACAGCCCATCAAGTCTTCATTTCAAGCATTTTCCAAGCACTGGGGTATTTTCATAAGCACAAAAGGCCATATTTAAAAAAATCTTTTTTTAAGTTCTTGAAATGGGTCCTCAAAATATCAACGACTTACAAGGATTTGTATGAATCCTGTACCAGCAGCCACAGAAAAAAAAAATCTAGAAAAGGGACACTGGGGCAATTACAAGGGAACATAAATTCTACATTCCCAGCCATAACCATGCCATAGCTGCTTTTTTCCCCCAAGCGTGAGCAGAGATAAATTTAGAGCGATTGATGTTAAGATTCCACCGAACCGAACAATTCATGGACCTGAAATGTGAAATTCAAACAAGCAGAATACTTTTCTTTTCTATCACTTGGACAAAGTCCTAACTTAAAAATTAGCAACTGATACGATGTACTGTTGAGCAAGCTGCACAGACAGAAGGTAATTTCAAGCAAGACTAATCAACAGTTTACACTTTATAGGTAGGGAAAATGCATTATAACCCACAGATAACAGACAGGTGAGAATGCACTTCTGACCCTTTAAAGATTGACAGTTTTTTTACATTACACTTGGAAAAGGAAGAGTATCCTTAAAAATCAAGAAATTTTCTGACACTTGAATTTCACTGGGTAAGCATACGTTTATGAAAAAGTCTGACAGTTTACACCAGACAGGAAGAAAAACCTTTATGACAAACGATTAACATGTTACAGTATAGGGACAGAGAAGAATATATTCAAAAGAAAATATTACAGTTACATTACTCTGGACAGAGTAGAATATGACAGTTTACATTATACTGGACAGACAAAATGCATCTACAACAAAAGAAACAACAATGCACGAAGAAGTGGGGGCGCTTGATGCTACAAACTTTGAAGAATCCACAGCATGACAAAAAAATGTAGAAGCAATGAACAAGACCTTTTTACAATTCCAAGACTGGAGCCCCAGTTAGCCTTGCAACAAGACGTGAGACTGGTTCCCGGGTGTAGGGTTCCACCCCCACTTGAGATAGGCTGGAAAGTTTTTATTCAGAGTTTACCAAAAGTGCGGAGTTTCAGTTCCCTGCTTGTTCTACAGATGAGACTAAAGCCAAGGCAGTGAGCAGAACACACACACACGCACACACACACGCACACACAAAACACACACACACACACACACACACACACACACACACACACACCACACACACCACACATCAAATCTTGCTCACATTTAAATCCGATTCCACCTTTTAGGAACAGCAAACCATTTGTGCGCTGGGGGACGATGATTTTAAAAATGCACTCTGGCATCCTGCAGACATCGGCCCCGAATACAGAATGTGCTGCCTTAATTTGGCAATAAAATAGGGCAAAATGGAAAAAAAAATCTCACCGATGAGTTTTTATCAAGGAACCGAGACAGACAGAAACTATCTCTGCTTGAAACAGTTTTTTATGTATTGGGAAATGGGGCCTTAAATATTTTCTACTTCTGGCCACAATTAAAGAGAGTAAAAAACAAACAAATGTAAAGTGATAGCTATCTAAAACTGCTGCAAGATAAACAGGTGTCCAATAAGTCCAGGAAAAGAAAGTGGATGGGTTTAAAACGATCAGTTCCCAGTGCCCAAAAAAATAGCTATTAAATATCAAGTGGTGTGTTTAAAAATGTTGCTTATAGCCCAGTATTATCTACACACCAAGAAATAAAGGGAACACCTGCCATTAAAAACAAACAAAACATGCACATGCCACGCGCACACACGCACACACAAACGCATACACACAGCATACACACACACGTGTACACACACGCACATGTCACACAATACACCCACACACGCATGCAGCACACACAACCGACTGCTTTCACTGCTACAATTTTGCATAGTCACTAAATTGTAAAAACTGGGGTAAGAGGTCATTCCCCAGCTGTTACACCTCAACAGTAGTAATCCACAAACCACAGCAGAAAATGACAACAAAATCAAACAGGTTGCGCATCAACGAATGGGAACTTACCGTCAATGACGGAAAAAAGTAACCGCCTAATGGCGAGCGCAGAATACTGTGATGACTTGTTAAAGTAGTCCTTCCGTTTTCTCTTTCAAACAAATTCACCCACTCCTGACTGGTCTCCCCTTGACACTCAAACATGTCTGCCAGACCTTTGAAGATAGCTTTCTTATCGAACAAATCAGACATGAAAGAGAGAGCTCCAGCCTTCCGCTCTGCATGATGCCTCTCTGGAAAAAAACCTCGGGACTGGGGCTCAGCATCTGAAAGGCCACACTCATGCTGCCAGCAGATTCTCCGAAAAAAGGAAGCAATTCGGGTCAAACCCCCCAAAAACTTGGGTGTTGTCCTTGACCCATCGGATGGCAAGAATTTTTGGTCCCAGAGTCCCATATTCCCAGGAACAACATCGCGCCTGAATAGAGAAGCCGAAGGTTCCCAGACGATACTGGATGGCAACCACAATCACTCTTCCGTCCACTACAAGTTTTGGAAGGTCTGAAAAAACATGTGCACGCACACAGACACACAACGCAATTGAAAATAAACTCCCCAAAAATGAGTAAAGATGAAGGTTTACTCAGACATTTTAAAGATACAATCTACACATAGTCTACTAGCTGAATTACCATTTCAGTGGCTATGGCTGGTCAAACATACACATTTATTGACATTAAAGTATCAAACAAGAACTTTCTTCATAACCAATTGTACTAAATTCCAAAAATTGAATTTCAAGACTTCATAAAAACAAACCTTAATTAATTAAGCGGTGTGGTTTTGAGCGGGAAAAAACCGATTTTCAGAAGCTCTGACTTAGCAAATATTGTCATCAGTTGGAGGGTTAGTGACAGTGTCCACACTACACTGGATTTAAGATGGCACCACTGAACACCACCAAAGTTACTCTGCAGCAATACAGTGCCTTATTAATATTAAGACAGTAGCACATCACTGATCCCAAATGCTTCCTCTAGACTGCCCATACAGAGGCTGTTTTCAAGTCTGGTGTGGGGAAAATGGGTTACAGAAATATGCGCATGGGTGAAAGAGATGGAGTTATTGAAGAAAACCAACACATTCCAATTCAAATAATAGTAATACTAATCAGCAAAGTTCCTTTCTCTCTTAGCTGCTTTTCCCACACTCATTTTTGGCTTAGCTGTCTGGACATAAACTGTAGTCCTAATTGTGGTTTCACTCAGCATTGCACAGAAGCAGTTTCTAAGCCACTGTTTGGGAAAACTAAGTTATTGTCCTTGCATCTGTCTTTTCTGTGACTCAAACAGACAATGGAAGTTGAAGCAAACAATCCTTTTGATCTGGACTTCAGAAAAAGTTGAATTCATAAGGGCCCGCATCAACAGTCCAATAATGAGTTTCTTTTGTTTGTTTATTTGTTGTTGGTTTTTTTTCCTTTTCCTTTTTTTTTTTTTTTTTTTTTTTGTGCCCAGCGCCATCCACAAACCCCCTCTTATCTTAAATTCCAACATGAAGGTTTATGAATTGCAGAATACTGATATCTCATTTTCATACTTTCAGTCTTCCAAAGAAATTGTGATTAATTTTGTGTCTGTTTTGTGAAGGCTTCGCACAAGGATAAGTAAGATTTAATGTTTTCTTATAGCCCAGCCGACCGCAAAGGGCCACATCAGGGCTGCCCCCAAGTTAACTTCGCACAAGGGAAAAGAGATAAGGAACAGTAGGGCCCAAACCCCAAGAAAGCATAGGTCCCCCCTAATGAGCCTTCTTGTCACTTTCAAAATGATTATTTCCACCAATCTTTTCATTTAAATTTTGTTATTTTCATTAACAAAGAATATAATCTGAAAAAGAAAATCAGATGATATTTTGCTGGTTTTTTTTTTCTCTTTTTTAAACCTGTCAGCACACAGAGAGCAAATTTCAACTTCACACAAGGCTGAACACTAAATTTCATTATCATAGACCAAGCCCTTGGAGATTTTTCAATGTTTCATCTTCCAAATACTTTGAAGGGGAAAGGGGTTTGGTGGGGTGGGGAAGGAAGGAGGAGGGTCATTCCTTTCATTTTCACCTGCCCTCACACATCAAAAGGTACCTTTTTCTGGGTAGCAGCCATCGATCTTGCACTGACTAGGGAAAATGGTTTCTCTCACACAAAATACTGTGATATCTGATTCATCAGCATACTCAGCACAAATCATAGTCCCTAATTGCTCTTTTTTTTCTTTCAATGTTTTAGGACATGTCGAGGTAGCAGATACAAATCTTAAATAATGTTAGCGAACTGCCCAGAGAACGTGGACAAACGAGTCACCAAGACAAAACACAACGCGTTCGACCTCTTAGGTCTTCCTCAGGTGAGACATAAACGAATAAAACAACGAAAAATCACTTAGCTTGATCGCTTCAGAGTTCCTCAAGGAAGAAGGCCAATACACATTTATTGACATTAAAGTATCAAAACAGAACTTTTTTCAATAACCAATTGAACGATTATGCATTTGCAGAATGTAACCATGGCAAGCGAGGATGCGGGTGGGGAGAGGTGGGGAGCGAGCTTTGACGTAACAGCAAGAACTCTTTGTTTGGTCCATGTTTAAAATCGTGTCAAGCTGTATCTGCTTGAAATGGTAATTCAGCAGTAGACCTATGTGTAGATTGTACTCTTTAAAATGTCTGAGATAAAACCTTCATCTTTACTCATTTATGTAGCAGATACAGCCTGACACGATTAAACATGGAAGCAAACAAAGAGTTCTTGCTGTTACGTCAAGCTCGCCTCCCCACCTCTCCCCCACCCCGCATCCTCCACTTGCCATGGTTTACATTCTGCAAATGCAATAATCGTTCAAGAAATTCATCCCTAAGATTTCTTTTAAACATCCGTTTCTTAGTTCGTTGTATATTGTCACCAAACATGATTACAAAATGTGACAAAATCATGTAGGTTCAACAAGCCTAAAGGGCATATCCTTATCAGACAAACTAACTTGTGGCAGCTGCTTAACTGCCAGGAGAGGTGACCGTCTGCCTGCAATGAGTTGACTTGTTGCCTGACATACCTCAATGGTCTTCCATTTCTTGTGAGAGACGTGAAGAATCACAGTCTGAAGAGACGATTTCTACATCACGATTTATCACTATTATGGAGGTGCTTATATAGTGCACATGCTCAGACAGAGACCAAGCTCCGAGTGCTTTACCATCCACACTCTCATTCACACACAAGGCTGCCTACATGTGTAGAGCCTACTAAAAGAACTGCATGCTGGCACTACATTCCGTTCTTTACTGTGGCATGCAGTCAAAATATCAGTCACTCAGGTTTTTGCACATCCTTTTAATTTTGTATGAAGGTTGCATGCTACATCTGTACTTGTCGCCCCACCAATGGCCAAACTGGCCTTCTCTTCCATAGGATGGTGATGACATTTTAAGTATGCACAAGATGCTCTACATGCATTTCACCCCTGCAACCTCAAGTATTCTTGTCTCATTGAAAGAACTTTTCAGTAAACTGGAGTTAGTACAAATGTTAACTCTGAGGGGAAAAAACAACAACCTTGTACCAAAAACAGGTCTGTGTGATTCAAACCCACAAAGCCATGATCATCAGGATGAAGAATCTGGTGTTCACCTCCTGACCCCACCCCAAATGGTATTAAATAATCTAACAGAATTTACCGTGTCCAAATCAGTTTATCATGACTGTGCTCTTTCCCCCCAATAACATCTAAGTAACCTCACTTCCTGCATATGAATTCAGCGTGATTCAAGCAAGCCATTATGTTTGAAGTGACATATGCTTTAAACAAATATGCAAAAATCTATTGCGAGTG
>CM031598.1:58055844-58100897 GCA_018398815.1 Conus ventricosus | reverse complement strand
TCGCTTGTGGCATTGCCCGTCTCCCCCCCCCCCCCCCCCCCCCTCCTGGCGCTATCTTCACCCCCCCCCCCCCCCCCCATCCCGTGAAACAAAGAACAAAAGCACGATGCCACTGACTGCTCTCCACCACCACTCACCCCCCCCCCTCTCCACCTGAGCCACGTGCGGCCGTAGTTGACACAAAGGCAATCGTCAAACGTCCATCCTTCTCCACCCCCCCCCCCCACCCCACCCACCCCTCAGATCTACACTCCATGTGTTCGCGGATCTTTGGTAAATTATGTCACTGGTTTCTCCTGCGAGAGTCTGTGTCTATACCGACGCATTAATTAACCGGCCGCTGATGTCAGTGAGCTGTGCCGATTAGGTTCAAACAATTTCCGCAATTTATGTATGCTGTGTGGATAAGACTAGATCCCTCCCCCTCTCACCCCGGATGGGTGAATGACAGGTTGTCAAAACCTTGGCAGAGTAGAATTCATATACCAGGCACACAGGGTCGCAACTTCAGTAATATACACCCCAAAAAGACGCCCGCCCCAAAAGACGCCGGTGTCTTTTTGGCCCCCGACATCACACCCCAAAAAGACGCCTCGCCCCAAAAAGACGCCGGTTCTTTTGGGGGCTACATACACACCCCAAAAAGACGCCTCGAAAGTGATGTGTGAGCACTCTCTCAGCCCTTCGGGCTTACGTTTCTTCAGCCTTCGGCATCAACCCCATAGCTTCGCTACGGCCTTTATTTTGATGAGATCATCGATCAGACGGGAGTAGACTGGACACAGCTTCGTATAAAAATATAAGTCAAAAGTTGGTCATGAAATGAAAATATCGACAGCACAGTCCCAAAAAGACGCCGGTCCTCCGGCGTCTTTTGGGGTGATGAAGGGGGCCAAAAAGACACCGGCGTCTTTTTGGGGCGGGCGTCTTTTTGGGGTGTAATACCCCTCAAGACTGCCTGTAGACCAGACCAGTGAAAGACAAAGGGACGACTAGAGAAAGCCTGATAAACTCCTGGTACCCCTTGACCTCCAGTCTCATTCACTGTTCATTCCAGGAAAGTGAGTTGGAACTCTGTTTGACATTTTCGAATCTATGTATTGGTTTTATGTATGCTGTGTGGATTGACATTGTAACTTTGTACAAATGCTTAGCAACATTATCAAACTGATGAATGATTATTCTGTGTAGGAGTTTGCTTGCCATCATATGGCAATTCTGTCTGTTAAGATAATAATTCCATGATTAATTTTGTTCAGGAAAACAGTATGCCTGTGCTAGGTTAAAAACTGCTACTCTGATTTATAAATACTGGTGATTGTTGGAATGATTTGTAGTGTATGACTTCAAGTCTACACGACGTGTGTACTTGGACTAAGTGTAGCCCAAGTCAGTGTGAGTTAATTCATAAGAAACATGGAAGAGTTGTTTGACTGAAACTATGTAACATTGTATTACTGTTTCCTACCCTTTTGTAAGCTTAACTTAGCCTTTAAACAAAAGTGGAGATTAATAGTTATGGCAGAAACTCTACCATAGAGAAAACTTTGCTGGCTGAGTCTCACACCTGTGCTGAAAGTAAACAAGGGTAAATGTGTGCACTCAACAAACCAGCCATCAGATTCTTATCTACAGACCAAGTTCTCTTTTATCGCAGAACTGGGATCCTGGTTATGCTACACACTGCGGCTTTGCCAGAAACTGGGGGAATGCCAGACACCATGGCTTCACTGTAAACTGGGGCAACACCAGACAACCAATCTACACCAGTGGGGCAGTCACCAGCCACAGGAGAGATCAACTACCCTCTCTGAAGCAAAGCTAAGTTAGCTAACCACCTGGACTCAAATCCATCAGACCCTTACCCTCATTTTATGATGAAACCGTGAGAAACTCTATATGAGTACCACTTTGGCTACATCACTGGGTGTATGCAAGCGAAGTGGATGTATCTCAACCAGATGCATTCAGTGTAATTTAACTTAGACAGGCCCACTGTATTCCAACTTAAGCGGCAGCACCGAGTGTATGCATGTATGTAAAGTAGGAGTGAGGAAGGGCCCCTCATTGTGGTAGTCCAATGAGAACTAACATCCAGCCTATGGACGTGACATGCCAATACTTACCTATGTGTAAGCAATAAAAGCTGATGTGTGAAATTGCACTTAACTTGTGTCAGTTCTCTGTTGTTCAATCAAATGTTGAATGTTTGAACTTCTCTCTTCAATTGTGTCTCTCGGAGCTATAAGTACTTGTAAGAGTACAGGCCTAAGGAAAATTATCTCAGAGCCACTATTCCGTATTATACCAAGTCCCGGAGCAAAAAAAATTTCTTTGATGACTAGTACCGGAAAAGATAAGATAATGTTGCTTATAGCCCAGCCGACCGCAAAGGGCCACATCAGGGCTGTCACCACGTTAATAGTACCGGAAAGTTGCTCCTTTCACCACTAGTAAGAGAGAGGGTGTAGGTGAAATGTTAAGATAATTCTCATTGAGAAATTATCCCAAGTCCTTCCCCTAGAGGACTCACCTACAACTCATCCATCTCGCCCCCCCCCCCCCCCCCCCCTGTCTGCCTCCTCTTCCAGGTCTCACCACTTTTCTTCCACGCACGGTCTATGTTCCCCCATATCTATGCCCCCCCCCCCCCCCCCCCATTCCTCTTTCTGGTCTATGTTCACCTAGGTCTCTGCCTTCCCCTCCCCCCTCCACCTCCCCCAATCTTCCTGCTTTCCCCAGTGTCTACGTTTCCCCATGTCTGTTTCCCCACGTCTATGTTTCTGCATGTCTTTGTTCCCCTACACTCTTTCCTGGTCAATGTTCCCCTAGATCTATGTCCAGCCACCCTCTTTCCGCCCTACGTTTCCCCAGATATATGCTACCCCGTCCTCTTCCTGGCCTATGTTCCCCTTGGTCTATGTATCCTCCCCACCCCACCCCCACCCCCACTCTCTTCCTGCCTACATTCCCCCAGGTCCGTGTCTCTCTCCCCCCCCCCCCCCCCCCCCACACCCTCTTTCTGGCATATGTTCCCCTTGGTATATGTATCCCCACTCTCTTCCTGCCTATATTCCCCCAGGTCTGTCTCTCCTCCCCTCCCTACCGCCACCTCTTCCTGTGTGTGTTCCCCCAGGTCTATGTTCCCCCACCTCTCTTCCTGGTCTTTGTTTCACCTTGGTCTGTGTTCACCTTGGTCTATGTTCACACAGGTCTGTGTTCACCAGGTCTATGTTCACCCAGGTCTGTGTTCACCTTGGTCTATGTTCACCCAGGTCTGTGTTCACCAGGTCTATGTTCACTCAGGTCTATGTTCCCCTACCTCTCTTCCTGGTCTTTGTTCACCCAGGTCTATTTCACCTTGTCTGTGTTCACCTTGGTCTATGTTCACCCAGGTCTGTGTTCACCAAGGTCTATGTTCACCCAGGTCTATGTTCCCCCACCTCTCTCTTCCTGCTCTATGTTCACCCAGGTCTGTGTTCACCCAGGTCTATGTTCACCCAGGTCTATGTTCACCAAGGTCTATGTTCCCCCACCTCTCTTCCTGGTCTATGTTCACCCAGGTCTGTGTTCACCCAGGTCTATGTTCACCCAGGTCTATGTTCACCAAGGTCTATGTTCCCCCACCTCTCTTCCTGGTCTATGTTCACCCAGGTCTGTGTTCACCCAGGTCTATGTTCACCCAGTCTATGTTCACCCAGGTCTATGTTCACCAAGGTCTATGTTCCCCACCTCTCTTCCTGGTCTATGTTCACCCAGGTCTGTGTTCACCCAAGTCTATGTTCACCCAGGTTTGTGTTCACCCAGGTCTGTGTTTACCCAGGTCTGTGTTCTCCCAGGTTTGTGTTCTTCCTGGCTTATGTTCTCTCTGGCCTATGTTCTCCCTGGCCTATGTTCTCTCTGGCCTGTGTTCTCTCTGGCCTATGTTCTCCCTGGCCTATGTTCTCTCTGGCCTATGTTCTCCCTGGCCTATGTTCTCTCTGGCCTGTGTTCTCTCTGGCCTATGTTCTCTCTGGCCTGTGTTCTCTCTGGCCTATGTTCTCCCCAAGTCCGTTTTCCTGAAGGTCTGTCAGAGGTCTATCAACTATCTAACCTAAAGATGTTTTCAATTTTGATATTTTGAGGTCTTTTCTTCATTGAGTAATGGGCCTTTGGTCAGGTGGGCTATAAGCGGCTTGATTCTCTTCCATGACTTCACCTCCAGTCCTCCTCTTCTTTCCTCTCTATCCCCCACCCCCACTCCTATTCCCGTATACAGGCCCTCGGCTGCACCCAGAATGGTGTTCATGTAGCTGTCTCTTCAGCCTTGTATGTATCCACAGCATTCTACTGCATGGTAAACTGTCGTAACAGATTCCGGTGTTCTTCACTCTCTAATTTCTGCACCATGTAAGTGCAATGGCTTACACTTATGGGGGTATTTATAATACTCTTGTCTTCTGCCGAGCCCTGCATAACTACGGGAAATCTCTCTGCACGGGGGCCCTGTGCGCTGGGAATTCTGAAGCGAGGTTTGGTCATGTGGGGTGGTGCCAGAGAAAGTAGAACCCTGCAATATTAATTTTTCTGCTAACGGCTGTTGAAGCCAACTCTTCCACGCTGTGCGGCAGGAGGGGGGTGGGGGGGGGGGGGGGGGCGGAAGGTGAAATGTGCTCACAACCTTCAAGCCTGTCAGCAGAACCGCGACTCACGAAGCAGACGCACACAGTAGCAAGATGCAAAGCATATAAATGTACTCCCAGTTTATCTTCAATACTAGAACTTTCTGAGATATTCCATAAAGAAGAAAAACCGTTTTGGACCGTTATAGCCGTTTCAGAAAGATCGGCCCAGAATTTTTGTCTGGAGCGAGTGCAACACATTTTGACCACGAACAGAATACAGACAGACACACACACAGAAAGACAGACACACAGACAACATTTCTTCATTCCCATTCTAAAGTACTCCCCTGTTCTATAAGAACTGGGAGTACAAAAAGAGAGAAAAGAGACAGTATCTGCGTTGTTGACTACTTTAATTAGCTTGCAAAAGAAAAACACAAAATGCTACATCGACAAATTGATAATAATGATGTTTGTTTCATTAAATTTTGATAATACCATCCATGGGAACCACTGCAGCAACATAAAAATAATGGATTATTAGCGCTCATTTTATCAGTGACCTCCACTTTTTCATAACTTTCAATGGTTTCAAACACACTTTAAAATGGAGCCATTATCAAAACTGATCACACAAGTCAAGTCAAAGTCAAAATCACTATATATCACCTCAAAAAAAAGAGAAATCAATACCAGTTGGTCGTTAAGGCCCCAGGGTCCTCTACGGTCCCGCATATAAGCAGTCATCCGGCTGAGTTTGAACCTCGCCCACCTGATCGGATGCCATGGCCAACACGGATAGTCCCTTTGACCAGCCTGCTCGGTCGGAGATAAATTCACACGACGCCATGGATCCTGCTGATGTGAGTACTGCACCTACAGTGGACACTCCACTTTCAGCGAGTGGACCAGACGACACGGTCTGAGCCAGAGACATCTACAGGCCATCTCTGATGTGTGTCGACAGATGTCACAGTTTCTTGCCAAAATGCAGCCCCTAGGCCCGGCGTTCTCTCTCCTACACCCATGGGGGCAGCTATTCCTCCCCCATCCATGGCTTCAGCCATGCAGCCCCAGACCGTGGATGTGAGTTTGGCTCCTTGCACCGCCGTGGCATCTGCTGTTATGCCTCTGCCGCTTGGTGGGCATAGCCATCACACACTGATGCCATCCAGTGTGACAGTTTCAATGACAGGTCAGTCTTTGTCATCTTACCTACCCCGTGTGCCATCTTCCTGTTCTTTCCATGTATATGCTGGCCCGTCGCAGCGTCGGCAAGCCAACGGATAGGAGGGATACTGCCATGGCCGGTCGTGTCACACACACAGCACTCCACTTCCATTTGGGATATGTCCGCTTCACATTACCGCTAGTACTAGCCAGCCAGCCAGCCAGCACGTGGCATTGAGTGACAGTTTATGGCACCGCGACTGACCCTCTCCTCTGTCCTCTACTTCCCTCGCTGCTCGACACGCCATTGTGCCCGGACTTACCACACGCGCATGACAAAGAATCAACTCCTGCTCCTCCATTCTCGAAGACGTTACCGACGACGAAAGTGTGACGGATTCGAACCGCGATCCTTTTGAGGATATTCCAGGCCTCAGAGGGTTCCAGTTGAGTGGAGCACGTGTGGCTCTCAGCAGGGCACGAGGCAGGGAACCTGCATCACAGGTGCTTCAGTTATGGGAATGCCAGGAGCCTTGCTTCTGAGAAATTGGAGAGGTGTGTGTGCAAATAAGATTGTCACGTCGTACCCCTCACACGAAAAGGCCGTTGCCTTTGGTCTTCAGTCCAATAACTGTACCTTCCCACTCTCTAACACAGCTGCAAGACGGACGACCACCTGGCAGCCCTTCAAATACAGGTTGGGGCTGCTGCACACGCTCTGTGTGTGGCCCTGACCAAGCTGAACAAGGTGACGGTGG
Source organism: Conus ventricosus (assembly GCA_018398815.1). Taxonomy (NCBI): domain Eukaryota; kingdom Metazoa; phylum Mollusca; class Gastropoda; order Neogastropoda; family Conidae; genus Conus; species Conus ventricosus. The sequence goes on along the minus strand of CM031598.1, from coordinate 58,094,365 downwards.
CAATGTCATCAGCCCAGCCCACTGACGTCTCTTTCTCTCCAGCCCTGGGACCCCTCGTGATTGAAACAGCGCCTATGTGAGGATGTGGCGACTCCACTGGCCATGTCCTTAGAGTGCTGGCTGCAGAAAACGCCATCATCTGCAGGATAGCGACAGCTGTGCCTTGACACTGTAGTGACCAACAGGGAATGGGTGTGATTGGTAAGATTCCACCTTCAGTCACCGCTCTCTCGATGGTGACGTCAATGCCGTGATCCACGCCATCAAACAGAGACGGCAGGCTGGAGGACTGTTCAGAACCACCACGGTACGCCAGCCTCTAAAGGGATCCGGTGACTCATGCTCCCCTTCCGACGTGACAAACCTCCTTCCCAGAAAAAAGCTTTCCCCAGAAGACAAGGCCAGCCCATGACAGCCCCTTTCAAAACAGCCCACAGACAACGCAAGGCAGGACCGCTATAAGGGGAAGGAGATCCCATGAACCCCCCCCAAAAGAATTTGCCCCCAATCACAGACTACCACACCCCACATATGGGACACTTGTCCCGAATACACCAGCTGCCAAAAACACAACACCCCAACGCCCCCTCGGCCAGTGCCATCACTGAGTTTTTTCCAAACCCACCTTAAGCACCCAGGGAAGCACAATTTAGGGAGACCAAATTTTCGTCTCACATCTAAACTGAGGGATGCAAATCAAAACTTCTTCTAAAGGGGACATCGAAAAGTAACAACGGGGTTTTATAGCCGATTTCCCTGCACCCCCAAAAAGGGGGGGGAACTGCGCCCTTTAAAAAACTTAAGCCTCTAAATCATTTATGGGGCCCGCATTTCTCCTTTCCCCCCTAAAAAACATCCCAAAACTACCAACACTTTGGCTGTGTTTTGGACATATGGACCAACTTTCACGTCCATACACAAAAACCAGAAAGTTTTTTGCATTTTCCTATGCAGGGCCAAACCCTACATACACACTTTTCCATGGGCCCTTCGTCCACCCCAACTCACGCGGTGACAAACCCAGCGCCCTGTCTTCGTCAGGGGATCCGATCATCTACCGGGCGATATACGATCCGGGCCTCTTCCTGACCAGACTTTGTCACCCGCAAAAAAGAAAGCCCCACTGACGGGACGGGGTTTTTTCCCTAAACTTGCAAAAGTCAACCTTAACCCCGGCGAATTTTTCCTACCGGGACTGAAAAGGACACCCGAAAAATCAGTGTGTCCCCCCCAGACAGAAAAAAATTTTTTGGTCACGGTAACTTAAGACAACTGCCCAACATTCCCAGACAACCCTGATTTTTATATTTTTTAGGAAAGACCATTTTCACTTCTCCGTTTCCCGTTCCAACATACTCAAAGGAATTTCAGGCCGCGCCCGCCCGGACAAGCCCCGACTCCTTGTTCCAAAGATACAGCCCACCATAGCAAAAAAACAACCGGGCCTTTGGGGGACTTTTTCAACCTACCCTGTCCCCTCCCCCCCAAACCCCCACACACATGGCGAGTGATGTTTCCCACAACAAGGGGGGGCCACCTTTTTCTCTGTCGGTGAGGGGGCCGGGGTCGAGACGGGGGGGGAACCCCACACAATTTTCGGGACTGCGGCAGATTGAATGCCCCAAAACGTTTCATAAAATCACATCACATCTCCTTCCCAGAGGGCTAAGGAAGAGAAGACACTCCAAACCACACCGCCATCCCCCGTCCTCGCCGTCGCATCAGCGAGGCCACCATCCTGGCCATTTTTTTTGAGTTGTCCACCCATTTTTTGTCGTCCCCTCCCCCACCTTCCAGCTCCCTGAGACTTTTTGGCATGAATTGGGGCTTGACATGCCGAACCACCAGCTTCCCTTCTTACTTTTGCCAAAGGGGTTCGGGGGGCCTGCAAGGTCATTTGCTCCTCAAAAGGGGTCGTTTGTCCCCCGTCTTGCCAAATCCCAAAACGCCTGAACATTTTTTTTCAAACTCGGCTCTTTGTCTTGTGTCATGGCCAGCTTTCCACCAACAGCGGGAGGGCAACCAGGACTTTACCTTCATCTTTAAAAACGATCTCCCGTCCCAATCTTTTTTTAGTTTTGCATTCTGCTTTGCGACGCTACCCGGGTCTTGATTTCTTTTTAGCCCGCTTTGGTGAAGGGCGCCAATATTTGAAAGCGCTCACTTTTTTCAACTTTTCCTTTCATGTAGATTTCAGATGGTTTGTTGTGCTGTTAACCAGACTTTGTTTTTTTTGGGGCCCCCTTCCATTCCATATCCCCTCCCTTTCTCCATCTTTTTGTCAGTTTTATTCTTCGTGCTGCCTCCCATCGGGTCGATTCATCGCGAACCTCAGATTATTGGGGTTTTTTTCCTCCGATGGAGACAGTGGAGGGAATCTGGGGGGTTCACCATGAGTTTTCCGGGAAAATTGAACAGTAGGGGAATACAGCACCTTAGGGGACTCCAACTGTGGTCTTGAAGTATCCCCCTATCGGGTTGTTGAGAACCGCTGCGGGGTGTTATACACCCCTGGATGTTTGGACGAGACCTTCCCTATCCCAAAACTTTCTGAGCACCTGCCACAGACCCTTGGCCCACACCCGAAAAACCTTTCCAAAAAATCAAGAATTTGTGAACGGGTCTCCTGTTTTGCAGATTTTTCTCCACTATCCCATGAAGATTTTTTCAAACTGCTTTTTCCTCCCTGAACCCACTTTTCTCCCCAGGTTTTTTTTCCGCCTCTTTTTTCGTCGTTTCAAATACTCTGAGCATGTTTTTACGGGGGGGCTAAACTTTTGTTTTGTATCTGGCTTTGGCGAGTTTTTCCCCTTTTTTTGGGGCAGGGGATGATGAGATTGATCCATTTTTTGGGCCACTTTTTGTCTCCCAACTTCACAAATCGTGTTACAAAAACCCAAATTCCTTTTCCCCCCTTTGACACTCTCGGAATTTGTCTGCTCCAGGTTTTTCCCTGCCGAAGCCCCGAGGGCTTTTTTCCACTTTTTCTCTCATCACGGGTAGGTGGGTTTCCTTTATGGGGTTTTTAGCCCCCCAAACAGACTTGTCGCCCGTAAGGGGATTTAAATTCTTTGGGAGTACGTGTCCATCTTTTAAAACGGAGCTTCCCTTTAGCACTCGCCTAGTATCCTCGATACTACATCGTTTTTGCTGCTCTTGTATTTTTTTATGTGAACATATTTTTCTGTTTCCCTTTTTTTAGCCTTTTTCGGTTCTCGCACTATTATTATCCTTTTCTTTTTGGGTTCAATCATTTCCTTTTTTACAAGGGTTTTGTTTTCGATACTGTCCTTGTTCAGGGGTGGAATTTTTTGTATTTTTCATATCTTCTTTTTCGCAGAGGGCAAGATTCGTTTGAGATCCTCTTGGGGTTTTTTTTTCCCTGTCGCCCCAAATAAACCCCTCTCGTTTTGCAGACGCCTCATTGAAAACGTTTTGAGGGCGTTAGTCATTGTCCAGGGGGTTGATCCGGAACCGCCCCCCCCACGTCCTGAAGCCTTTTCTATCTCGGGGCTTTTTAACTTCCCCCATCAAACTTGATGCTGGCTGCGCACTTTGGGACTTTTTCTTCAAATTTTTTTCTTTATTTAGCACCGAGATCGTGGGCGCTGCCTAACGTTTCCGGGGATGTCCTCTCTTTCAATTAGCTTATTTGAACGCCCGGAGGAGGGCAAAACATCTGGTTGGGGGATCTTCCCTTTTTCCCATGCCCCGGGGTTTTTCTTCTTACATTTGTGGGTAAAGGGGGTTTTGGCAATGTACCTTGGGTCAGCAAAATCCAGAAGGCGAAGTCCCCTGTCATTAGTTTCCCCCGTGCCGTATTGACCCCTGTTCCAGCCCATCTCTTGCACTCAAAAGGGAACAAAACGCAGTGGCAACATTGCACAAAGAAGGGGGGGGGGGGGGGAAAAAGGTTACTCCACTTCTCGCCGACTTGCCTACCCTCTGTGGGTCAACCCCAAAAAGCAAAACCACCCCTTTACGTGAAGGGGCTGCAACACCATAGCCGCCCTGTCACAATAAGGGGACACATGGCACCTTTCCCCACAAGCTCATACGATCTTCCGCCTTTTCAAACCAGCCTGCTCATCCCCGGGAGACGGGGCATTTAAACCAAAATACATGTCCTACAACGGGCGACAGCAAACATATGCAATGACGCCTCACCAAACATACTTTTTTATCTTTTTCCTACCTCCCCCCCTTTGCCACGGGGGTAAACAACAAGGGGGAAACCAACTCCAGGGTCTGCTGGGGGCCCACTGCGGGGGCAATACCCCCCTGGGGAACATAGGGGGAAAAACACCCCCAGTCCCGGCACACTCCGACTCCCGCCGGCCCCCCAGGGCCCACACTAGGCCCTAAGCCAAAAAGGAGGGGCGCTACTCCCCCGACGCCCCCGGTCCTCCCCCCCCTTTTTTATGAAACCGGGAGGGGGGCAAACGGAAGTGGGGTGAATTAGGGCCCCGCCAGGACTGGGCCAGCTCCCCCCGAAAAGCTAAAAATTTTCTTTTTGATAAGGGTTTTTGGGGGAAACAATCATCCCCAGTTAGTTCCCAGCACTTTGGCCCCAAAAACCCCCTGCCTATTAAAACCCCCCAGTTTTTTCCCTCAAAAGGGGGTTTTTAAAAACCTCATCTGTGTATCACCCGGGGACTTTTAAAGAGGGGCCCAACAAAAACCCCACCAAACCCCCCCTAAGGTGTCCGTTTTTAGTTTTTTTTCAAAAAAAATTATCTTTTGGGTATGCCTTTTTACATTGGGTTTTGTATGGGTTTTTCCAATTTTTTGGAAATCACCGAAGCTCCGCCGGAAAAGGTTAGTGCAAGGTTTTGCCCCTTTCCCCGGTTAATAAGGGGAAAAAAAGGGAAAAATTTGTTCCCGTTTTACGGGGAAAATTTCCCCTTTCAACCCCAAAATTTAAAAATTTTGTTGACGTTTTAAAGATGGAAGGATCTTTTTCTTCCCGGAAATTGGTTAAAAGGTGAACCCCATGGTCCGTTTTCCCCCCTGGGCGAATCCCACTTTAACCGTTCCAGACGCCCCCCCCGGGAAAAAAAAGGGAACCCGGGGCCCCCCCAAAAGAATTCCGTTTTCAGGCAATTTCATCCCAACTTCCGCTCCTTTTAAAAACCCCCTTTGGGGACTTGAAAGGATTAAAGGAAGGGTTTTCATTGCGATATTCGCTTTTGGGGAAAAGGGGTTCATATTGGCTTTTTCCTTTTTATGGGCGTCACAATTCGATTTCCCCTCTTTCAACCCCGTTTCGAAAAAAAACTCGTAAAAGGTTTAACAACATACAAAACCAAATCTTGCAATTGATTTTTAAAATTTTCACAAGGGGGGCCCCCCCAACCTACCCAATTTTTTAAGGCGCAGACCGGGACTTTGCCCAAAATCCATTTATCGGTTGAGCTATACACAATACCAAACCTACAACTTTGAGTGAACAGGAGGGTTAATGCAGACCAATGGATTTTCAAAGCAGCAACAATAAAACATTTGCATTGTGTTGGTGTAGTTTCTGTAATGATCCGCTATTGTCGGAACAAAATGTGCTGCTTTATGCGGCTCTACTTGCTGATTCAATATAAATGATAAACTCGGGATTATTGTGCCAAATTTGGCAACATCAATCTGTGGACAATATTCTGTACTTTGATCTACTCCTCTGCTTAATAGAAATCACATTGAATTGTCAGACCTTGATAGAATGCCATGTAATGTTTGTTTCAGTTTTTGTACAGTATTTACATGGTCATAAGTTTATAGAATACCATGCAGCGTATGTTTCAGTTTTTGCAAAGTGTTCATCAACACCTTTCATCAGCGTATACAAGCAATGACTGCGTCTAATCACAATGTATGATATGAATTTGGTGAAATTCAAAACATGGCCAAATCTCGACCTTTTCCTCTCTAGGTTCCATCCAGCACACTTCACTTACCAGGGTTCTGCTGCAAATCAAATTTTGTATTTCGACCTTTTTTGTATTTCATTTTTTCATCACTTGTGGAAATATGTGATAACAATGATCTGATCCATTTTACAGTATCTGGATTTCTCATCAACATGGAAAGACAGCAAGCATCAAAGTGTTCATATAGCGGAGATGGTAACGAGTGTGTGCATGGGATTATAATTATTGTCAATTTGAAATGATGCATTTGTATTATTTTCAAAACATGGAAGCTCCGTACTTTTGACTTTTGTTTTGGGATTGTGTAGTAACAACCATTGTGATTGACTGCGTGTTGATGTGATGATTTAATGTCTGGTCGAATGTAGAGAACAGGAGTCATGTGTGTTCATGTTATTACTACACAAAACACATGACTATGTCTACACCGGAAGTAACTACTTGCAGTCAAATAAATTATGTGTGCAATGCCTGCTTTTACATTACTCCTGTGACAACGTCCGTGCCACCTGATTGTACACTACCCTGGCTTCGCTGTTCCCATTGTGTCCTACTAGTTCAACTATCATGTGCTTACTACATACCAGCCAGATCAGCTTAGTGTTGAAGGGATAAGATAATAAAACAACATTTCATTTCAAGGGTGAAGGCTCTCTTCTGTAGCCATGTCTGGAACGGCATGGTAGTAGCAACTGAGAGCGAGTGTACTCTTATTTCCGACATCTGTCCTGTCATCCTCCAGGCAGTCAGCAGATTCATATTTCAAAAACTGTGGCAGCTATGGAGCAGATTTACATTGTCAGCAACAGAGGAAATTACGTGTCGACTTATGCTGGAACCATAATGTCAGGTGCAGCGAGAGGAGTCGACGAGTGTACAAAATTGTGAAAATTTGCGGTGAAGTCCAATTGTCTGGGACATGCTTGCTTACCAATTTTCTGCGTATTTTCTCCCTTGGTTTCCAGCCGTTAGCTCCAGAGAAACTTATGTCATGCAGCATCATAGCCAAGCCCAGCTGCAACAGTATAATCGTCATGGGACCCAGGAATTCTGCCAGTGCAAACACTGACCGTGCTTGGGATGCAAGTCCTTTGGTGTGGTGCTGGAACCTAAATATGGGACCTGGAGCTAAGAGTGTGTGTGATCTTGTCACATGTCCACACACTGTTGGGGGTTACTCATGAAGGTCAAAGATCTCACTGAGGGAGATGGTCAAACCTGACGAGTGCACTTAAGACAGATGCATCCGAGTTGGTAATATATCTCTGAGCACGTCTGTCCCCGCTCTTTAACATAGTCCTTTGATACAACACATCAGCTAAAGTCAATGCATCACAAGCATGTCATTTCCTCTGGTGCTTAAACTCATGGAGACTCGCCCATGAGTGTACACTCATGAACGCACATTGTTTGCATTGCCATTTGTATGTAAGACATACAAAGTATAAAAACTATACTATAAAGGTCTTCATCTCTCTATCTACAGAGAGAGTGAGAGAGAGAGGAGCGGGTTATATTCATAGGAAGTGAAAAGGAAGAAAGAGGAGAATGTTATCTACGAGGGATAACTCTCTTTGACAGTCCTCAGCTCAAGGGCAGAGAGCCATCTCTAAGATCCCCGTAATTTGCTATAGCGTGACTGCCCCGCGTTTGTGTTGGGCACCCGACTGTTCACAGTTTGTCACAATTATTCTACCTTATTATCTTCAATGTGTGAAACTACGAATCATGTTCAAGCTCACCAGATGCAACTTTTCTGCACAGGGTGGGACCAATGTCTTTCTTCTTCTTCTTCTTCTTCCTAAAATACTGGTTCACTCAAAAACGAGTAGGTCACCAGCGCGCATGTTAAAACATAAAATAAAATAATATAAAACATAAAACAGTGCGACTCAAGACTGTTGGCCCCTGGAGCAAATTTGGCAACAAGGGGTCGCACTCGATATTCAAGAAGTTAAAAGCAATGGCCAATTTCAGGCCCAGGTAGTAGTAAAATATCTGGGGAAGTAAAAATAGAAAATCGTCAATATGCAGATCTCAAAACTGTCGAATCAATTTGTTTTTTAAAAGAGATTGCATTTGTGGCAATCTTGATGGCACCCGGCAGTGAGTTCCACAGCCGTACAGAACTGGGATAAAAAGAATGTAAGTGCTGTCAATATTTGATGCAGGTATGGTATAACACTGACCGCCACTCCTGTGCTACTTTTATTCAATACTAGTTGTTCCATTGGGATATCGATTACTTAGCTCTGCCTTTGAAGAAGATGTTAAGTTTGATAAAAGCTCTTCTCTCTTCTAAGGGTTTCCATTCTAATTTCCTCATGTTCTTCCTAGTGTTCCCCTTTTCTCTGATGTGGTTCCCTGTTACGAACCGTGCTGCTCTCTTCTGAATCTTTTTGAGGTTATCAATGTCCTTTTGATGGTAAGGATCCCAAACTGAGCAACCATATTCCAGTACTGGTCTAACCAGTGTTTTGTAGCAGTCGTCTTTAACCTTTTGGGGGCAGTCATTGATATTCCTGTATAAGAAAGCTAAGATGTTATTTGCTTTCTTACATACTAAATTGTAATGTTCTTTCCATTTGAGACGACTATCAATAATCACGCCTAAATATTTTGCAGCATTAGTTTCTTTAAGAAAAGTATTATGAATAGAATAATCTGATCTAATTGGTGAGCGTTTGTTACTATATGCAACACTTGGCACTTTTGGGGATGAAATTCCATTTTCCAAGTACTTCCCACTCTTGTAAAACGTTTAGATCTTCTTGTAGGATGCGTGTATCATTCTTGCTTCTGATTGTTCTATATACTAAGCTGTCATCTGCAAAAGCCTTATAGTAGTTCCAGGAGAGAGATTTCTACTTATGTCATTTATATAAATTAAGAAAAACAAGGTCCCAGAACAGTTCCCTGTGGTACACCTGACAAGACTGGTTTACAATGGATGACGACCCTTCCACAACAACTTTCTGCGTTCTCCCAACGAGAAATGATCTAGCCATTTTAGCAAAGAACCGCCAATGCCGATGTGCTCTAATTTAAGCAGCAGGCCCTCATGGTCAACCTTATCAAAGGCTTTAGAAAAGTCTAATAAAATTGCATCTATTTGCTGTCTGTTGTTAAGACAGTTATTAAAATCATTGAGAGTTGTTATAAGTTGAGTCTCACAACTCCTTCGCTGTCTAAAACCATGCTGGGCAGCAGTATGCATTTTTGTTTTTTGTTTTGTTTTGTTTTTGAGCATGCATCATTCATGAAACTGGCACACGATGATCTGTTATGCTAGGCATAGCATTTAACTTGTGTGCAACGCCCCCCCCCCCCCCCCCTCTTACGGCAAACTTTCAAGCATGAGACCTTCACTGAAGATCTCATCCAAAGGACTTGGGGTTGGAGTCAGCAGGGACGATAACTCATGAAAATCTCATTTTGCTGACTTGGCCGTCACAAGCTGGGGACTGAACCCAGAATCTTTAGACCAAGAGAGCAATGCTTGATCAGCTAGGCCAACCAGAAAGTGTCAGGTCAGGCTAATTGCACTTTGCATCAATACAGTATGAACTCAGACACTGATCTCATGCAGCACTGGAGAGACTGGTTAGATGAGCCAGAGTAAGAATGCGAGGCAGCTTGCAACTGGTGACAACTTTCCCACTGACAGGTATCTACTAGGAAACTGTCACTTTGCCATCCCATTTATTCTTTAATGTATGCGCCACAGATGTCCAATCATGATAACAGATGCAGTAAACAACAAATATGTATTTATGGCACATGTGGAAAATAGCTTTGGATGTAAAACACTAATCTGCAATATGGTGTTAATTATTGACACAAATTTGTATAAAGTAAAACAAAATGACAACATTTCTGGAATGAAAAGCGAAAAAGCCATAACTCCACATTTAAAACAATTCTTTTCTGTTTGGAACTGACTTTATTAAAACATCTTTGGCTTAGTCACAAGATACATTTTTCATTCATTTCTTTGTGTGCAAAAAAAGCATACAGTACAAACTAAATATAATAAATCATTATACAGCCTAATCAGTCAAAACTTAATTAAAATCAAACAACCTAATAGAAAATCTAATGAAGATAAAAAGAAACACACACACACACACACACACACACACACACACACAGCCATGACATAACTATCAAACAATGAAAACCAGCCCAGCTAAAGGACAATTTGAAAAGAAAAAAAATAATGGAAACTAATCCAGTTCAAGAACATTAATTTACCATTTGACTTGCTCATTAACAATTTGTTACAGTAAATGTACATGTCCATGAGTTCAATTGCCATGGATTTTTATTTTCTCTCTCTTCTTTTGCTTGGATGTTAAAGTTTTGTTCCAAATGAATGTGTACAAGCCATTTCAATTCTGTTTTCAATTTTAATAATTCCCTTCTCAGAGAAATTTTTTGCATTTAAAAAAAGCAGTGTATTTTCCATTTCATACCAAGTTGCAAAGTGAGAAAACTGCAGGCGGAAATCTAAACAAATCTTAAATAAATGTCAGCGAACTGCCAAGAGAAACGTGGACAAAAGAGGCACAAGACAAAACACATTTGACTCGTTTGTCCACGTTTCTCTTGGCGGTTCGCTAACATTTATTCAAGATTCATTTCATACCTGATTTTAAATAACTTCTTTTACACATTTGTCTGAGACATTCACATTTATTATCGATAATTTAGCTAGGACTTCTAAAATTTCATCAGACTTCCCGAGTGTATAATTTTCAAAGAAAGTATATTTTGGTACAAAGAGAAAGAGTCTTTAATCCCCTACTCAAACTGTCTCCTGAAATTAACACATCTCAAAATCACATTCAATGTCCTCCTCACACTGGCTTAATGTGCATCTCTTAGAAGGCCTGATGCCCATATATCAATAATATGTGTACTTTTCCCCAACTTTTAGATTACCAGTGTGTACATAAATGTCATGATCAGCTCAGGCCCAGAATTGTATTCTAGTTCCCAGCAAGTGTTCAATGTAGTTTTTGTAACAATTATAATCAGTATGTAGGTTCTGTACTAGATTCCAGTCACCAGCAAGCATTTGTGCAGTTTTCTCCCTTCCAGTTTGTGTTCCTAAATATCTTGGTAGTATTCAGGATTGTCTCTACAGAGACTTTGAATATTTATAAGCAAATAGTCTTTTTGTTCATGAAATTAATAGAAACACACCTTTAATTTATCTCTAAATCTTTTTATACAGTATGTGTCTTTTAGTGTTATTAAAAAGAATATCAGTAGCTCTCGAGTTAAACCAACCAATCAAACACACAGAAAGCACACACACACACATGCTCACACCAAACAAAAAGAAAAGACCCGAGCCATTCCACTCTATAATACTTATCAACATCAGGATTTTCAATGAGTGTCTTGGAGTTTTAAAAAAAAATGTTATGTCTTTTTTGCCTTCAGACACGGAACACATCCTTTCTGTGAACTGCAAAGCCCCTGACAGTTTACAAACTGAAACATTAGCAGTCAGCATATTACCTATCTGTAAAGAAAATTCTTTCAATAGACATAATTATGCATATACTTATGACCCAGTAATATCTGTTTCGCTTTAATACAAACAGCATACTAGTAACCTTTCTGTGAAGACAAACATTTTCAACAGACATAATCATACATGTACTGATGACCCAGAAAAATCTGTTTCAGTATTAATACATACAGCATACTATCTGTGAAGAAAAATCTTTTATTACACACATATATACATACATATACTGATGACCCAGTAATTTCTGTTTCAATATTAATACATTCCATGACAGTATGGATAAGCACATGGTATATTATCGGTCAGCAGTGAAACAGACACATACACAAATTGTACAAAGAATTTAAAAAAAAAACAAAAAAACTCTAGTTATAAATGGTTGACACACGATAATGTGCTTAGAATGTGCGACTTGAGCTTGAGCACTGTTCATTAAATTCCTGAGATCTACTTCAGAGTTCACATCAATAACACTCGCATGAAACAAAGCCGCATAAATTTTACAAACTCCATCTCTGTCGCAATCCCAACATCTTCCAGTGCCACACCATTAAGCTCGTAATTAACTGCCTATACTCAAAATACTTTGAATTAACAAAAATTTAAAAAGTTAAAGTTTGCACTGCATCCACTGACCAAACAGTGACAAGACAGAGAAGCAGGAAAGGAGAGACTGGGAAACAAAGGCCACAAGGTGGGGGGAAACGCCGCGTACTTCTGAAGATTGAAATCTGTGTGTGCGCGGCATGTGTGTGTGTGCATGCATGTGTGTGTGTGCGTGTGTGTGTGTGTGTGTGTGTGTGTGTGTGTGTGTGTGTGCGCAGCATGTATGTTTGTGCATGCATGTGTGTGTGTGCATGCATGTGTGTGTGTGCATGCGTGTGTGTGTGTGTGTGTGTGTGTGTGTGTGTGTGTGTGTGTGTGTGGCATGCATGTGTGTGCGCGTGTGTGTGTACTGCAGAAAAATTAACTGAAACTCCCCACTATGCATATTCATTCTGTCATGTAGGAACGGGCAAGTACATGAAAAAAAGTGCGGGGCACAAACATCAGACAAATCATCATCTCCAATGGCACTGTAAAAAAATCTTGTACTTCTCAGTCACTCACTTTCCATAACAACAACAAAAAAGAATTAAAAAAAAAAAAAGGGTTGGTGGTGGTGGTCAGGACATTACACACGCACGGATGCAAACCGTTCCACATTCACAGTTCTTCTTTGGCAGCATTCTCTTGGCTGCTCTCCTCGGCAGCGGGCTGACTCTCGGCAGTCTCCTCTGGGGGCAGTTTGGAGGCCAGGTCACTCAGCTGAGGAAGCAGCTTTGTCCACAGAGCAAGCCGATCTTTGTAGGGTCCCAGCTTGGTCACCACCTTGGGGGTCTGCGTGATGGAAAGGTACGCCTGGTCCTCATTGGTGAACTGGGGCCAGTCGCCACCCAGGTCATCCTTAAGTGGTGGATTTGGATTCCTGCAGGAACATGTATGTATGTGTACTGAAATGAGTGAGAGGGAGTCACGAGAAAGCAACTACAGCTACAATCAACGTCCTGCCAACATACATTCACAGCCACACATCCCTCCACAGTCCAGCATACTGAAGTTTCTTTTTCTCAAAACTTACCTTGGATTCTGCGAAAAATACCAAGCTCTGAATTTATATTGAATAACAAAGCAGCGAGTATAAACCCCTAAAGCATCGTTAGCTTAAAACGGCGGATTAGGTATCCTTGATTGATGCAGTAACATTCGTCGCCTTCAAGAACGACATAACCAACCAGAGGAAAGGTGCTTCTTTGAATGTATATAGTTTCACCTGACAAGAGTTGTTCAACATCTGCACTAGCACAAGCACACCTGGACATGGCAAGTCCGATATGGACTGTGCAAGTCAAAGGCATGAAGACTCCCAAACCTCAAAATGGCCTTAGTATTGTTAACACTGATGTGTCCTTGTGTAAAGATGAATGTTTTTTTTGATCAATTAAGAACAGTTTCAGCACATATTAGGCAAAACTTTTGAACAACATGACTGATAAATATAAACCTCTGGGGGCTGGGTGTCTGTATTTGGAGGGTCTTCATTGGTATGCTTCACTCTTCTAACAACAGATAATACCCAGAGTTCCCAGCGACTTCAGTTTATGCCATGTTCCGACCTTGCAAGGACCATTTCCACATTTTGTAAGGACCTATACAGTAATTCAATATGAGAATACAAACCCTACCCACACATGTTGCCTGACCTCAAAAGTCCAGAATATGGGAGCGCCTGTCTTCAAGATGCAGTTTCAAATGGATTTGTCACTTTGCATGGTTTTTCAAAGGACACTTTCACACATCGAAGCCAAATGCAGCAATACCTTACAAAGAATGTACACTGAATACTGCTTTTCTTTTAATCTGTAACCATCCAGTCCCTCAACTGCCCTCTCTTTAAGCTTGTAATCCTGAAATCCAAAAATTCCACTTTTTTGGATTGACTTACACAAACACTGTTGATGGCAGATGCAAACATCACACTTTCTTCTGAAATGATACTGGGAAAAATTAGCTTAAGACCTCGGCAAAAATCAGTATTCCTAGGTAGTATCATTTGCTAAACTGCTATTTGTCAAATGAGACCACAGTTTTTGAAGTTTGGGAGTGATAACTGGGGAAGGGGGGGGGGGGGGGATTTAGTGTTGCTGTGGTGATTTTTCAAATGGGGTTTCATCATTGACAATGTTTTGCTGGCATAAGGACCTGTGATAATGTCTGATGTAAATCTAAACACTTGTAAGGCATTGCATGAGAACAGAGGCTGTAAAGACACTACGAACCCTGCCACTACTCTCCTCCTACTGCCTCTTGTTATTACCACTCATTTCTCCTTGCTGTTCTCCATCCCCCTTTCTTTCCCCTGTCAAAGTGTTATTACAGTGATTGCCACTCTTCTGTGTCTCATTATTTCCACCCATTTTCTTGTACCCCACTGCATACCATCCCCACCGTTCCTCTCTTCCAGTTATAGACATTCATGTGCAGTAACATCCATTGTCATTATCAATTTTATAACAATACTAAAACATACTATGAATCTATTCTCTACATTATCAGTAGAACATGTAACCTCCTGCTATTAACATTAATTTTCTCTTACCAGCCGCCGTGGCGAAGTGGTTAGCGTCGCGGACTCTCGGCTGGGAGGTTGTGGGTTCGAATCCCATCAGAGTCATGTGGGTTTTTTCTGCCCCGACCGGCTCCTACCCAGAGTTGAGTTTGCTGCGGACTCAGTTGGGAAGACTGGGACCACACAGTCGAGTTTCATCCACTTAATGGATGCGTTTCTGAGAGTGTTGCTCAAGTTTCATGACCAACACTGCAGGTGCCTGTATCTCTCGGCCTGGTTGACGCCAGGATATATTATGAAAGGAAGCGTAGAGTACAGCCCTGTGATGTAGTCTCAGACCGAAATGGAAATCCATAGCATCATCTTCATCATCCTCATTTCCATTGATCAGCATTAAAAAAAAAAAAAAAAAAAAAAACACATTAATTTTCTCTGTTTAACACTGCATGCTGTAAATACACCCTGTCTCCTGTTACTTTTTCCCCTGATTTATTTCATCAACTCTGTAAAAGTGACAACAACAAAAAATCTGTTGTCCTTAAACTGATCACGTCATCCATTGTCAAGATCCTATTCCATACTATCAATACCTCCTGTTCCATCACTACTACCCATTTATTGATTGTTGCGAACACACCTCATCTTATGTTGTTAATACCATCTTGGTTAACATTATATATATCCTATTATAAAGAATACTTTGAGACCAGGTAATAGTACCTGGCCTTTTTACACATAATACATCAATCACCATGGCGAACCATGGTCTAAACAAAGCTTCCACTCACCCAGTCTTCGCAAACGATGTGAGGATCTGAATGTATTTGTCCGACAGAGGCTGCTCTTCAGGCGCCATTTCAGTCTTGTTCATCAGCTTGAAGATATGTTCGTCGGCCAGGTCTATGGTGATGTCAAACTCCAGAATCAATTCATCACCATGGTGAGACCCTGGGACAGGGCCATTGTTGTTGAAGGCAAAGTCATGATCAAAGACATACAGGTAGCGGCCAGCTGAGTGAGAAGAGCTTGCCAGCTGTCGGGCCCAGTCCAGTATGTCCACGTTCAGTACGCAGTCCCCGTAAAAGTCCACCATAGGGTCCAGAGACTCGGAGACATTGGCACCAAATTCAGAACCACGATAATAGAACTCCAAGGTCTGAAAAAGCATGACAAATTGACCTCACCAGTGTAACTATCTATATCTAATCTGTAATCCCTGTTCCAAAACCAACCAGTTACCCAAACAAACAAAACAGAAGGGCACTTGGGACAGTGCAGATGGAAAGGTGAAAACAATCATGCTCTTCATCAAAATTGGTAAGACTAGTAGTTTTTTGTACTTTCTTCAGCAGTAACTATGCAACAATATCAAAATTTCTCATAAAATGTTTTTTTTGGTCAAGGTATTTGTTTGACTTTGTTTTAGTAAACTATTCCATTAATAACCAAAAACATGTTTTTTGGGTGTGATAATTTCCACACAAAAAGCTTTGATCACCAGTGACCAAAAGTCAAGGGAAAGAACTGCAGGCAGTAAAGCAGTTTTTGCGTAATCTGGGTGAACTGATCCTGGATTAACTCATTGATCACCATACCAAAATTGAAAGGGTTTGTTCTTGGGCCACTCCAATTTTCTCCCAAAATTAATTAAGACAGATGATGCTCGGAAATCTGCAACTGAGGCAACCTTTGTTGCAGCTCATGTTCGACAAGAGTGGCCCACCGCCATTTTATGGGACAGATGCTGCTGGTGGGCACAATGTACACACTCAACATACCATTCATTATTTTAGCATGCGCTTCAAATCTAAATCTTTAACACTCTAAATCTTTTTGTTTAAAACCAATAAACTGAGAAAAGAAAACTCTATTTGCAAAGGAAAGACAGGCACTATCTTTCCCTGCTTTCTTCCTTGAACAGATCTACTGACTCAGTGGCTTTTGCTTAATTATAACCAACCAGCCAGCTGATGCTTATAAACACATAACCTCCATGGCTGAAGTAAGAAATTCTCACAAAAAAAGGCTTTCAATCAAAAATTAACATGCAGTCAAAAAAAAAAAAATTCTGAAAACAGATCCACTGATAGGTCCCTACAGCATCTTTTGGTTAATATAAAATTTGGTTAATTCTATAATTTGTCTTCTTCCAAAAGAAACTTTCAGTAATTTCTTCTTTTCCTTTAGACACCCAAATTCCACCTGCCAATGATTCTGCTGAGCCTTTCCTGGAGATCAAAGCTCAGGTTCCTGAAGATAGGAGAGACAGACAGAAGGAAAATACAAAAAACTGTGTCCAGAAGTGACACTTAATGTGGAGCTGCCTACTGGCGCAATGCTTTTTGGTCTGGTAGAGTACTAGCAGCCCAGTAAAGCCTCATGCATAACATAGCACTATGACTAAACCGACAAGTTCATTCTACTTAAGATCAAATTGACTGATTTTATTTCTATACTACTCTAAGTCTTTGTCCCTCACTTGAAGTGGATCATTTTCTCCTTATTTTTTATTAGATGACTGGCACATCGTTTTTGACATCTGCTTTAACCCTCTTGCATTTGAATTGTCCGCATCTGGCCACTCTGTCTCCTCTGGTGTTTGTTACGGCCGCATGTGCTGCATCACTTTCCCTCACACTGCGACCTTGTTTTAAGTCAAGGCTGGCCAAAATAAATGGGCATCCCTGAGAGGTGTCCAATGAAATCTTAGCAGTAGTATGAGGTAATGGAAATGATTCATTCACAAGAGAGGGGTCATGAAATGACCGCATTCCATTGATTTCTTAAAACAACTAATACTAGGAGCAGTTTTGGGCTGAAAAATGCAAATGCAAGAGGGCGAAAGCACCCTGACAAGGCATGATGACAGGAGAGGGAAACAATATCCTTCGTTATTTCATCTCTGGCACAGGCATGCAGGGGTCTTACTGGAATGAAGGTTTCAAGACAGGCCTTTGCTGACAAATTTACTGGAAATTTTTACAGGAAAAACGTTGGCTTTCTTTCCCATAAATGATGATATGGCACCATTACTTACAACTCCATTAACGGGACGCTGGGGTTTTAATGCAAGGGCAAAAAAAGGAAGAAACCTCACATAAACCAGAGGTGAATTTCCCAAACACATAAAAAAAAAAAAATTTAAAATAAAAAACAAGAAAATTTTTTTAAAAAAACAGAAGACATTTTTTGGCTGTTTTCAAGAGCCAGCAAAGAAATAAAACAAGAAAATTAAAGTTTCCTTTTTTGTTGAAGTTTAATAAAAGGGCCCTTTTTGGGGCTGTCTCAATGGTTTTTCCCCCAGGGGGCATCTGAAAACCCCTAACTAGAACACAGTGAATAAAAGTTGCTTTTCCCAAAGCACTCACGGGGAGTTAATGAATACAAAGGTTTCATTATGACACGCCCTTTCAACTTTTTGGGTGATTTTCATTTGATCCTTTTTTTTTTTGGTTTTTCCAACATGAAATAGCACACATAAAAAAAAACTATATAAAAAAAATAATTGAGGGGGTGTTCAATATAGCCCAATGATTTAACATATACTAAATTTCCCATAAAAAAAAAACGCAAAGCAAAACAACTAAAGGGTTAGGGGCGAATTTTTTTTGTAAACAAGGTACCAATTGGAAGCGAGAATTCAACGTGATTTGATTCATTAAAACCGGTAATGTGTGAAAAGTCTAGCAATATGTCTTTGTGTGGAAAACCCAAAAGGCACGTTGTCAACCTCAATGTAATGTCAGTGGAGAAGACTAGCGCCCAAGCCCAAACCACCACAGCTTGCTTACAATCTCATTCATAATGGGGGCTTTTCGTCACATAAAACCATTTAGTAAAGTTTTATAATTTTTAACTACAAAAAGTTTCAAAGAACAAAAACATCAATGCATATGGAACCCAAATGAAATAAAACATTCCTCCTTTCCTGAACTTCACAAAATCATTTATCTAAAACACCCTTAAACCTAACCCTTTATAAACAGATTTCTTTTTTCCCTTTTGGCCCAGTGATCTTAACTTTTTCCCCCCCGAATCCTGTCTTTTCTTTTTTTTTTCTTTTCTTTTCACGTCATTTTCACAACACGACACAATTTCCGGCACGGGGTTGGTCTGATGGCCCGGGTCGGTGAGACTGTTGGCGTTGGCTGGGGGTTCGCTTCGAAGTGACGCTCCCAAAGGTAGGGAGGTCAAACCCCCCCCGGAAAAGGGTTTAAACATTTACTATCAAAAACGATCTGTTCCCCTTTCTTTTTTCCCCTTCTTTAACGCATTGCACCTCTCTCTCTCTCTCTCTTCTAGTCTGTTTCTTATCAAATGGACAGGGTTGTTTTTCCTTTTTTTTTTCCCCTTTTTTTTTCCTTTCTTCTTAAATAAATTAGCAACTCTCTCTCTCTCTCCCCCTCTCCCCCTCGCCCCTTTCCTCGGGGAAAGACAAATCTCATGCTAATCTCTCATTTGGGTTCCTCTTCTTTTCCCCCATCTCTCTCTCTCCTGTCCCTCCTTTTTTTTTTGCAAGTTTCCCACTCAGAACCTCTCCCCCCCCCTCCTCTTTTCTCGTTTTTCCCCCCTCTTTCTGCCGTTCTCTCACTCTCACACCCCTTTATTCTTTTCCGATCTGCCCAAAAAAGGGGCGAAAACCTTTGGGTCAAAATTTTTAACCGCCCCCTTACCCCCCCGAATTTAGCTCCCCTCTAATTCCTTTGGATGTTCAAATCATGCCAGTCAGGGCCGACACCCTTTTACTCTCTGTGGGGCAATTTTTCATTTTAATTGATTAGCTAGATTCACCCCCCACCACACACAAACCTTTCTCCCCCTCCCCCTTTTTCCCTGTTTTAACCCCTGCGACCCCGACTAACAATGCTTGGGTTTCCCAAAATTTTGGCCCGGGATAAGGCTGGCCCAGGCACTGAGGTCCGTCGGGGCAGAAAATCGAGGCGTCGGTCAAACCCCCAAAGCCCTTCGGGCGGACAGAACGCCCTCTGTGGAGCCTCCCCCTTGCTTAATTGGCCGGACCCAAACCTTTTGGCCCCGCCTTTCTAAACGCCTAAAATTTTTGGGTTTTTGGACTTATGTCCATTTGGGATGGCCGACGACGGGAACACACTTTGGGTTGGGTGTTGAATTTTGACCGTGAAAATTTTCCCCCCTTTGAAAAAAGAAAATGAATGCCCCGCATTGTCCCCCAAAAAACAACGAACAAAAAAGACAACAACCGAATTTGCTGACACACAGCTAAAAACCCGCGAAAAAGTTTAAAAAAAAATATTTTAAACAAAAAGGGTTTTTAAAAATTTAAAAAAATATATCATTAGTGAATACCCTCCAATGATTTTAATCATTAAACGTGCGCTCTTGCGTTATTTCAAACTCTTTATTAAAAACCCGACCCTGTGCGCCCCCTATGAAAACCCCCAACTTCGGATTTCCCATCTCTCCTTTTCACAATTTTTTAAAGAAAAGCACAATATAATATGTTTTGGGCGGAATCCATAAACAACTTCACTGGGGAACTCCTTTCCTCACTTTTTGGGGAAAAATAATGAAATCACTACACAAGCGACGGGGAAAGTTTCCAAGCATAACTACCCCCACATGAACAAGTCCAAAAAGAAAATATGAAAAAGTCTCACACAAAAAAAAAATAAACCATAGCCAACGGGAATGA
Organism: Conus ventricosus; assembly: GCA_018398815.1. Lineage (NCBI taxonomy): Eukaryota > Metazoa > Mollusca > Gastropoda > Neogastropoda > Conidae > Conus > Conus ventricosus. The sequence goes on along the minus strand of CM031598.1, from coordinate 58,074,122 downwards.
ACCCAAATCCAATCAACATAACTGTCATCAACACATTTTAAACAAAAAAGGGCCCCCCGGATATGACTGATTTCCCCTCTGAGTTGCAGCTTGCAGAAAAACAGGGTTTTAAATAGTCAGCTCCGACATTCTTCGCCCCGGGGATGAAAACTGCACCCCGGTCCTGTAGGGCGCAGGCCATTCCCCAAAACGCAAACTCTGCTTTTTTTTTCAACTGCGCCCCCTGGAAAGGAAAATTTAAAGTGGTTGATATCCCGTCTCGTCACGAACTCTTTCCCATACAAGTTTTTGGGTGGAACTTCTGCACGGCCCACAAAAACAGCAAAACATTTCCTTCTCCCCGTTGCGTCCCCTTTCCCTTCCCACTTTGTCAATTTCCTGCTAGCATTTTCTCACGGGAAAACCGACCCCTTTTCATGCTCCTCAACAATACGGAAAACCCAATCCCACCCCTTTATGCATCGTCCCGAAACAAAAAGGGTTTGGGGGACATATCTGTACCTTCAAGAGGGGGAGGGGAAAACCTAGTTTTTTCCAACACCGTCTGCATGCTGCCGGGGCAGCGTCGACCATTTCGACCACTGCCTTTTTTCCCTTTCCTTAAAACCAAATCCCTGAGAGACTCGGATTGCAGCAAATTTTGGGGAAACAAACTCCCTATAAAAAACCCCAATAAAACCCTACCCAAAACCTCCGACTTCGGGTTTTTGGTTTTTTGGCTCCTGAATTCATCATCTTTTTCCACCTTTCCCCTTTTTCCCCCGGCTGCTTTGTTTTGGGCCCCGACAAAAAAACCCTAGGAACTCCAGGTTTGGGAAACCCCAACCTTTGGCCTTTGTTGCCCGGGCGGGAGTTTGGGGTTTGGGTCTAAACCTCTCCAAGACTGCTCCTACTCCCCTCAAAATCTCCTCCCATGCCCTGGGAAAGCAATCGGGAATGTCACCATAAAAACCACAACCCCTTTCCCCCCAATCCCTCAAAGTTTCCCTAAATCATTCAGAAAAGCCCCGCGGGTGGTTGACCACCCAAAAAGGGGGAGTACTCCGCCAGGGGTATGGGCCCCAAAGGAGGGAAAAATGCTGTGATTTTTCCTTGAGCCCTTTCACTAAGGGCTTTTTGCCAAAACCCTTGCCAATCGTTTCCGGGTAAAAATCCCTGGCTTTTGGGCTTTTGGCGATCTGACGAACAGGCCCCCCCCCCCCCCCCATTTTGGGGTTTTGAACCACGCATCCCCTTGGGTGACACTTTCAACGCTATATCACCCCAAAAATTGATCCACCTGCCTTTTTCCTCACAAAGAGGGACGGGGGCACTATATAAAGATTTGGAGGGGTTTAAAATCACCCCAAGGTCCAACATCTTTTCTACCTCCCCTCATCACTTCCCTGGTGGCATTTTGGGATGGGTTTAGGCTTTCACAGAAACGGGTTTTTTTAATTTTAAACCCCACCGTACATTCCCTGGGGTTGCCCGGGCCGGGTTTAAATTCAGCCCGGGGAAAAAACCCCCTATACGTTCTAGGAGCCCCAAACCCTTCCTCCTGTCCCCCCAAAACTTCTAGCCTTCATACAGTGACACACCCCTTTGTAAGACTCTTTTTCCCTGGAAACCCCAGGCAACAAAATCCCCCCTTCTTTTTTTCTGGTCTCCTTCAACCCCATCAATTGTTTCTGCTGCGCCTAGTGCTGATCTCGGGCCCGCTGAAAATTTTTTGCAGTAGTTTTCATGGAAAAGTTTTGTTTTCCCCCATTCACTTTCGTTTTGGGTAGTCCTAAACTACCTTTTAAAAGATGGTAAAGGTCCCCCCAAAGGCATCCCCCCAAGGCTTTTTTGTGACCCCGGGGGGAAAAGAAGTAACAGGACTTGATCCCCACCTTGGGGAAATTTGTTTCCCCTTTCACCTTCCTTTCATCCCTGTTTCTTCGGGACCCCCCTTAGCCTCCTGAAAACCCTCCCTTTGCGCCCTTTACATGTCCCCTTTCAGCCTATTGCGTAAGTCTCCCCAAAAAAAATTGGTATGGGGTTTTTGGGACTTCTTCGGACTCCTGTTTTTTCCGGGCCCCAAAGCTCTTTTAGAATGCCCCACCTCCCCGAACTGTCCCCCCCATACAGCAGCTCAAATGGCGAAAAGCCTGTGCTTTTCCCAGGGGGGTCCCTGTAGGGGAACAGTGCCGCTGGGGAAATTAAACGGACCCCCAAACTGCTTTGGGCCTTTTTCCCCACAAAAGCTTCTTTTTAAAATGCCCTTTCCAAAAAAAAACCATTGAATTTTTCTCCACCAAGGGCCATTGCATTGGATGTATTTGGGGGATTTAGCAGCTGTGGATCCCTTAGGCCCGTTGACCTCCCTCATCACGCCCGAGTGAACTGTGGGCCCCCTGTCAAAAAGAATTTGTGCTGGCACACCCCCCGGGGGGAGAAATGTCTAAACCCGCCCTTCACGACCTTTTGCGTAAACCACGGCCTTTCAATGCAACCGCTTTTGGTATCGGTCGCGTAGTCCACCAGGGGTCAACCTACCTGTGCCCGGGCCTTTTTTAACAGGGGGCATTGGGCCAATTTAATCAAAACCCCCACCCCCTCTCCGAACCGGGTTTTGTCAATTAAAGGGGGATGTTTAAAAAAAGGCCCTTCCTCTTCACCCCTCTTGTGGCTGACCTTGACACACCCACATAACATGCAGAACCGCTTTTGCCCGCCATTGCTCCTGGCCAATGAAAGTCATCAAAGACCGGTTTCCCGTTTTTCTGGTGCCAGATGACCCCCATTTAGCGACCGTGACCCACTGACATGACGTGTCACGATAAAACCAAAGCTGGGACCTCAAAATGTGGTCCCTTTTCCTTTTTTCTTCCCCCCTTTGGGGAACACTCGGTCAACAGCCCCCCTTTTACAAGAAATTCTGCTCACCTCCTCTAAAACCCCCTGTTTCCTCCACCTCTTTCCCAAATCCCAAGACTTTTAAAGAGCGAAGGGGCTTGTTCCTTCCCCCTGCCCTAAACTCATCGGCGACACATCTTGGCCCCACTTCCTTCCTGGAACAACTAACGGTTTAAAAACCCCTTTTCCCCCCCTTCTTGCTCCGTGTCGAACTTCCCCCTTAAACAGTTTTAACAAATCAAGGGTTTCCCCTGGTTTCCCCTTGGGACCTGGGAAAATTTCCCAAAAGATTTAAAACGTGAAGGGGGGGGGTTTTTCCCCTCAAACCAAAGCAAACAAAAACGCCTGAGAATTTTGGGGGACGTACCCTTTTAAACTTTGCAACTGGAAAAATCCCCCAAAAGTGCCATCGATTAAGTACAAAGGGCTGGTTTTTCCCTGTCAAATCCCCCCTTTAAACCCACCAGGGGTTGTTCGTACAACCCCCCCATGAACAACCAGGGGCTCGTAACACTTTCACCCTCGCTGGCCAATCCACCCTTTCTTCCCCTGGTAACGAAAACCCCTCAGCCTAGTGCCCTTTCCCCTCCCCGGCATGACGCTGCCGGGTAGCCATAGGCTTGAAATCCACCCCCCTTCAACTGAATCCCTTTTGGTTCCAAATGGGGAGGTCGTTTTTCCCCCCTTTACGACCCTTATCCACCTTTTTCAAAAGGGGGCTGCCTTCTGGAAAACCCCATGCAAAAATCCCTCGCCACATGTCCCTTTTTGTGGGGCCCAAAAAACACCTAATTTCCCTTTGCCCTTCCTTTTGCCCCACCACTGGGGTTTTCAGACTTTGGCCCGAAAAACTCCCCTGGTCTCCTTGCACTCTTTCTCACCTGTGCCTAGCACCTGTTTTTTTTTCCTGGGACCTTCGTGCCCAAACTGCCTCTCTAACACCCCTCTGCGAACTTCCAAAAAACTCCCCTGCTGTCTCTGGCTGGGCTCTCCTTTTTAAATTAAAAGGTTAGCTCAGGGGCCCCAACCTGAACAAAACTGTTCTTTTTTATAACTAAACTCTTTTAAAATCGGGGAACTCCTTCTTCGTACCACTCCCCTCTAACCATTTCTCAAAAAGTTTATCTAGCGGGGGGGCACCAAACGAGTGTACGTTTCCCCTGCTTTCAATCTAGCTGAACGAAATTTCTTTTCCCGAACCCTTTCCCCTGTGAGGGCAAATCCCTTCATTAAAGACCCTTTACAGCACCCCCAAAAAACAACCCATGTTCTGCTGGTAACGCAGTGAAAATCTGCAATGCCTTTCCCCCCTCAGGGAACTTTCCCACAAAAGACGCCCCCTCTTTTGAAGGGGCCCAAACCCTACTGGTTTGGGAAAACGTTTCGAAACACTGATGTATCATCAATCAATCGGTCCCTTCAAAAGAATTTTGGGGAACTTTTGGGGCGGGGAGCATAGCCCGCGCACAGAGTCACGGAAACTAACTACCATCCCTCGGTGGTCTCCCCCTTTTTATTTTTTTCACTTTCCTAATTCCCAATTGAAATTTTTTTTCTTTCCGTTTCCTGCTTTATTCTTTCTGTTTCCCCGCCCTTTCCCCTTTTTCCCTTTTTGTTTCCTGCGCCCTACTGCAACCCCAAAAGGGGTCTTTCCCCTCCCCCCCTTCTCTTTTCCAAACTTTTTTTTGGTTTTCAACGAATGGGTTTGCAACTCTTTCTCCTGAGTAACCTAGATCAAAGAGCGACGCTCACAAAGTTGTTTAAAAGGGGTTTTTTCTTTTTTTCCGCCATTTTATCCTTTTTTTTTTTTTTTCGGAAAAAGAATTTTTTAACTACGACAGCCAAAAATGATGGTTACCGACACGAGTGACGTAAAAGCACAATCCCCATGAATGAAAGAAAATAATCTTGGGACAAACGTAGTTAGTTTTTATAAAAACCCCCCAGGGGCCCGGGCCCAACAAAGAAGCGAATTATAGGCAATCTTTTGGGGAAATGAGTAAATCCGGGGGTTAAATGCCAACCTAGTATTAACTATCTTGGAAGCAAAGCCAAGCCAGTAAATTTTAAATATCTTTTGGGGGATACAGTAAGACAAAAAACCCTTTTCCTTTGGATTTAAAAATACTTTAATCCCCCCCAGCTTCCTCTCTGAGAAGTTTTAACCCCAAATTTTAAAAAATGGGGCCCGAATCATTTCCCGGGAAGCTCGCCAAAAATTGTCAACCCGGGGTAAAGTCAGTGGGGGAAGGGCAGCGCACAGGGCCCCAAAAACACCACAGCTTGTTTTCAATCCCATTCATATATCATGCAATTTGTCACTTTAAAAAACTAGTAAAGTCTTTTACTTTTTCTACACTTTCATGAAGAAAAAACATCAAAGCATTAAAGGGAAACAAAAGAAATAAAAATTCCTCCTTTTCCAACTTCACAAAAATCATTTACTAAAACATCATTAACTTTAAACCCGGGGGGAAATATAAACAGATTTCTACTTTTCCTGGCCAGGTGATCCTTAAAAATATTCCAAAAAAACAACACTGTCTTTTCTTTTCTTTTCCCTTTTTTTTTTCACTGTCACCTTTTAAAAACCCCGACACAAACCCGCCCGGGACTGGGGTTGGTCTGAAGGCGCCCGGGCAGGTGAGACTGTTTGGGGGTTTGGTCTGGGGTTCTGCTTGGCGAAAATGACGTGCCCGGTTGAGGTCGAACCCCCGGGTTTGGGGAAAACAGTGACAACAACATCGATCTGTTCTCCTTTCTTTCTTCCGCATTAACGCATTCACCTCTCTCTCTTCTCTCCTTCTTTCTATCGGGTCTTATCAAATGGACATGGTTGGGTTTTCTTTTCTTTTTTTTTTCTTTTTTTTCTTCTTCCCTAAATTAAGGGAACTCTTTCTCTCTCTCTCCCACATCTCTCCTCAGTCCCCTTTCCCCTGCAGACTATCTCATTCTAATCTCTCAACTTTGGGTTTTTCTTCTCTTCCCCCATCTCCCTCTCTCTCTGCCCTTCTTTCTCCCGCAAAGCTCCACTCCCAAAACCCCTCTCCCCCTCCCCTCTTTTCTCGTTTTTTCCCCCCCCTTCTGCCGTTTCCCCCTTCACTCTCCACCCTCTTTATTTTGTTTCCCATCTGTCCAAAAAGGGGGGTACCATTGGTTATTTTTTTTTTACCGCCCTGAAAAACCCGAAAATTTGCTCCCTCTAATTCCCCTTGGATGTTTAAAACATGCCAGTCATGCCGACACCGCCCCTTTTCCTCTGGGTGGTCAAATTGGGCATTTAATTGATTACTAATTTTACCCCCCCAAAAAACAAAACTACCTTCTCCCTCTCCCTTTTTCCCGCTTTAACCTGCGACCCTCCGACTAACAATTACTTTTTTTCCACAAATTGGCCGGATAAAGGGTGGCCCCGGGACTGGGTCCGTCGGGCAGACAACGAGGGGTCGGCAAAGCCGGGTTAGGGGCCCCTGGGGGGACCGAACTCCTGTGGAAACCCTCTCCCCCAAGCTTTAAATTGGGCCCGGGCCCGACCCAAGGCCCCGTCTTTCAGCGGCCTAGAATGTTTGAGTTTGGGCTTATGTCCTTTTTAGTGGGGCCCACGACTGACCACACTTCGGTTGGGTTAAATTTTTACCGTGACACACGTGACAAACCAGCTTGAAGTCCTAATACCGTGTGTGGCCACCATTTGCATGGACAACTGCTTGACACCTGCGGCTCATTGAGTGGACCAGGTGGTTGATGCGTCCCCTTGGCACACCAGCCCACACATGGACGATGGCCTGGTGAAGTTGAGCCGCTGTTGCTGGTCGTGGACGCAGGAGGTCCAACCGTCTGCCAAGTTCATCCCAAAAATGTTCTATTGGGTTTAAATCGGGACTGAGGGCTGGCCAGGGCAGCACATTGACGTTGTTATACTGAAGAAATTGCTGGGTGGCCCTGGCTGTGTGTGGTCTTGCATTGTCCTGTTAGAATGTCCAGTTTGGGTGTTGTGCAAAAAAAGGAACGACATGGGGTCTGAGCACCTGGTGGATGTAGCGCTGTGCATTGACACCCTGTCCGCGACCAGGACCAATGTTCTGAAAGATGACTGGTCCTATGGCGTGGTTAATGCCAATTGCACCCCATATCATCACGTTCGGGCCTCCCCAGGGGTTCCGCTCTACCACACAGGAGTCAGCATAGCGTTCTCCAGGTCGACGCCATATTCTGACACGACCGTCAGCCATGTCAATACAAAAACGGCTCTCATCTGAGAACAGTATGTGTCCCCACTGCTGCCTGCGCCAGTTGATTCGGGCTTGTGCCCACTGCAGCCTGTCCTGCCGGTGTCTTGGTGTCAGTACGGACCTCTGTGAGGATGCCTACATGCCAGCCCGTTCTCCTGAAGACGCCGCCGCACAGTGTTGAGGCTGATTCGTTGCTGGAGATTCCCAGGCACCTGTCGAGCAGTGTTAGCGGCTGTTTGCCGCCTGTCCCGCAGATGGGTTCGAACAAAATGGTGATCCTCCTTGGTGTGGTGACCCGAGGACGGCCTGGCCGGGGACGATCATCAGTGGTACCAGTGACTCGCATACGGTGCTGCAGACGATAGATGGTTGAGATGTAGACGTTAAAGATGTTGGCGACCTGCCTGGCATCCACACCAGCCTCCAGATGGCCTAGGGCACGATTGCGTTCCTCTGCTCGTAGTCTTGGCATCTCTGTAGCGCTCAGACGGCAAGTCGTTATCTGAACCTTGTAGCGCGGCTTTATAAAGGCTGCATGCCTGCGTACTTGTCGCTGGTTAACTTTGCTCTGCATGGTGTGCACGTGCCTCACATGCAGCAACCAGTTTGCCATTTTTGTTGACCCTCCAATGCCGGGAATGATGTGTTGCTCACACAATTTTTTCACTGCACGCGAGTCTTGGACCCAAACAACTTGCCACAATGGTTCAATATTTTATATTCACCCTTTTCACCCGAAAAATAGCCTTTCAATTTTTCGCGTTTTTTATGGAAGTCAGTATATATAGAACACCACTTAAAATCACCCTAACTAATACTGAAGACAACAAAACTGTTTCACTCTCCTCATGGAAAAAGCCAATTCATACCATGTCCTGATAACATAAAATCCTGTAATTAAGCTGACAACAAAGACACACATAACTTCATTTAACTTAATTACGTTAACACGCAATCCACCTAAAATCATACTCACTTTCTTCATGATTGAATTCTTGGTTAGATTCCTCACAAACATGCAGGAATCCAACAGATTCTCATAGATGGAAAACGAGTGCATCATCTCCATCGACACATTCATCATGGCAGTCATGAAGAGTACAATGGCCCCTTCTTTGTTGTTCATGCCTATGATGACATCAATGTCATTAATACCATTATCCTTCATGTACTGCTCATCCTCAAGAAGCTTGCTGGGATTTTGCGGGAAGAACTCTCCTGTGAAAACAAACAAAAGCAAAATAAGTTATCATTTATATAACAAATATGTAATAGAGGGAATCAAGAGTAGCCAAACTGTCCCTGCCATTATGAAAATACAGCATTTTTCTTTTTCAGCTCCTCTCCTTTGGTTAATACTCTACATGAAAGTAGTGCTAAAAAAATCATGCTAGCATCTGCCATGTCCAGCATGTGGCACCATGCTGGTGTGCCCTAGTTTACGCCAGGATGTAGGGTGACACAGACTCAACAGCACTATTCTGATTTGTGGTAAACTATAGAACTACAACTCCAATTCACAGTGGGCATCAAGATCTCTGCTGGTATAGTCCAGAGGTATTGAAGTGGTTACTTCACTTACTACTTCCAGCTGTAACTTTCTGAGTTACCTCACAAAAAAAAAAAAGGCAGAATTATGTGTAACTGTGCAAGAACAATGTGTAACTTCGAAATTGGATCACCCCTGAATCATTGCCTGCCGCTCAACCACATGCATAATGTCACCTTTTACTATCACAGTTCATCCTCACTTCCAGTTCAAAGAACAAAAATTCAAGGACTGTTACAGACAAAACATAAGCTTTTATGCATACTTCGGCTGCTTGCAGAACCCATTTAGTTGCAGACAACAGGTAAGTGAACACTTCCAACACATGCCAAATGAGTTCATGAATTCTTTTTTCCATTCATCTCTGTATAAATAATTCTCTGTAAAATGTAATTTTCAAACCAAAACATGTACAGCTCCATCAAAGTCTTCATTTTCAAGCATTTTCAAGCACTGGGGTATTTTCATAAGCACTAAAGGCCATATTTAAAACATCTTTTTTTAAGTTCTTGAAATGGGGTCCTCAAAATTCAACGACTTACAAGGATTTGTATGAATCCTGTACCATGTCAGCCACAGAAAAAAAAAAATCTAGCAAAGGACACTGCGCAATTACAACGGAACATAAATTCTACATTGCAGTCCATAACCATGCCATAGCTGCTTTTTTCCCCCAAGCGTGAGCAGAGATCAATTGAGCGAATTTGATGTTAAGATTCCACCGAACCGAACAATTCATGGGACCTGAAATGTGAAATTCATGCAAGCAGAATACTTTACTTTTCTATCACTTTGGACAAAGTCTAACTTAAAAATTAGCAACTGATACGATGTACTGTTGAGCAAGCTGCACAGACAGAAGGTATTACAAGCAAGACTAATCAACAGTTTACACTTTATAAGGTAGGGAAAATGCATTTATAACCCACAGATAACAGACAGGTGAGAATGCACTTCTGACATTTAAATGATTGACAGTTTACATTACACTTGGACAGGAAGAGTATCCTTATAATCAAGAAATGTCTGACACTTTGAATTACACTGGCTAAGCATACGTTTATGAAAAATGTCTGACAGTTTACACAAGACAGGGAAGAACACCTTTATGACAAACGATTAACATGTTACAGTATATGGGACAGAGAAGAATATATTCAAAAGAAAATATTACAGGTTACATTACTCTGGACAGAGTAGAATATGACAGTTTACATTATACTGGACAGACAAGAATGCATCTATCAACAACAGAAACAACAATGCACTGAAGAAGTGGGCGCTTTGATGCTACAAACTTTGAAGAATCCACAGCATGACAAAAATATGTAGAAGGCAATGAACAAGACCTTTTTACAATCCAAGACTGGGAGCCTAGTTAGCCTTGCGAACAAGACGTGAGACTGGTTCCCTGGGTGTAGGGTTCCACCCCCACTTGAGATAGGCTGGAAGAGTTTTATTCAGAGTTTACAAATGTGCGGAGTTTCAGTTCCCTGCTTGTTCTACAGATGAGACTTAAAGCCAAGGCAGTGAGCATGAACACACACACACGCACACACACACGCACACACCACACACACACAACACACACACACACACACACACACACACCACACACACCACACATCAAATCTTGCTCACACTTTAAATCCGATTCCACCTTTCAGAGAACAGCAAACCATTTGTGCGCTGGTGGGACTGATGATATGAAAATATGCACTCTGGCATCCTGCAGACATCGGCCCCGAATACAGAATGTAGCTGCCTTAATAGTGGCAATAAAATAGGTCATAAATGGAGAAAAAAAATCTCACCGATGGAGTTCTAGTCAAGGAACCGAGACAGACAGAAACTATCTCTGCTTGAAACAGTTTCTATGTATGGAAATGGGGCCTTAATATTTTTCTACTTCTGGCCACAATTATGAGAGTAAAAAACAAACAAATGTAAAGTGATAGCTATCTAATCTGCTGCAAGATAAACAGTGTCCAATAAGTCCAGGAAAAGAAAGTGGATGGGTAACACGATCAGTTCCCAGTGTCAAAACAATAGCTATTGAAATATCAAGATGGTGTGTAGATAATGTTGCTTATAGCCCAGTATTATCTACACACCAAGAAATAAAGGTAACACCTGCCATTAAAAACAAACAAAAACATGCACATGCACACGCGCACACACGCACACACAAACGCATACACACATGCATACACACACACGTGTACACACACGCACATGTCACACATACACACACACACGCATGCATGCACACACACCGACTGCTTTCACTGCTACAATTTGCATAGTCACTATAATTGTAAAAACTGGGTAAGAGGTCATTCCCACAGCTGTTACACCTCAAGCAGTAGTATCCACAGAAGCCACAGCAGAAAAGTGACAACAAAAATCAAACAGGTTGCGCATCAAGAGATGGGGAACTTACCGTCAATGACTGGAAAAAAGTAACCGCCTAATGGCGAGGCTGCAGAATACTGTGATGACTTGTTAAAGTAGTCCTCTTCCGTTTGCTCTTTCAAACACTTCACCCACTCCTGACTGGTCTCCCCTTGACACTCAAACATGTCTGCCAGACCTTTGAAGATAGCTTTCTTATCGAACAAATCAGACATGAAAGAGAGAGCTCCAGCCGTTCCGCTCTGCATGATGCCTCTCTGGAACAAACCTCGGGACTGGGGCTCAGCATCTGAAAGGCCACACTCATGCTGCCAGCAGATTCTCCGAAAATAGTGATGCAATTCGGGTCACCCCCAAAAGCTTGGATGTTGTCCTTGACCCATCGGATGGCAAGATTTTGGTCCCAGAGTCCCATATTCCCAGGAACAACATCGTCGCCTGAATAGAGGAAGCCGAAGGTTCCCAGACGATACTGGATGGCAACCACAATCACTCTTCCGTCCACTACAAGTTTGGAAGGTCTGAAAAAACATGTGCACGCACACAGACACACAACAGCAATTGAAAATAAACTCCCCATAAAATGAGTAAAGATGAAGGTTTACTCAGACATTTTAAAGAGTACAATCTACACATAGTCTACTAGCTGAATTACCATTTCAGTGGCTATGGCTGGTCAAACATACACATTTATTGACATTAAAGTATCAAAACAGAACTTTCTTCATAACCAATTGTACTAAGATTCAATAATTGAATTTCAAGACTTCATAAAAGACAAACCTTAATTATTATGCGGTGATGGTTTTGAGCAGGGAACACCGATTTGCAGAAGCTCTGTGACTTAGCAAATATTGTCATCAGTTGGAGGGTTAGGTGACAGTGTCCACACTACACTGGATCAAGATGGCACCACTGAACACCACCAAAGTTACTCTGCAGCAATACAGTGCCTTATTAATATTAAGACAGTAGCACATCACTGGATCCCAACTGCTTCCTCTAGACTGCCCATACAGAGGCTGTTACAAGTCTGGTGTGGAATATGGGGTTACAGAAATATGCTGCATGGATGTGAAAGAGATGGAGTTATTGAAGATAAACCAACACATTCCTAATTCAAATAATAGTAATTACTAATCAGCAAAGTTCCTTTCTCTCTTAGCTGCTTTCCTACACTCATTTTTGGCTTAGCTGTCTGGACATAAACTGTATGTCCTAATTGTGGTTTCACTCAGCATTGCACAGAAGCAGTTTCTAAGCCACTGGTGGAAATCTAAGTTATTGTCCTTGCATCTGTCTTTTCTGTGACTCAAACAGACAATGGAAGTTGAAGCAAACAATCCTTTTGATCTGGACTTCAGAAAAAGTTGAATTCATAGGCCAGCATCAACATGTCCAATAATGAGTTCTTTTGTTTGTTTATTTGTTGTTGGTTTTTCCTTTTCCTTTTTTTTTTTTTTTTTTTTTTTGTGCCCAGCGCCATCCACACCCCCTCTTAGTCTTACTTCCAACATGAAGGTTTATGAAATTGCAGAATACTGATATCTCATTGTCATACTTTCAGTCTTCCAAATGATTGGATTAATTTTGTGTCTGTTTTGTGAAGGCTTCGCACAAGGATAAGATAAGATAATGTTGCTTATAGCCCAGCCGACCGCAAAGGGCCACATCAGGGCTGTCACCATGTTAACTTCGCACAAGGAAATGAGATAAGGAACAGTAGGCCAACCCTAAGAGAAGCATAGGTCACGCCTAATGAGCCTTCTTTGTCACTTTCAAAATGATTATTTCCACCAATCTTTACATTTATTTAGTTATTTTCATTAACAAAGAATATAATCTGAAAAAGAAAATCAGATGATATTTTGCTGGTTTTTTTTTTCTCTTTTTTTATCCTGTCAGCACACAGAGAGCAAATTTCAACTTCAGCACAAGGGCTGAACACTAAATTTCATTATCATAGACCTATAGCCATTGGAGATTTTTCAATGTTTCATCTTCCAAATACTTTGAAGGGGAAAGGTTTGGGTGGGGTGGGGAAGGAAGGAGGAGGGGTCATTCCTTTCATTTTCACCTGCCCTCACACATCAGAGGTACCTTTTTCTGGGTAGCAGCCATCTGATCTTGCACTGACTATGGTAGAAATGGGTTCTTCTCACACAAAATACTGTGATATCTGATTCATCAGCATACTTCAGCACAAATTCATAGTCCCTAATTGCTCTTTTTTTTCTTTCAATGTTTTAGGACATGTCGAGGTAGCAGATACAAATCTTAAATAAATGTTAGCGAACTGCCCAGAGAACGTGGACAAACGAGTCACAAGACAAAACACAACGCGTTTCGACCTCTTAGGTCTTCCTCAGGTGAGACATAAACGAATAAAACAACGAAAATTCACTTAGCTTTGATCGCTTCAGAGTTCCTCAAGGAAGAAGGCCAATACACATTTATTGACATTAAAGTATCAAAACAGAACTTTTTTCATAACCAATTGAACGATTATTGCATTTGCAGAATGTAACCATGGCAAGCGGAGGATGCGGGGTGGGGGAGAGGTGGGGAGGCGAGCTTTGACGTAACAGCAAGAACTCTTTGTTTGGTTCCATGTTTAAATCGTGTCAAGCTGTATCTGCTTGAAATGGTAATTCAGCTAGTAGACTATGTGTAGATTGTACTCTTTAAAATGTCTGAGATAAAACCTTCATCTTTACTCATTTTATGTAGCAGATACAGCCTGACACGATTTAAACATGGAAGCAAACAAAGAGTTCTTGCTGTTACGTCAAAGCTCGCCTCCCCACCTCTCCCCACCCCGCATCCTCCACTTGCCATGGTTACATTCTGCAAATGCAATAATCGTTCAAGAAATTCATCCCTAAGATTTTCTTTTAAACATCCGTTTTCTTAGTTCGTTGTATTTGTCACCAAACATGATTACAAAATGTGACAAAATCATGTAGGTTCAACAAGCCTTAAAGGTGCATATCCTTATCAGACAAACTAACTTGTGGCAGCTGCTTAACTGCCAGGAGAGGTGACCGTCTGCCTGCAATGAGTTGACTTGTTGCCTGACATACTCAATGGTCTTCCATTTCTTGTGAGAGACGTGAAGAATCACAGTCTGAAGAGACGATTTCTACATCACGATTTATCACTATTATTGAGAGTGCTTATATAGTGCACATGCTCAGACAGAGACCAAGCTCCGAGTGCTTTACCATCCACACTCTCATTCACACACAAGGCTGCCTACATGTGTAGAGCCTACTAAAGAACTGCATGCTGGCACTACATTCCGTTCTTTACTGTGGCATGCAGTCAAATATCAGTCACTCAGGTTTTTGCACATCCTTTTAATTTTGTATGAAGGTTGCATGCTACATCTGTACTTGTCGCCCACACCAATGGCCAAACTGGCCTTCTCTTCCATAGGATGGTGATGACATTTTAAGTATGCACAAGATGCTCTACATGCATTTCACCCTGCAACCTCAAGTTTCTTGTCTCATTGAAAGAACTTTTCAGTAAACTGGAGTTAGTACAAATGTTAACTCTGAGGGGAAAAAACAACAACCTTGTACCAAAACAGGTCTGTGGTGATTCAAACCCACAAAGCCATGATCATCAGGATGAAGAATCTGGTGTTCTACCTCCTGACCCCACCCCAAATGGTATTTAAATAATCTACAGAAATTTGACCGTGTCCATATCAGTTTATCATGACTGTGCCTCTTTCCCCCCAATAACATCTAAGTAACCTCACTTTCTGCATATGAATTCAGCGTGATTCAAGCAAGCCATTATGTTTGAAGTTGACATATGCTTTAAACAAATATGCAAAAATCTATTGCGAGTGTTGTGTATATATCTGTTCAATTCATTGTGATCAAGCTGATGTGTCTGTGGATGCATGCTGCAATTTGAAGGCATTTGTGTCAATTCAGGAATTAACCATCAGCCCATTTTGATCTGTAGATGAGAAGATGAATCTCCTTTACGTTAAGCAGGACACAAAACAATATAAAGAAAAGATTTTCCTCTCCTCAAACTTTCGAACACATTAGGGCACTCCCATACACGTATGCATTTCAAAATAAACACCATCTCAGATCTTTCAATAAAAACTACACTGTTCACATCATCTCCACACTCGTGGCCAAACAATAATCATACCTGTAAGTATGAGCATCCCCGACAGTAAATCCTCCCCCATGGATAAAAATCATAACAGCGAGAGAGCCATCCTTGTCGCCATCCTCAGGGACATATAGATCCAACATCAGACAATCCTCACTCGTCTTTCTACTCGCCCCAATCAGCGCTGTAATCTGATTTTAAAAAAAAGGATACACAATTCACGTGAAGGTAAAGAAAGAAGTCAGAAAGATACAGTTTTTCACTGATGACCATTACACATTTATGCCTTATTGTGTGACTATCATATTGATATGTCTTTATCTGGAAGGAATTTCTGGGCAAGCTCCTGCTGGTGCACCTGCTAGAGGCTAACACTGTGAAAGACTGAACAGCTCATAATACCCCTTTCTTGCTGCTCATGACAAAGGACAGAGAACAGTGGAAATCCCAGACTGACCATGCATCCCTCAAGCTGCCCAGTGACCTACTGTTCTGATGAGGCCAGTGATAACATTTGTGGCCAAGTGATACAATGAGTACGCATACTGTATCTCTCCCGAGTCACAGTGTTGCAAACCGCAAATCTTATGGCCCACAGTAACTTTCCCTCTTACTTCCCTTGCCCAGGAACTCCTTTCTGCTGCCTGTGCCATTGCCTGTAGGGTTCTAGTCCTCTTCTTACCAGAAACCCCAAGTTGTTTCATGACATCATAGGCTGATGAATCTATGAACCCCTTATTCCAATTTCCATGACAAGGACTTTGGATGATCAGAATGCCTGTATTTTTCTTTATGTTTTCTGCAATTAAAAAAAAAGTGCATAATTGTAAATTTTCTGCCTATTATTACACTTGGAGTATTTCTCTATCAACTACAAAGTTAAAGGTAAAATTAAAACTTGCATATAAAAGAGTGTATCAGCTTTCATTTCATACAAAGTACATTTAAAAATTTTCCTTACAACAAACTTGACAAATTGACAGATGTGAGCAACCCCATTCAAACTCCTTTTTTTGAACCAACATGACTCTTTGTCGAAGATTTCAGCCAAACTGTTATTTTAACTCTTATTTTCTCCTTTCCTTTGCCTCTCACATCATCCTCTATCTGTGTTCACCTGCAAACGATCTTGACCCAATAACAGATATTTTTTTCATGAATGTATGTTACACAGCATGTTGACCGCTGCCTAATGTTACAAACAATCTACCTCCTGTACACATTTAGCATACAGCTTCCTTCAATTTGAGCATGTTTTGTGATCATGTCATCCATACCAACAGCCAAACCAGCATTCTCCTCTGAAAGTTAGGAGATAAGACAATGTTGCTTATAGCCCAGCCGACCGCAAAGGGCCACATCAGGGCTGTCACCACGCCTCTGAAAGTTGGTGATGGGATTCTACATGTGTTCAAGATGCAATGAATGCATTCACACACAGAACACTGGTTTGTAGTCTCAGCTGAAGGACTGCACACTATGCTTGCCTGTTTTGACTGACATTCCTGGCAAAATTTACAACCATCATTGTGCTTGCTGCATTGTTTTGACTACTGACTGTGTCTGAATGTTTTAACCGTGGTTGTGTTTGCAGAACTGCATTAACTGTCACTGTAAGAGTAGAATTGTTTTAACTATCAAAAGTACTGTGCTTGCAGAACAGTCTGAATCACCTCTGTACCAATGCCCCTCTAGCCATTACATTTGCAGAACGGTTTCAGCTGTCTTGTTTGCAGGTTAGGCTATCTCAATGTTTGGAGACCTATAATTGTGACTATCACAGAGTTTTCAGAACCATTCTTACTACCATAATTGTGCCTGAAAACTTACTTTGACCTTTAATGTTGTGTCTGAAAACTTACTTTGACCTTTAATGTTGTATCTGAAAACTTACTTTGACCTTTAATGTTGTATACCACCAAGGAAACACAGAGGTTTAGACTATCACTGGAAAGATGCCTGAAAACAGAATGAAGCCAGTTCGACATTCTCACCTGTGGACATGCAGGTGCAAGCTGGTCTGCTATGAAGGTGACTCCTTCCCCAGGGCCCGGATGGGGCACAGGCTTTTCAAACCTCAGGTCCCCAACAGGGGGCAGAGCGTATGGGATGGCAAGGTAGGCGTTCATCTTCCTCCCTCCGTCTCCCTCCACACTAACCCCTTGCAAGGTTCCCCAGGGGGCCTTGATGAGGGGCACTGAACTTGCCATCGCCACTGTCACAGCTAGGAGAAGGAAGCTTGTTGCTGTGGGCCACTCCATTGTCACCATCTGTTTCACACACAGGTACGTATCACAAATGAATACAATTCCAGGAACAAAGGTGTATGAAAATAATGGTTCTATGTAGACAGCTGGCAACATTAGATTCACCTGGCACAAAGCATGTGAAATGGTGCATAGAAACATATGTTGACACGCAAGAAAGCTAGGGTTACAGCATGTAGACTCTTACACAATTTTCCCTTTATCAGTTAGTCAGGGGTCAACACTCTTGAGCAAATTCATAACCTCATATCCATGAACCAAGGGAAGTAATTCTATACCACCAAAGCTCAACACCACCCACTTTTTAAGTGCAGTTTTTCATTACACTGTCTGAATTTTGATGAACTATTTCCTCTGAAATACCAACAATAGATCCATTGCCTTACTTGCAAAGTCACTTCACCACATGGTCCATTACATAACACCTTCACACTCAGTTAAACATACCCACAAATTCCTGTATCCACTGCTACCTGCAAACAACTAGAATTTATTCTCATGCACTGAGGTGTCATTATCTCTGCTTGATGAGGTGTCTATTGATATTCTTGCTGCCAAAGAATGGATCCTCGTTTTATTGTGCGATATGCATAAGCCTGAGTAAGTGTGTGTGTGTGTGTGTGTGTGTGTGTGTGGCGCGAGTGCAAGCTTGCATGCGTGCATGCATGTGTGTGCGTGTGCATGTGCGTGAAATACATGTGTGTATGTGGTTCAGGGTGAGTTTCAGAGAGTTTTGGATGGAGACCAATTCTCAGCAACTAATCAGAATGACAGATGATAAAACAAAACAAA
>CM031598.1:58045844-58050844 GCA_018398815.1 Conus ventricosus | reverse complement strand
TGTAGAAGCTCAGCGTCAGTCCATGAGATCGTCCACGAGAACCAAGCGGAACAGTCTGAAGACGGGGTCCCAGTCTTCGTGGGTGGCGTCAGTAGTAATGGCGTGCGTGCAGGAACTGTCACTCCAGCAGCCGTTCCGGTGAGGTCATCAGTGCCTGCCGACCCTGGGTGGCACATCAAGCTGAAGGTGGGATCACGCGAGCTGACCTGGTGTATAGACACTGGGGCCCAAGTGTCTGTGATGCCCGACCACATCTTCAAGCCAGCGTTTGGGACACTCCAAGAGCCTGACCGCACTCTCCTTGGGCCTGGTGACCAGCCTCTGGAGGTGAAGGGGTGCGTCAACCTCGACCTCAACCTTGGTCGTACACGTGTTCGTGAGAAGGTCTACATCGTCAAGGCATCCAAACTCCTACTTGGTGAGCCTGCCATCAGGAAGCTGGGGCTCATCAGCGACATCCCAGGTGCCTTTACCATCAGGGCAATCAGATCCTTGCCTACTGGTGGTCAGCCTGCCCAGTAGACAGCGAAGGCCAGCTTCGCTTCATCCAGCGACGTCAAGCGTCAGTTCCCCAAGTTGTTCACGGACTGGGTAAACTGGGTGGTGAGCAAGCCATCCTCCTCAAGGACGACGCCAAGCCGTTCGCTCAAACGGTGCCCAGGCGTGTTCCCTTACCCCTCCTGAAGAAGGTGGAAGCTCAGCTGAACGAGATGGTGGAAGGTGACGTCATCGAACCGGTGGACACTCCGACGGATTGGTGCGCTCCAATCGTTGTTGTGCCCAAATCCAATGGCAACGTTCGTATCTGCGTCGACCTGACCCGCCTCAACAAGAGCGTGAAGAGAGAGGTCTAACGCCATGCCATCTGTGGAGGAGACTCTCAGCAAGATCTCCAAGGGCAACGTGTATTCCAAGTTGGATGCAAACTCTGGATTCCATCAGCTCGTGCTTGACGAGGCAAGTTCCGAGCTCACCACGTTCATCACTCCCTTTGGGCGCTTCAAATTCAAGCGTCTGCCCTATGGAATTACGTCCGCGCCGGAGTACTTCCAGAAGAAGATGGACAACATCCTCCATGGCCTTGAGGGTGTTCTTTGTCACATGGACGACATCCTTGTCGTTGGCAAAGACAAAGCTGAGCACACCACCAGGCTTCATGCTGTCCTGGAGAGGCTCTCCCAGGCAAACCTGACCCTCAACCACGACAAGTTCGAGTTTGCCAAAAACGCAGCTCGAGTACCTTGGCCAGATCGTAGATTCTTCAGTCAGCGGCCTGAGGAAAGACCCTGCCAAGGTGAAGGCCATCATGGAGATGGAGGCGCCGAAGAACGTGGCTGACATCCGAAGACTTTTGGGCATGGTGAACCAGCTGATGAAGTTCCTGCCAAACCTTGCGGAAAGTCTAAGCCACTGCGAGACCTGCTGTGCAAAGAGTCAACGTGGATCTGGGGACCAGAACAACAGGGTGCCTTCGACACTCTCAAGAAGGACCTTGCCTCACCAGAGACTCTTGCACTGTACAGTCCCGAGCGTGAGACCGTAATCTCAGCAGACTCCAGTAGCTACGGTCTTGGAGCTGTATGTCTTCAACGCCAAGACAACGGTCAACTCCATCCCGTTGCATACGCAAGCCGTTCCCTCACAGCGACCGAGCAGCGGTATGCACAGATCGAGAAGGAGGCTCTTGCAGTCACCTGGAGCCTTGAACATTGGTCAGATTTGTTGGTTGGCATGTCCTTCCGGGTAGAAACGGACCACAAGCCTCTTGTCCCTCTGTTCTCTACCAAGCTCATCGACGAACTTCCTGTCCGCATCCAGCGCTTCAGGATGAGGCTGATGCGGTATTCTTTTGACATTGTCCATGTCCTGGCAAAGAACTCTATACCACTGACACTCTGTCCAGAGCACCTTTGCCTACCATAGATTCTGCGGACAATGACCTGACCTGCCAAGCAGAGGCATATGTCAATGCTGTCCTGCTGACCTTGCCAGCTTCTGACCACAGGCTGGAAGAGATCCGGTCAGAACTCCAGAAGGATGACATCCTCAAACTGGTCATGCGCTACGTCCAAAATGGCTGGCCAGAGAAAAGGACTCTCAACAAGCTCTCAAGACCTACTTCAACGAGCAGGTTCCTGTCTGTCAACGACCCAGACTCTTCAACGAGCGAGAGTTTCCCTGTCCTGTCAACGACAGTCTCCTGCGAGATGGTACGGACTAGCAAATCCTCCGTCACTCCGACAAGGTGCCCTTCGACAACCTGTCAGATGGCATCAAGGTGTCAACAAACGAAGGAAAATGCTGGCAAACCTCCATGTGGTGGTCCAGGGCTGTTCCAAGACATTGCACATTCCATTGGATCAGACTGCCCTGACTGGTGCCAAAAAACAGGAAAGCCAGAGTGGAGCCCATGAAAGGTACGCCCTTCCCTGAGCGTCCCATGGTCCAAGTTTGCAGCTGACTATCTTTCCAGCATGAGGGCAAGCATTCACTCATAGTTGTTGACACTACTCCACGGACGTTGAGATTCGTACTCATGAACAAGATCGCCAGCGCAGAGACAGTCAACAGAATGAAGAAAGTCTTCAGTCGCACATGGCATTCCGGACACTCTAGTTTCCGACAATGGACCACAGTTTGCAGCCGAAAATCTCCAGATTGCTCATCCTGGAACTTCGAGCATGTCACCTCTGCACCTCACCTGCCCAATCCAATGGTGAGGTTGAACCATAAATGAACCTCATCAAGAAGTGCGTAAGGTACCTTGGCTTGCTCATGTATCGCAACACTCCCATTCCCAACGGCTTCTCTCCTGCCCAACTGAGCATGGGAACGCAGTCTGAAAACCAAGTTCCATGTCATCCAGACACTCTCCTTCCAAGACCCGACGTGTCGTCCTGAAGAAGAGGGAGAAAGAATTACCGAGAGAGATAAAACCAGCTTACGACAAAGACATCAAGTCGTGTCTCCAGAAGACATCTCCATCTGGCAACAAGGTGGATCCCTGACATGAGGAAGGAGGGTATTGTCATCAAATGTCAGATACTCCCAGAAGTCCTCATCATCCAGGACAATCTAGACGGTGGAGTCTCCGCCGAAATCAGCAGAGACCAGGAAGCTGTTCAAGCCTTGTTTACTTTCCCAGCAGGCAACACCTTCCTCTTCCATTTCCCTTCCAACACACCTCCACACTTCTTGTTCCACGTGCACCACCTCCCAGTGCACAACGGCCATCCCTGCCACCTGCAAGGGCCTACCTGCTGTCCCGATGGTTCGACGCCAGTCAAGACAACCATGATGCCAACTTCCTTCCCAGAGCTGCCATCTTCATGACCACCAGGCCACAGATGTCGCACCAAGAAGATCCGCCAGAACAACGCAAAGCCTGAGGGCTTATTGAACATTGTTAAGAGACTAGAACTTGAAATTTGAATGATTTCTTTTTGATTATTTTAGGCCAAAAAAAGAAAAGAAAATAGAAAAGGCGCCGATTCATGAAATCAATTGAAACTCTGGTGCGGACCCAGACCAAAGTAGTGCTATTGTACAAACTACATGCAGTATTATTTCATAAATACCAGTGTCATTCTATCATTCTGGTATAGTCTTATCACACGTTGAGAACTTAAATGTTTTCTGGAAAAGGGAGATGTAGTGTAAAGTTAAAACTAGTTTCACTTTCACTTTCAACCGATACAGCTTATGTATGACGCGCTTTTGTGTGACGCGCTTTTCGTTTGACGTCAGAACTGAAAGTAGATTGATGCTGGTTTTTGGCTGCCCGTTTCTGTATTACTTCACAGGCTTCTGCTGGGGTGAAATCTTTCCGGTCCCAGGGACCTTCATCAATTTTAAGGGTCCCAGGTATCATTAGGGTCCCTACACCACATAAAAACAACAAAATAAACGTGCATCCTGCACGCGCACTGCAATTGTCACAGACACATAGTCACAATAAAAACAACAAAATAAACATAAAAAATTGTATCCTACGAATGGGTTCTTGATCTTCTCGATCTTGCTCCTCTGCTACGCTTTTTCGCTTTTGCGACGATGATTTCGTTAACCACGCTTCGAGAGACATGTTGGAAACAAAGGTTTTGCGGAAATGCCTCTCTCCTGCCGGGAAAATGAAAAGCGTGATCACATGGCTCAAAGTAGGAAAATGAAAAGCGTGATCACATGGCTCAAAGTAGGAAAATTCGGTCAACTGAAAACGAGGCTGTGGCCTAGCGTTAAGCTAGTCAGTCGTCCTCAGTCAGCCTCAGCAGACGACAAAAGTGACCGACTTATGTTGCTAGGAGGCTTAGCTGCCCTACTCGCTTTGTTACTGTTCTAACTTGAAAAGGGATGGGTTCGGTCCGAAGTGTAGCAGACCTACGATGTTACGGCACCGAACTTACGATGTTGATGGCAGTCTTTTCTCACTTTATGTCTGACTTCACCAAAATTTGAAGGGGAAATTTAATCAGGTTTATGTTTCCCCAATGTCTATTTTAGCCCGGTCTATGTTCCTCCATAATCTGTGTTTCCTCACGTTAACGTCCTCCCCCCCCCCCTCCCCCCCCCCCCAGGTCGATGTTCTCAAAAGGTTTATGTCCGTTAGATCGAGTCCCTAGCCGGCAACCCACACAAACAGAAGAAGCGTTCGACAGAGCAACTCACGGTAGCACACGATCTTCTGAATCCGAGCAAAGGTGGTCGGTCCACTTGTGTGTGACCTTGCTTGGCCGGACGGCGTACACAGCAGTATGGCTGTTCTTCATATCTCGAAAGAACGATACGTGTTTATCTCACCATCGTTGGTCTACGGAGCTGGACTAGATGGAAACGCCCATGCATAGCTAAGTCTTCTGCATGAGAACAGTTTTTTTTTTCCCCACCGAGAAATTTAATCAGAATTGCCGATTTTCTCGCGAAAATAACAATTGTCCCTGTTGCCTTAGTGGTTGACTGAGCTCCGACTTGGCAGTTACATGTTGCGAGTTCAAACCTTGCCG
>CM031598.1:58025844-58043344 GCA_018398815.1 Conus ventricosus | reverse complement strand
ATCTGGAAATATTTCATCACATTGATCCAAACTGTCATGGTGGACCGTTTTCCGTCTCAGAACTGCATTGCACGAGACAGATTCTCATCAGATTTCGATACATGATGTTATGCTCCGGAAACGACAGCAGTTCAGAAGACTGCGGTCATAAGACGACGGCAACAGCCCCAAGATAAATTGGAACATTTGAGGAAAACGCAGGGAAAGTTGTTGTACCAACAAATGAACATGTTTGGTTTAAAAAAAAAAGCCCAGGAAAAGCTTCAACAAAGTAGGTATATATAGGGAAAAGGATTAAGAAAAAAAAAAGAAAAAAAGTCAGGACGAAGCACGAAAGTGTGGAGGCAAAGCGTAGGAAAAGCTTCGACAAAGCAGGAAAATGTGGGGGGAAAGTGCTTGGAAAGCTAGGACAAAGTAGGAAATTTTGGGGAAAAGTGTATGGAAAGCTAGGACAAAGTAAAACAATGTGGGGGAAAAGTGTATGGAAAGCTATGACAAAGCAGCAAAATGTGGGGGAAAGTGTACGGAAAGCTAGGACAAAGCAGGAAAATGCGGGAGGAAAAAGAGTCCAGAAAAATGAGAATATATATGAAAGAAACCATGACGAATAGAACCAATGTGGGGTTGGGGAGGGTGGGGGGGGGGGGGGGGGGGGAGAAAAGGATACAGTGTTCTAATGTAGGAAAATGAGGGGGGAGGGGGAGGGCGGAGCATCATAGAGTAGGAAAATGTGAAAAAATATGGAGGGGTGGGGGGTGGGGTGTCATAAAGCTGGAAATTGTGGAGAAAAAGATAGAGATAGTTATTACAAAGTTGAAAAACGTGGGGGGGGAAAGGGTTGCAGAGCAAGCTAGGACAAAAGTAGAAATTGTGTGTGTGGGGGGGGGGGGGGGGGGGGGGGGGGGAAGGGCAGGGAATTGTCACTGAATCAAACGCGAGCACCGAGTTTCCCACAAAGCACTAAGTGGAAGGGTAAGACCTGATTGGTGTCCACCAGTGGGGTCAGAAAGGGGGGGGGGGGGGGGGGGAGGGGGACGGGATAGGGTAAGAAAATGGTGGAGGGAAGTGGACGGTTGTTTGGAGACCACCATCTTTGGTTGCAGAGGAATGTGAAGGGGACAGACGGGAGTGATGTGTGTGTGTGTGTGTGTGTTGTGTGTGTGTGTGTGTGTGTGTGTGAAGTTATGGTATAACTAGGATTGTTAGTTGTAGGGAAAAGGTGGCTTCCTCAAGAAGAACACAAACTGACAGGACTTTTCCCCTTCAGATAGTTATTTGTAATCTATGGTGTTTTAACGTAGTGTCAATTATGGTGCTTTAACGTAGTGTCAATTATGAACGAGTTGTGCATGAACGTGGCATCCGAGTGACGTTGAGGGAACAGTTAATTCTTGGTATGAGTCAGGAAGACGGGACTAAGGAAAAGGTGAGAGGAGAGGGGGGGGAGAGAGAGAGAGAGAGAGAGAGAGAGAGGAGAGAGAGAGGAGAGAGAGGAGAGAGAGAGAGAGAGAGAGAGAAGGAGAGTGAGAGAGAGAGAGAGAGAGAGAGAGAGAGAGAGAGGGAGAGTGGGGGAGAGAAAGAGAGAAAGGGAGAGAGAGAGAGAGAGAGAGAGAGAGAGAGCCAAGACTGCAGAAAGAGAGAGAGAGAGAGAGAGAGAGAGAGAGAGAGAGAGAGAGAGAGGAGAGAGAGAGGCTCCAAGACTTCATAGACAGACTAAAGAAGGAATACATGTATATGAAGAAGCTGGAAGATGTGCAGAGGGAAGGGAAAGGGAGGGGTGGAGAGAAGGGGGGCTGCATGACATCCTCGCATCAATATGATTTAGGAGAATCAACCCCAGTAAGAAAAAGAATACACAGTGATACATTCGGAGATGGTGGGGGGGGGGGGGGGGGGGGGGAAGGGGGGGGGGGGGGGAAGGGGGGGGGGGGAAGGGGGGCGGGGGGGATGGGGGGGGGGCGGAGTGAAGAAGGGACTGCATGACACTCTCGCATCAATATGATTTAGGAGAATCAACCCCGGTAAGAAAAAGAATACACAGTGATAAGATTCGGAGATGGGCGGGGGGGATGGGGGGGGGGGGCGGAGTGAGAGAAGGGACTGCATGACACTCTCGCATCAATATGATTTAGGAGAATCAACCCGGTAAGAAAAAGAATACACAGTGATAAGATTCGGGATGGGGGTAGGGTGGGGATGGGGGGTGGTGTGGGTGGGCGGCGGGGTGGGGGTGGGGAAGAAGGGACTGCATGATATTCTTGCATCAGTATGATTGAGGAGAATCAGCCTATTAAGAAAACGAATACACAGTGATACATTCGGAGATGGGGTTTGGAGGGTGGGTGGAAGAAAAGGGGGACTGCTTTGATATTTTTTTCCCTAATATAAATTCGGAAAAATTAAACCCGAGTAAGCAAAAAAACCAAAATTTAACACATTGAAAAAGGTGGGGGGGGGGGGGGGGAGGGGGGTTTAAAATGGGGGGGATGCCTTCTTGCATCAATTTGTTGAGGGGGAATCACCCCTCAAAGAAAACAAATAGCAGGATCCCTTAAGATGGGGGGGAGTGGGGGGGGGGGGGGGGGTGGAGAAAAGGGGAAAACTGTATGAAAAGCTTGATCCCGGATTGAGGAAAACCCAGCCCTATTTTCCAATCCAGTGTGATCGTCGAGTTACGGCTCGGGAAAAAGGCAACGAGAGGTCGGATTGGGCCCAGCAAAGTGGGCCCCATGGGGAGAACGGTATTTGCCGCTTCTGTCCCCACCCGCCTCAAAGGGCCCCAAGGGCCCGGGTCTCGGGGGGCGACCCCAAAAGCGGCATAATCCGTTCTTTTACTAAATCCCTTTAAAAAACCAAAAAAAAATAACGACCCTAAAAACATAAAAACTGTGGGGGTTTAAATTGTTTTAAATTTACTAATTTACAAAACTTTTTAAGTTTTTGGGTTTTTGCTTAATCCGTTTTTTTTGAATCTTTTTCCAAAAACCCTCTTTTTTCACGAAAACCCAACATTAAAATCCCAATCTCTGTCTTTCATGTGAAATAAAATACAGTTTTTAAAAGCTCTCTAAAGCCCTTTTAAATAAAATTTGTTTGCCTTTCCTCTAGGACTAGAAAAAGAACGCCTTTGGGGTTGGAAGTGTTTCTTCGTAAAAACCTTTCCCCCTCTGTTCATGTACCCCTAAGGGTAAACCCCCTTTTTTAAACGAGAGTTGAGGTCAAATATTCTTCCCGTTTTTGGGGCGGGGATTTTAAAGGGGAAATCCCCAGGCCCTTCTAAAAACCCTTTAAATGTGCTGCATAGGTCAAAAAAAGAAAAGTTATTTAAAGTAAAAAAACCATGTTTTTTTAAGTGTCCCCTTTCCCCATGGCCACCCTGAAGGCTTCGTTTATGTTTTCATTATAAGGGGGGAGTGGAAACCTCGAAAGTTATGAAAGAAAATACGGGCCCGTTCCATGTCTTTGGTTAAACTTTAGTTGAAGATTGCTTTTTCCATGTGCTGCTCCTCAAAACCTTACCACTAATGTGTTCATGGTCTTTACTGTCGGATTTTTTTCCCCTATGATTTTAAAACCACAAACCCAAACAATGTGTAGCTGTTTTTTACTGTTTTGGTCTTCGGGCTTTCTTTAAAGTTTTCAAAATAAATTCGATTATTGAAAAAATTTTTAAACGAACTTGCGGCATGCGCTGTAAAAATTTTTCTACCCCGCATTTGGTCCCTATAAAATTTGGGGGGGGGGAAATTTGAGCGCCTTTCCGACTGCCTTTAATGAGGAAAATAAAACAAATTGGATTACTTTAAAGCCCGTTTTGGGAATTCTCTGTGGGGGCCCCTTTTAAAAGGAAAAAAGAGTGTTTCAAAGGGTTCCCCCTTTAAACTACGTATGGAGAAATTTTGCATTTTTTTCCCTTTTTTTAAAAATAACTTTACTGCTTTGGGGGGTAATTAGTTCTGTATTACAGTAAAAGGGGCCCGGGATACAATGTTTTTATGTTCGCTGCGGTTGGCGGGGAAATTTCCCTTGTTAAACTTTTTTGCAGAATTTTCTTTTTTATGGAAATGCTTTGAATTTAGCCGCAATAATCTACTCTTTGGTTGTATAAATTGTGAATGCGGTCCCCCCGTGGTAAAAACTTTCCAAGTAAGCCCAACCCGGATTTTTTTGTCTGGCTCCCCAATTTTTGGGGGCTGTTTTGGACACTTTAATCGGTTGTGGGTTTTGTTTCCTCACCCATGTGTAGACATTAACATTTTTGGGTTTTGGGTTTTTTTCTTAAAAACTGATCAAGGGAATCCACGCTAACAGGAAAGGCCCCCCCACAAAAGTTAAGCCCTTGATTTTAAGGGTGTTAGTTAGATACTTCCTGCGTTTTTAGAAACGTGTGAAACCTTCGAGAACACCCCCTTTAAAACATTTGTTGTCGAAAAATTTCTTTTTTTTAAAAAACCTGTTTTTTTTTTGAAACCAAAGGGCTGGGGGTTTAGGGGAAAGGGTAAGCCCGGGCCTTCAATCGGCGAAACCTTACCCGTTTTAACGGATCTCAGGACTTCCCCTCGGGAAAAACCAGGATCTCATCTTAGCTTTCTTCAGGGGCCCACCTTTCAAACTGTGTAAGCAGTGGCTGCCCCCCGGGGGTTGTTAAGTCATTTATTAAAAAAAGAATGCCTGTTGTTTGGGTTGAGACCCAGATTTAGATTTTTTTCATTTTATTGTTCCCTAGTCGTTTAAAAAACGGGCTAAAATTATTTTAAACCCGGTGGGTTATTGTTTTTTTTCCCGGAACTTGGAAATAGATGGCAACATTTCCCTTGTCGTTTGTGGATTAAGACTTCTAAATCAATTTAAATTTAGGCTTTGTTTTAAATTTTCTTGCATTGCTTAAAAAAATTCTTTTGGCCCTTCAAAATTTACCCATGGTGAGTTTTTTTTTCTAACTAAAAATTATTTATTTAAACCCAAAAAAAAAATTAAACAATTGTGGTTTTTTTTTGTGTTGGACTCATAAAAAAAGTAAAAAACCCCCTTTGGGGTTGTTTTTGGAGCTGTTTAAAAAACGGTTTTAATGTTTCTTTTATTTTTTTAAAAATTTCCTTTTTATCTGCTCGGTGCCCTGGTGTTGAAAAAAAATTTGTCCCGCCTTTCTTTAAAGATCAAACTTTTTTTTCTTTTTAGTCATCAAAATCGGCCTGAAAAACGTTTTAAATTTTCCCCCCGTAAGGGTTTGGTAGCTGTGCTTTATTTAAAATTCAGTTTAAAAAGGAATTTTTTACCCTGTTTTTAAAGTTAAAAAACCCCCTTTTAAGCTGGGGCTTTTGGGTTTTTTTTTTATTTTTTGCTAGCAGCCCCTTCCAATTTTTTTGACTGGGCCCAAGATAAAGACAAACCGCCTAGGGGTTAAAAAAAAAAAAAAACCCGGGGTGCGCCAAGGGCCCGTTGCTAAGGGGCCCAACATCGTTCCTCCCGATCCAGCGCTTATAGTCGATGCTCCAGTTTAATAGGGAAACAGCATTTAAAGGCAGAAGAATACCTTGTTTGGCTTTGCTGTATTTTAAAAGGGGGTCCTGCTTGTTTTTTGTTGCATTTGTGAAATTTGTTTGTTAATTAAAAGGTTTTTTATCCCGGGGTTTTCTCTTTCTTGGGGACTTGGCTCTGTGGTACTTTTGGATAATGTTTAAAAAAGACATGTTTTTTTATAAAAAAAAATAATTTAGTTTGTTTTTTTCTAATATTGTAATTTTTGAATATTTAGCTGCGCATCATATATTTAAAAAAAAAATTAAAATTAAGGGGTTTTATCGGCTTCTTCTTTTTTAAATAAATTTTGGGAATTGTTTTTTATGTCTCGGGACAGTTCTCCCGCTTCCGTAACGGGTTATCCCCCTTTGACCTTGGCAACCCTTTAAACCGTTTTTCTTTTGTTAAATAATGATCAAGTCAAAACGTGTGAAGATGAGACCCTTTAAAACAAAAGGTTAATGTGGGGTTTCTACCCCTTTCCCCCCTCCAAACATTTTTCTTTTTCATCAAAAAGTGAAAAGGGTTTTAAAAAGCCCGTAGCTTTAGTTTTGGGTTTTGGACTCCCCCCCTTTTTGTTAATTGCACTTTTGTTATTTTGGGATTAAAAAAAATTTTCAGTTTGTTTTTTTGAAGGGGTTCTTCGTTTTCACACAGCAATAAAAACCTTTTAAAGCGATCTTGTTTGTGGAAACTAAAACAAAAAAATTTCCATATAGTGGGGGGCCTTGCTTTTAGGAAAAATTTGAAGATGATCATCTTTGTAATAAAATTGCAAATTTTTGATGATTTTGGGTTGCTCAATTACCCTTGCAAAATTTGGGTTTGTAAAAACTTTAAAACTCAAACGAGATGTCAGAAATGTTTGAAACTTTGTTTTTGGGTTTGTTGATGATATGAAAAACCGGTTTTATTTTTAAAAATTTTGTTTAGGGAAAATCTGTTTTTTTAATGCCCCTTGATAGTATGGCGCATGCCCCATTTAAACAACCAAAAACCCAAAGGGGATGAAAAAAGCTTTTTCCCTTTCGAAAAACCCTTTCGGTAAAAACCTTTTTCCCGTCTTTACCCTTTGCGGGGGCCTTTTTCTATGTTTTAGGTTTCAAAATTTTCGATTCTTGAAACGCAAGACATCCCTTTCATTCGCGGTTAGCAAAAGATCAGGGGGTTTTAAAAATTAATGTCTGCATTGTTTTAAGAAAAATTTCTTCCCCCTAAAGTTTTATAAAAAATTTTTTTAAAACGTTGCCCCCCCCAAAATTCCCTGTAAAAACCCGCCCTGTTTGGGTCTGTTGTTGAAGGGGAGTTTTTTTTGGAAAGAAAGACGTGCAGAGCCTGGCAAATCACTTCTTTCCGCTCTGGGTTTCAAAAAATTTTTGACGAAAGAATTTGATCCGCATAAATTTTAGAGGGGTTTTATTTGGAACAGTAATTTTCCCGCTTTTTTCCCCTTAAACCCCAAAGGGTTTCCCCCCAGTTTCTATGGGGTTCAAAATTCGGGGGCCTTTTAAACCCTTGTGCATTTTTTTTTTAAAACAAAAAAAAAAATTTAAATTTTTAAAAAAAACATGGCGGGTTTTTTGAAGGTGAAGAAGATTATGATGTTTTTAAAACTTGGAGACGACTTGATTTGAAACGGCTTTTTGATAAGCATCGTAAACAACCTCACTGTTGCATAAATTCCATTAAGAAAGGGGTGATCATTTTCCCCCGTTGGGGTTTAAAACCCCCGATTTTTTTGATTTTGTTGTGTTTCTTTTTTGTTTGTGAAAAACGATCCAAGGAAAACTTGTTGGTTAAAGTTTAAAGGGAGCCCCAAAAAAATTTTTTGTAGGCATGAATAAAATTAGAAAAAGGGGAATTAGGGGGCCCAAATAAAAATCGTTGGCATTGTTGGGCCCGAAATTTAAAGAGGGGGAAGATTTGCAAAATTCAAAACATAAAACAAGAACCCCCAACGATAGCCAAAATTTACAAAAAGGGGGAAAACTTAAATTTTTTAAAAGTCAAACAGCAGAAAAAGTAATCCCAAGCAAAAAACCCCGTTTTTAGAAAAAAAAACAGCTTTTTAAAAAAACTATAAAAGACCCCGCTCCCCATGCGAAAAAATGCGGCCCTTGTCTGCTTTGAGAAATCAGAGGCGAATTAACAAAAAATTTTAGCAAAAACTGGGTAAAATAGTTGGCATAAAAAAAGAAAAAAAGAAAAAACCGTTGGGGCGATGACCCCAACTTGGGGCCCTTTGATTTAAAAAAAGGGAAAAACCCAAGACTAAAGATTTAAACCAAAAAGAGATAAAGCAACCCTGGGAGGTTGTTACAAACCCGAAAAGGGACTTCGAATTTAAAGTGACCCGAAAAAGGAAAAACCTACCCAAAGATTTTATAGGGAAGGGACACAACATTCAAGAAAGAAAAAAGAACATGTTTAGAGAGCAAGGAGTCCATTAGCAAGCGTTAAAAACGGCCTTGGGTTTTCCCAAATAAGTACATGGGGGAGGGCATTACAGGCCGGCGGTGGTAAAGCCCCATTTGCCCCCACCCCCATCCCCTCCCCCTGAAAAACCCCATGGGAAAAAAAAACAGCTTTAATCTTGCGACTTTATTAAAAAAAATTAGCCAGAAAAGCTAAGCCCCTTTTTCCCGGGTAATTAGGAGGTATTGTTGTGGCTTTTGTCTATTGCACCCCAAAGGATTTCCCTTTATGGCCGAGCACTTAGGACATTATTATTCTTAAATTTGGGGGTTACTCTTTAGTAAAAAAAAAAAGGGATTTAATTTAGGCCAGTTAAACCCAAAAAAAAAGTGCTGTCTTTTTATATTCAGGGTTTCATTTTTTTTTTGACTTTCGGGTACTTGTGGTCAAAAACGCCCTTCGGGTTTTTTGGGCCCGGGGAAATTTGGTTTGTTATTTTTGGGGTTTTTTTTACTGTTGCAATTTTACGGCTCAGAATTTATGTCTTTTTTTCCGACTTTTTTTCATTGCTGCCACAAGGTTTCATTTTTGTAGTTCATTTTTTCCTCCCTGGAGTTGGGTCAAAATTTGCTGAAATTAAAAACCAGTCCCCAACAGCAAATTTTAAATTTTCGATCTTGCGTTTTTGGAAAACTTTTTGGTCCCTTTTAATACTTGAAGGTAAATCAACTGTAGAATTAATGGCGTCCTTAAATTTGCAAAGTATTGTTTTTGTGCTTTCAAAGCCAGTAGAAGGATCAGTTATGCTCGTTTCCGTTTGTGCTTGGAACCTAGCAAACCCCCCAAAACGTAAGTACGAATAGAGTCGTTTATTCTTTTTCTATTCCTGCTTTAGTTTGGGCCCTTAGAAGAGTTAAGTTTTAAAATTGTTGCCTTGTGTTTTTATGCTCTTGCTTTTAGGGGGCCCCAAAGGGGGAAAAAGGTTGTTCTGAAGCAAAGAGTAAAAGGTTTGGATTCCGTCATAGTTATACTTTCTTTTGCCCCCCCCAAAAAGGGGGGGTTTCCCTAACCCATGTTTGGGTTTAACTTTTTTTCTAAAGTTTTGTTTTAAAACATTAAAAATTAAATTGGGTTACGACCCTTTAAAAACCCTTAAAGTTTTCTTTTGCTTTTTGGGGAAATTAAAACGGTTTTTTTATTGGGTTTAGGGTTTGTTTTCCCTTTCAGTCAAATACTTTAAAGGTTTTAAAATTAAAAATAAAAATTTATCGTGACCTCACCAAAGGTCGGGGATGTTTTAAAGGGTCAAAAAACGACACTCCAAAACCCAAATTTGATGAAACCAAAAACACGGGAAAAGTTTAAGGGTTTCCTGGTTTTTTTTAAACGGGCATCGGATGACAAAACCACATTTGGCGATGTAGTTTTTTTTTACTAGGGGGTTAAGATAGCTTTTTAAAGGGGGTACAAACCTTTACTTGAAAGGCGCGACTGAGTCACAGAAATGTCAGGTATAGTTGTTTATTTTTAAGATTTTGGTGGGGCCCCACCCAAACAAAATTTTTTTGAAACAAATTATTTGAATGCACTCATTTTTATTTGTTTAAAAAATGTTTGTAACAATAACAATCAAGAGGGGCCCTTGTTTTTTTTGAACATTCTGTTAAGAAAGATTGCGGAACCCAAATGGTCCCCGGGTTCATGAAATTTTTTACAAAGTTGTTTGGGTTTTAAAATAAGCAAAACCCCAAAAAAAAATAATAAGATTTGAAAAAAATGGCGGAAGAAAAATTAATTGCCCGTTAACAATTTCCTGATGGTTAATACGGGGGTTTTTTCACTAAAAAAAGATTTTTGGGAAAATTTGACTTTACCTAAAATTAACAAAGCAAATCTAAAAAAAATTTAAAATTCAACCTGAAGCCGCCAAAAAATTTTTGATAAAAAAGCTAGCTAAAATGTTTTGGCTTTGCCCAAATGGCAGTCAGGGCGTATATTTTTTTGTGTTACACCAGGGGCCCAAAAATTCTTTTGAGGGGGGGAAAATTTCCTCAATCTTTCATTTTCATTCATTACTCTATGGGTTCCCTTTAGATGAGCTGGAGCACTGATGAAAATTTATGAGGGGAAGGGCCCCAAATGTTTTAAGGGTCTTCCCTAGGGAAAGCTGGGATATTCGATTAAGAAATTTTCCCCCTTTCCCCAAATTTCCCGTTTTAAAAGGTTTGTTTGTGGGAGGGTTTGGGTCATTTAATACCAAAAAATTTCAGACAAAGCAGGATAAAAGGGTGTGAAATTTTGATAACCTGCACATGGGTTTTTGGAAAATTTAAAAAAATAAGTGTACTAAAAAAGTGCGTGGGCCAGAAGAATCGGGGTTTCATTAGCGCCCGTGGGTGTATAACTTTAGAATTAAAGGCCCCTTTCGACGTTACAGACTTTGAACAAAAAGGGGAGATAGGCCCCTTTGTATGATTTTGGGGTACACTAAAGATGGGGGATTAAAAAACGTTTTAAAAAGGGGTTTGGGGACGCAAAAAGTTTCCTAAACTAGAACAACTGCGCAATTAGAAGCAAATAATGTTTGGGGTTTGGGGAATTTTAAAAATTTGTTCGAAAACCTGACCTTTAAAAGGCCCTTGGGAACCCTAAATTTGAATGGGAAATAAAAATTTGAAATTTTAAGCCCATTACATTTTTTGCCGGGCAAAAAAAATTTCAGAAAAGCATTCAACTCTGGCCTTTACATGTAAGTCTTATTTCCGGACGAAAAAGTCGGAAAAAAAATGAAAAAACACGTATGGGGAAAAAAAAAAAGTACATCCTCAAAAGAAAAGAAAAGGTTTTAAAAAAAGTTCTACAAAAAAAACGTTCTTTTTCCCAAACAGGGAAAAATTAGGAGACACGTTCAAATAATATTTTAAATTTTTGGGCTTTAAGATGTGGAGGGGGGAAGGGGTTGTGGGCGTTAGTGACGTCCTTTAAAAGGAATTAAAATTTGCTGGCAAAAACTTTGCCGTTTTTAAAGTCTTAACGTTACCCTAGTCGTTTTTTCACAATGGTGAGGATTAAGGGTCATAACAGCAAGCCAAAAAAAAAAAAAATCAAAGTTGACTTTTAAAAAAGAAACAATCTTACGAACTGAAATTTTGGGTTTTAATTTTTACCCCAAATTTTGGCCTTTATTGGGGTTTTATTTTACTGAACAGGTTTTTACGGAGAGTATGATAAAAAAAATAAATGGATTTGATTTAAAATTTTTTTATAAAAAATTTTGGAGCGTTAAACTTTATGATTTAAAAACCCCTCATTGTTTTATTTTAAATTTTTGGGGGAAAACTGGGGGGTACAAATTTTAGTCCTTTGACCTATTACAAAAGTTTATCGTATAATTTTGATCCACAAATTTTGATTTTCTGTCCAAAAGCTTTAAAAGGAACCCAAAGCCCTTCCTGAAAAGAGGTTTTTAAAGGACAGATGATGACATATAAATTTTTTTTATTTCCCAGCAATAAAATGAGTTTAGTGTTTGAACACTTTTAAAAAATTTTTAGGGGAAAGCAAAACGTATTTATTTAGTGATGTTTAGCCGAAAAAAGACTAGTTAAAAAAAGAAACGCTTGTCAAAATGGCTTTAGTGGAAAACATGCTGGGAAAGTGTGTGGATTTTTGTCAGAAATAAAAAATGGTTTTTAAAAAACTTTGAGAGCAGTTTTACCTTTGTTTTATTTCACATGGGACAGGATCATTTGATGCTGTTTGCCGGGGGAAAATGTGTTATTTAGAATGATCAAGGGGAAAAAAAGGATTAAGCAAAACTAAAAACTGAAAAGTTTTGTTTAAAATTGGGTTTTTAAAACAGAAACCCTACACAGTATGTATGTTTATAGGGGGTTTTTTTTTTTTGGTTTTTTAAAGTCTGGGTTAGTAGGAACGGTATTTGCCCCTTTTTGGGGGTCGCCCCCCCCGAGACCCGGCCCCTTGGCCGGGTTTGGGGCGGGTGAGGGCCCGAAAGCGGCATAATACCGGTTTTCCCCCATGAGTATGGGAATGATGTATGTGAATGCAAGTTGGCCGATTTTCACAGCGAAAAGTTTAAATACCCGGATTAATTAGGATCAAGGGCCAAGTGATTAGATAAAAGATGCGATATTTAGAATTTTTTTTGGGTAAATTCCCCCATAGAAGAAAAAAACCGGTTTTTTTTTTTGGGCCCTTTTAGCCCTTCTGGGGAAAAAAAAAAACTTTGGGGTCATCCGTGCCCTTTAAAGAACACACTCAAATATTTTAGAAGGGTCGGCCCCGGAAAATTTTTTCTGGGCCCAGTGGAAACATTTGGGCCCCGGACGGACAGAAAAACAGAACCCCAAAACCCCAGGCAGATTTTCTTCGTTCCCTTTTAAGTATCCCCGTTCTATAAAAGAAATGGAGTACAAAAAAAGTAGGGAAAAGGATAAGGGGGGCTAAGACAAAAGGGAGGGAAAAGAGGGGAAAAATATAGAACTTTGGGAGGAAAAAACCCAAAACCCCAAAAAAAGAAAAGATAGGAAGTTTAAAGTTCGCAAAAAAGTTAAAAAGAAAAAAAAAAAAAGAGGCAAAGATTAAAAAAATTTCCCAAATTTTTTTGTAAAGCGTTAAATTCAAAAAGGGATGTTTTCTATGAAATTTCCCATGGACCCATCAGTCAGTTTTTTTCAAAATCCGGCAAATACAGTACTTTCATAGACAAGAAAACGTCACAAACAAACATGTGTAATAATTTTGTTTCGTCAGTGAGTAACCTTCTGGGAAAATTCCCTTAAGAAGAAAAAAACGGATTTGGCCGGTTTTTTAGCCTTTTGTAACGGTATTATGGGGTTAAAAAAAAACATGGGGATCATCCCTGACCCCTTTAAAGAGCCCTACCAAAATTTTCAAAAAAGTTTGGCCCCGAAGTTTTGTTGGAGCGAGTGGAACACATTTTGACCACAGGCAGAACACAGACAGCATTTTTTGTTTTTCCCTTTCAAAGTATCAAAGCGAGTACAAAAACAAATTAAAAAAAAAAGGTTTGGAACGATGGCCGGGAAAAAAAAAATACAAAACTGGAAAAGGTAGGAAAAAAAAAGTTAAAAAGCAAAAGGTGTAAGAGAATGCAGGGCAGTTTTAGGTAGGTGGGGAATGGAACATACCTCTCAAAAGCAAATCAAAAGCCCCCGCGCGATTTTTTGCAGAATTTACAATTCCCCAAGGGTTTTGTTCGATCGCTCCTACCAGCTAGCCCTAAAAAAGTGGGAAGGGCAGTCAGTGCGCCCCCCAAACAACCGCCCCACAGCACCGACCAAAAAATAGCCTTTCCCTGTCCCCGGGGGTAAAACCCGGTGTATAAACGAACCTTGTAAAGGGCATGTGGACATGTTGGGGGGCCCCTGGGGCCCTGTATATTTTTGGGGAAATTTTTCGGGCAAAGTTTTTTTAAAAAGAAATTCGGGAAAAGGGGGGACGTTTTTCTATGCGCGGGGGAAGGAAAAAAAAAGACCATATTCGTCGGTTGGGCTTTGAGCACCGTTTATACCTTTGGAAAAAAACCCCTTTAGTCAGGGAATTCCCCTTTTAAAACTGCACTGCCCGGTCAGGGGACTGAACACTCCATTTTTGTTTTCCGACTTGTTTAAAGGTCATTAATCGATCCATTATTTTTGGGAGGTATTTTGTTTCGGTGGCAAATATTGGGCCCGACGGAAAAGGTGGCCCGAGGAGAGAGAAGTAAGAAAAACAAACTAAAACCCCCAAAACCCAAAAAATTTTGCAAAAGCTTTGCCCCCGGAAAAACGACCCAAAACAGAAAAAGAAGAAAAAAGGGGGTTGGGGGGGGGGGGGGGGGGGGGGGGGGGGGGGGGGGGGGGGGGGAGGGAGGGGGGGGGAAAAGAGAGAAGGAAAAACAAAAAAATCAAAATAAAAATTTAAAAGCCTGGAAAGAGTTGTTGTGACAACCCCAAAAAGCAGAAAAAAGAAGAAACAAGGGAAAAAAGAGAAAAGGGGGGGAGAGAGAGAGGAGAGAGAGGGATTGCTCATAGCCCCGCCCACAGCAAAGGGGGAAATAGGGCTGCACCCCAAGAAAGGGAAAGGAAAAAAGGACGGGGAGATGAAAGGGGACAAACGGAATTTGGAACCTTCTCCCGGCATGGTCGTACCCTTTTACGTTTAATCCCTTTCTCACTGCCAGTTCAATTTTACGTGATAATTTATACTCAATTTTTTCTGAAAAATCTTATCATCGACCCGTTCAATTTTTGTGATTAAACTTTTTTTACTCGCCCGTTAAAAATTTTCGTGATAATTTACTCACTCGACCCCGTTCCCCGTCTCTTTGGGCCCCAAAAAGGGAAAACGTTAAGGGTACAGGCGCCGAACTCGATAAACCCGACATGTATGAAAAAGAAACCGGGCCGCCGGACACCTCCGTAACCCGACCCCTTTGCTTTTGGGGCAAAAGAAGACTGATTAAGGGGACGATGTATCTATGGGTTTCACGGGGATTTTATTAACTCAAGATCCCAAAGCCCTTTTTGGAGCGGTCGATAATCCCTTTTTTACGGCCCTTTTTGGTTTTTAACCGGTGAAAAGAAGACCCCGTTGTGTTTGGTCGGCTTGGGTTTTTTATACCCAAAATTTGGAATGTGTGTGTTTTGTGTTGGGGGTGCGTGTGTGTGTTTTGTGTGTGTGTTTATTGCGCGGCACGTGTGTGGTGTGTTGGGGTTGTGGTGTGCCCTGTCCGGAAAAACTTTTTACGAAAATTTGGGCTTTGGGGTGCCTCTCTCTTCTCTCTCTGGGAAAATGCCCCGGCGGGTTTTGTGTGTGGCACCTGCTTGCGTCCCAAGGGGCTTGTATTTTATGTTTTTATGGTGCTCTCCCCCTTTTTTGTGTGTGGTTGTGGTGTGATTGGGGGGTTTTTTGTGTGGGGGGGTGTGTGTGTGTGTGGGTGTTGTGGGGTTTTCGCGGCGTATGTGAATAATGCCCCCCCCGCCTTCTGTGTGGGTGTGTGTGTGTGTGTGGGTGGGTGGGAGGGGGGGTTTCCCGTGTGTCAACGTTTAACCATTTTATGAGTCACTCGAACTTGTCACTGTTTAAATGTTTTTTTTTTGTCTTTTTTTTCTGTTTTTTTTTTCTTTTTTTCTGAAAAAATGTGTGGGTTTTTTGGGAATGGTTTCCCACCGCACTCCCGCGCGCGCGCGTGGACAAAACCCCCCCACGCCCACACCAACCCCCGCGCCCCGCACTTCACGCACACCCCCTCTCAAGGGGGAGAGAGAAGGGGGGGGAGAGAGAGGGGGGGGAATTTTGGGGGGCCCAAAAAGGACGGCGCGAAAGGGAGACTATTTTGCATTTCACCCCCATGTTGGGGAAAATAAATTTAATTCTTCTTGACAAAAACCACCATTTTTCTTATTCATTTATTTTACTAATTCCTAATCCCCTTTACTGCTTTTTGCCCCTGGGTCATGTGTAAGTTTTTATAAAACAAAAAAGGGTTTTGCTTTTAGGGGTTATGTATGAATAACGTAAATTTGTGTTATACAATAAAAAAGCCTTATTTTTAAACCCGCCGCTTTTGGCCCAAAGAGGTTAGCGAGCGGGTCCCGGCTGGGAAATGCGGGTTTTATTCCCCTCGAATATTTTTTGCGGGGATTATTTTTGCCTAACCGGCTCTTCCCAGACTTAAAATTTTTGCGGGGTCATTGGGAAAACGGGATAACCAGCCGGGTTTCATCCACCTTTTAAAGAATGCATCTCTGAAGTGTTGCCCAAAAATTTTCCCGACCAACACTGCAGGTGTTGTATCTCTCGGGCCTGGTTGACGGTGGGAAAATTTTTTGAAAATAAGCTTAGAGTACAGCCCCTGGCACCTAGTCTGAGACCGGAAAGGAAAAACCCTTTTGCATCTCTTCACACCCCCATTCCAGTCAGATTTTTTTGAGAAAAAAAAAAGGTCAAATTCTGTAAGGGCCCCTTTATGCCCTGCTTTTTATGGGACCTCAGGGTTTTGACATCCCTTCGTTTTATGGCCTGGGTTTTTTAATTTTTTCCCTCGGGGTCACGTTTTTTGGGGAATTTATGGGGGCTGTCGTTGGGGCGTACGGTGGGGGGGACGCCCCCCGGGGGGAAGAGCTCACTCACGCCCGTTCCGCAACTAAGCAAAAAATGGGCGTCAGTAGGGGGTTAGTCGGGGTGCCCGCGTTTTGTTAAAATCAGAAAAGGGAACAAAACCCCCGGGGGTGACTCGGGGGCAGTGCAGTTTGGTCTCCCCCGGTGGGTTTCCTTTGACGACTTGACATTGGGGCTGCTCCCGTGGATTGCCCGTGCCGGGGCTGTGGTGGGTCGGGCCCGGGGGGTGTGGCTGTGGGGAAAAGGGGGGGTAGGAATGGGGGTGCAATGCCCCGGGAAAATGGTCGAAGATAAACGGAAAAAAAAGGAAAAAAAATTTTTTTGAAGAGGTTAAAAAAAAAAAGAATTTTGAATCACGCCCCAGTGACAAAAATGAGTGCGGGGGAAAGCTATGGACTTAAATGAAAACCCCACATGTTTTTTTCTTCTTTTTCTTTTTACTTCCGGGTATCAGGGTAACAATGGGAGTTGTGGGATTTTTTTCCCCCTTAAAAAATTTTTTTTTTTCATTTTTGCTTACCGTGAGTTTGTCCCCGCCGGGGAAATCACCATTAATGAGATTATAAAATGAAAAGAAAAAGAGAGAGAGAGGGGGAGAGGGGGAAAAGGAAGGGAAGAGGGGGGAGAGAGGAGAGAGAAAAACGGAAAAAGAGATGTAAACCCCACCAAACCCCCTTTTTCCTTGTCCTCTCCCGCCAAATTTCAATTCTCTTCCACAATAGAGGTTTCAAGGGAGAAAAAGAACCCCTTTTAAATGTTGCGGTTTTCGCCCCCAATGTGCAAATCTTCCATTTCTTCTCTCTCTCCTCTCTCTTATTTTTAAAAGGGGTGGGGGTTTTACCCAAAAATCGCCGATGTCCTTTAAAATTTTTTTAAAGCACCAACCAAACCCTTTTGGTTTGCCCAAAGCTTCAAGGAAGGGGAATTATGGAAAACCCCAAATTTTTCTTGTCTTTAATTTTCAAACAGGGGGGCCCCGTAAAAAGATTTTAAGGGAGGCGTGACTTTTTAAGCGAGTTTACCCTTTTTTTCTTTTGTTTCTGTTTAAAGGAGGGAAAAATTTAGTTTCCCCCAAATTTTTTACCATCAGGTTTATTTTTTTTTGTCTTTTGTTTTGGGTTTTGGGTTTTTTTTTTGTTACGCAAAGGAAGAATATAGGGAACAATGTTATGGGATTTTCAACCCAAATTTAAAGCAAACTTCCATATTTGTTGTGGGTTAAAGATGGGTTAGTAAAAGGGGTTTTTGAAAATTTCCCCCGGGTTTTTTACAAGTTTTTTTCTTTCTTTTTAGAAAAAAAAAAAAAAGAAAAATGGGGGCAAAAGGGATATTGTTTAAACCCGTTCATACTGGTGCCCCAAAAAACCATCTTCTTCTGCTTTTTAAGGGAAAGGGGGGGCCAGACCCTAAAATTTTATAA
>CM031598.1:58008344-58020844 GCA_018398815.1 Conus ventricosus | reverse complement strand
ACACCACACACACACACACACACACACACACACACACAATCGGCAATAACACCAACATACACATGCACTGGCTCTGAGTATACTCTATAAATGTACCATCTTACCAATGTTCTGCAGTTTGCCATACACTCCTGCTGTCCGTATAAAGTGGTTTGCGAACTGCGTGTCGGTAGATCCTATCAAGTCCAACAGAATGAAAACCTCCTGAAAAAGAAAGAAAAGAAGGGAAAATTGTCGGTGTTTAAACATTTGTCTCAATTTCGTTTTCTTACTCGCATTACCTCTGGCTGTACATATATTTCTTTTTTTTTTTCCAACTTCGCCATGCACTGCACTGATACTACTAATGTTATTTCTACTATTGCTCTTGCCCCTGCTGTTGTTGGGCCCACGACTGCTGTTACCACTCTGTACTGTGTTGACACTGCTGCTGCAGTGACCGTAAACTATCAGGCAAGGACACGTCAACCGCCGCACCGCGTCAACCGCCGCACCGCGTCAACCGCCGCACCGGGATGTGTTACGGATCAAACGAACACATCCATGTCGTTGGGCTTTTTACAACGCCAAGGCGGGTAAGAGTACTGATGCCGAAAGACACAGAGAGGTGATCGGTGGGAAAGGTGGTGATAGGAACCGTGACCACTACAAAGAGCTGTCGGTCACAGGTGTGGCGAGGGGAGCAGTGACCAGCCCAAAGAGGTGTGAAGAGGCGAAGGTGGTCAGAAGAAGCAAGACCAACACGAAGAGATGTCCTGTCGGAAAGGTGACCAGCATGGACCGATATCAGGCCACACAAAATGATGATGGAACAGTGGACAGCGTAGTGAAGACAGCCGTCGGATGTTCATGGAGACACAACACCAGGCTTGCTTGCAGCTGGAGCAGCATGTGTCCCCAGTTCACAAATGCATCAGTGGCAGACCCCCAGCCATGATCCAGAACTTCTGTCCCCCAGGTCGCACACCAGCTCGCAAGACCTGAAGCCTTTCATGTCCCATTCCTGCTGGTCCTACAACCGTTCTCCAGACCCGCAGTCTTCCAGATCCCTCACCCATTCACAAGATTCTACGTTTTCCGGGTCCCGTAGACCTGTTCCTCAGTTTTCCAGGTCCATAACCAGTCCACCAGACCTTCTGTCTTCCAGGCCTTCAATTGATGGACGGGTTCTGCTACCACTGAGACACAGAATGACCAGCCTGTACATCTGGAGCAAACACTTCTTCAGGATGAGTCAGAGATGTTCAGGTTTGATGCACACAGCGTGATTGAACTGCATGCAATCCTGGACCGGGTCTGCAGTCGATTGGAGTCGGACTCTGAAGCTTTGCGATAACGTATGTATGTAGCCTATGTATGCATGTATTATTATCTATCCATCTATCTGTTGGAGAGATATAACACCCACACACACACACACACACACACACACATACACAGAGGGATAGATAGATAGACAGATGGAAATATCTATAGGTACTTTACTTGCTGATTTTTTTTCATTAGAAATTGCCAGTTTGTGTTCAGTTGCTTTAGCCGTATTACGTTGCTTGTTACTTACATATATCATTTGTCTATCAATCAAAGCTCTATAACGATAATTTCCCAAAAGAACATATCACAGGCCTGTTCTTTGGTGCGATACATTAATCTGTTTTAAAATGCACTTCCGAAAATTATCTGAAAAGTAGAAATAGGTGCATTTTCGCAGTTGTACAGAAAAGCTTTTGACCAATGTGTTGCTTTATCGACTTCCAAATAAACTATATGTTCTTGATAGGGTAAAATTACTGCCGTTGGTACACTTATTTGTATGTAAAGATGTTTGTTAAGTTTGTCCCTTTAAGTGTTCTAAAGCTGCGAATGATTTATTGTCTCCCTTTCAATGCGCAAAATGCATATTGGTGACAATTCAAAACATGTCCCTATCCCCCCCCCCCCTCCCCCCCACGAATATTCTTTGCAGTATCCTGCGAATCACTCTGGAGTACGAATCACCTCAGTCTGATATCCACTATTGTTTTACTTTGTGAAAAAAAAAGTCCAGTTCAAATCGATTACTATTTCAGTGTTCCATTTCACAAACACTGGAACGTTTGGTATCGGCTACAGCACACTGTCAATGTGTTTGTTCTTTTCGTGTTACAGTTGTTTCTGTTTTTCCTTTCCTTTGCCATTCCCCGGATAAGATTGAAGAGTTTCTGCATATACTTGTTTTCAAATTGCTGCTTATGTCAGTATTTGTTTCTCGGATGCATGTTCTATCTGTGCATACACATCCTGAAGACTCTGTAAGACTTTTTGAAATTGTTTTAAACCCTTTAAGGGTAGTGAAAGTCCAGATCTGTTAACAAAGGCTGCTGTGTGATGTGCCCCCTGGCCTATCCAATCTAAAATGAATAGTTTTGCTATTGATTTTCATGTCTTGATTGAAAACTGATATTTGATGCAAAAGATCATCCGATTTTGGACTGATATTTGATCCAAAAGATCATCCGATTTTGGACTGTCTCAAAACAAAAAAACAACAACAAAACAACAACAACCGTGCCTGGAATATAGAATTCCAAACAGGCCCACTGTTTGTACTTTTGAGCATATTCAGATTATGTGATGTCTTGAGTATTAAACACTTTTTCTGTTGAATGTGCATTTATGGATACTGAAAGTAAATTTCGTGGTCCATGTGAGCTTAAGAACTAGTGTGCTATTGCAGTGTGCGTGAGTGAAGGTTGTAATCCTGCTCTAACATTTCACATTCTGTATGTAGTGGTTCCCCCTTTGGTGTTCATTCCTTGGCTATTTTTCCACATGGATCTAAAGCATAGCTCCTGAAAGTCATCCACAAAGCTTTGGATAAAACCAGTCCTTTCCACACTGCTAAGCGCCATGAAATGTTTTGTTTCCCTTTATCTGCGCCATTTAGAGTAGTTTCATTCCCTTTACTAGCGCATAAAGAGTATCTCTAACTCTTGCCATTTGTCATTGTAGTTCAGCTATTCACATTAAGTGACGTTAAGAATAATCCATATCTGAAGTATCATAAACCGTTCGGGATTATTCTCCATTTTTAAGTGGGGCATATGTCAGACTTAGACAAAATAAGTTCAAATCTCAGCCAGACTGTTTCTGTTTGCGGTTTTGTTCAGTGTTCATGAACTACATGGGGCGGAA
Organism: Conus ventricosus; assembly: GCA_018398815.1. Lineage (NCBI taxonomy): Eukaryota > Metazoa > Mollusca > Gastropoda > Neogastropoda > Conidae > Conus > Conus ventricosus. The sequence goes on along the minus strand of CM031598.1, from coordinate 58,017,670 downwards.
AGAGCTCAGCTGGTAGTAGAGCTCCGGACCGATAATCGTGATGATCCTGGGGTTGCGGGTTCGAATCTCCGCCGGCCTGTTTCGTACAGGTGGATTTTTTTCCCTCGGAGTTAACCTTTTTTTTTTTTTTTTTTTTTTTTTGTGCTGTCCCAACCTCTGCGCCACCTCAGAGGCAGTGCACCCACGCCGCTCATTCCGACACCCCGTCCACAGCCACAGCCCGGTCAGGCCCTGCCGCAGCCCCGGCACCGGCAATCCACAGGGAGCAGTCAAGGTCAAGTCGTCAAGAAACAACCCACCGGAGGAGACACTGCACTGCTGCCGAGTCACTTCGGTGGTGTTCAGTGGCGCCTGTTCTGATCTAACATACGCAGGACACCACCTACTAAGCCCCTACTGACGACAATAATTGCTTAGTCGCGGAGCCGGCGTGAGTGAGCTCTCCCTCCGGAGGGCGCCACCACGTCCGTCCAACGAGAGCCCCCATGGACTCGCCGATACCGGTGACCCCGACAGAACCAAACCAAGGCCACAGACGTGGAGAGGATATCGAAACTGAGGTCACCAGGAGAGCAGGGCATGAAGGGCCACAGAATCTCAGACTTTTTTTTAATGCTGATCGATCAGAATGAGGATGATTACGATGATGCTACGGATTTCCATTTCGGTCTGAGACTACATGACAGGGCTGTACTCTACGCTTCCTTTCATAATATATTCCTGGTGTCAAGTAGGCCCGAGAGATACAGGCACCTGCAGTGTTGGTCAGGAAATTTGAACAACACTCTCAGAAACGCATCCATTAAGTGGATGAAACTCGACCGTGTGGTCCCAGTCTTCCCAACTGAGTCCGCAGCAAACTCAACTCTGGGTAGGAGCCGGTCGGGGCAGAAAATCCCACATGAGTCTGATACCCCGACCTCCCAGCCGGGAGTCCGCGACGCTAACCACTTCGCCTGGTTCCTCGGAGTTAACATTTGTTCTGAGTCTATTTCCCCAAAAGTCTTTCGAATGAGACTTTAAATCGAGCTTCCGTGTGTGAACGCACGCATAATGTCTTGCACACACAGACACACACACAAAATCCCATCACAACATTTCAGAAGAGAAGCTGGCCAGTTTGGCCGTTGGTATGAATGACACGTCACACACAGCATGCACCCTGCTCCAAAAAATCGTAAGAATGAAGGAAGGAAACTGAGTGACTGACACTGACTGAATGACGCGGGATACGACTGAAGGCGCCGGCAGGCAGCTGCTCTGTCGGCTCTACCCAGGTAGACAGCCCGTCATGTAAACGAGAGTGTTTGTAAGGCGCTTAGAGCTTGGTGTCTTGCCGAGTATAGGCGCTATATGAGTACTCTTAAAAACGATAGCAGCAGTAGTAGTGATAATAATAATGACGAATACAATAATATAATAATAATAATAATAATAATAGTAATAACAATAATGACGATGATGATAATAATAATAATAATAATAATAATATAATAATAATATCATAACAACTTATAATAATCCAGACACTCTACCACATATCCTACATCACACAATAATGTATAAAATGCTCACAAGATAACTGTCTTTTTCGTTTACCAACTGTGTGTTATCTCCAGACTGTGACGGCTCATGCCCATTCCCATTCACAATTCACATTCGTTTGATTATATGGTCTTCTGTCATCATATTGGTAACATTTTCGAAGAAACGTTCATGACATAAGGAGAAATGGAAACATCACTCCCTCTCTCTCTCTCCTCCCTCATAGGACACAGAGAGAGAGAGAGAGAGAGAGAGAGAGAGAGAGAGAGAGAGAGAGAGAGAGAGAGAGAGAGAGACAGAGACAGAGAGAAACGGAGAGATGGTGATGGTGGTTTGTGGTAGTAGAAAGGACAAAAACAAACAAGATTTTTTTTAATTACTCATGGTAATAAATAAGAATGTGCTAGGTGAGGACAGACAGACAGACAGACAGACAGACAGACACACACACACACACACACACACACACACACACACACACACACACACCACACACCACATGCACGCATGCACGCACACATACACACACAAGAATGAGCAAGGTGAGGACACACACACACACACACGATCGCGCGCGCAAACACACACACACCACACACACACACACACACACACACACACACACACACACACAAGAATGTGCAAGGCGTGACACACACACACACACACACACACACACACACACACACACACACACACACAAGACTGTGCAAGGCGCGCGCGTGCGCTCTCACACACACACACACACACACACACACACCACACACACACCACCACCACCACACACACGCGCGGCGCGCGCTCGATTTGTTTTGAAAGATAAGAGCGATGGACTAAGACGGAGAACTGTGTCCGCGCTCAGTGCCGAACAAGTGAATGCTTTTGCACAGTGTTTCTCTCCCTTGTATTCGAGGAGAAAGAGGGGGCGGGGGGGGGGGGGGGGGGGGGGGGGGGTCAATGAGAGGAGAAGAGGAAAATTGGGGTTCTCAGCCGAAGAACAGGGAAACTGTAATGGAACGTGAAAACTTCGAAATATCAGAGGTCGCTAGATTAAATGAAAAATAGTCCTGCATGTGTGAACAGATTTTTGTTGTTGTTTTTGGATAAAATGAAGCATAAATTGTCTGTGGATTTGGCGTTAATAAATTAGTGCAATGCTACATGACCACATAGACAGCGCAAATACGAATGAACTGTGGGCTCTTGTGTCCATACGTTCTGGTTGCGGCACAGGGACTTGTGAATGGAAAGTCTTGTAGAAACAACAGAAAAGAAGTGTGGCCATGTGGAACGTCCTTGTACATAAAAACAAGATGCAAAGCATATAAACGTACTCCCAGTTTGGTGGTAAAAATTTTGTATGTAAGAGAAAAAAATATGTTGCTCTCTGTGACGGGGAATTGAACTCCGGTCTCTTGCGTGACAGGCGGGTATAATAACCACTATACTTACCGAGGACCTTACAAGGTTTGGTTACATATGAAATTATAAACCGTTATTGCAAGAAGGGAGACAATTTCCAGTTAGTGAAAAAAAATTTCTCGACAGCGCGGCGGTTATTTCCCTTATCAGACTTGATTTAAAAAAAATTATCATTCATAGCCGTTAGCAACGGCTATTTTGGTAAAATAAAACATCAGGCATCATCCCTAGCCCAAAATGAACATACTACAAATCTGCAGAAAGATCGGCCCAGAAGTTTTGTCTGGAGCGAGTGGAACACATTTTGACCAAGGACAGACATACAGACAGAAGACACACAGATAGCATTTCTTCGTTCCCATTGTAAAGTACTCCCTGTTCTATAAGATCTGGGAGTACAACAACCAAACTGTGTTATATATCTCAGAATCAGGCACACTATGCCTTTAAAGCTGAACTGTGTCGTGGTTTTATTTTTACGATGGTTGATTGTCTGACTGATGTTAATGCTGCTTTGAGACGTCAATGGAGGACATACTTTGCGTTTGGGGACATTACGTATCTGTGGACTCGGTGCTTGTGTAAGCTCAGAAAGAGACTGACGTGCAGTTCTGAGAACACTATGGAAGTATAGGCAATGAGTTTTGTACTTATTCTTTGTTCAACAGAAAGCAGCCCCTTCAAGTTTTATGTGTTATTCTTTGTTCAACAGAAACAAAAAAAAGCATCATCCTCAGTTTTGTACCTTATTCTTTGTACAACAGAATCATCTTCTTCAGTGTTGTACCTTATTCTTTGTTCAACAGAATCATCTTCTTCAGTTTTGTACCTTATTCTTTGTACAACAGAATCATCTTCTTCAGTGATGTACCTTATTCTTTGTTCAACAGAATCATCTTCTTCAGTTTTGTACCTTATTCTTTGTACAACAGAATCATCTTCTTCAGTGTTGTACCTTATTCTTTGTTCAACAGAAAGCAGCCTCTAGAAGTTTTGTGTGTTATTCTTCATTCAACAGAAAGCAAGCCTTTCAGTTTTTGTACCTTCTTCTTTGTTGAACAGAAAGCAGCCTGTTCAGTTTTGTGCCTTATTCTTTTTCAACAGAAAGCAGCCTATTCAGCTTTGTACCTTATTGTTTGTTCAACAGAAACAACACCAAAAAAAAAAAAAAAAAAAAAAAAAAAGAAAGGAAAAGAAAAGAAAAAGCAGCCTCCTCATTTCTGTACCTATATTCTGTGATCAACAGAAAGCTTCTAAACTCTTTAGACTCCAAGGGGGTCGGGTCGCACGTCATGGCTGCTGAAGGCTCTTCTTCTGTCATGTTCCTGTCGATGCGGTTCGCAGGGAGGGGCGTCATCTCCTTGAGAGACGTCTGTGAGAGATGATTAAAGCTATCAGGCAATGACACATCAACCGCCGCCAAGCAATACGGACCAGGAGGGGTTACGGAACAAACGAACACATCCATGTCGTAGCGCTGCTGACGACAGCATGACAAGCAGAGATGCTACGGCTGAAAGACACAGAGAGGTGATCAGTGGGAAAGGTGTTGAACAGAACCGTGACCAATGTGAAGAGGCAGTCCGGTCACAGGGGTGGCAAGGGAAGCAGCAGCGATCAACCTCAGGAGGCGTGGAGAGGCGAAGGTGGTAAGAGGAAGCAAGACCAACACGAAGAGACTATTGGTTAGAAAGGCGCTAAGAGGAAGAGTGACCAGCACGGGCAGGTGTCCTCGGTCTTCCAGGTCTTGCTCCAGTCCACCACACCCTCAGTCTTCCAGATCCCCCACCAGGCCAGCAGACAATCAGTCTTCCAGGTCCCCCATCAGGCCAGCAGACAATCAGTCTTCCAGGTCCCCCACCAGGCCAGCAGACAATCAGTCTTCCAGGTCCCCCACACAAGACAAGCAGATCCTCAGTCTTCCCGGTCCCCTATCAGGCCAGCAGATCCTCAGTCTTCCAGGTCCCCACACAAGACCAGCAGATCCTGTCTTCCAGATCCCCCACCAGGCCAGCAGATCCTCAGTCTTCCAGGTCCCCCACACAAGACCAGCAGATCCTCAGTCTTCCAGGTCCCCCACAGCCACAGACCTCAGTTCCAGATCCCCAGCCACAGCTCGTCTTCCAGGTCCCCCACACAAGACCAGCAGGTCCTCAGTCTTCCAGGTTCCCTATCAGGCCAGCAGATCCTCAGTCTTCCAGGTCCCCCACCAGGCCAGCAGATCCTCAGTCTTCCAGGTCCCCTACCAGGCCAGCAGATCCTCAGTCTTCCAGGTCCCGCACGAGACCAGCAGACCCTCAGTCTTCCGGGTCTTGCTCCATTCCACCCCTCCCTCAATCTTTCAGGTCCCACCCCAGTTTATTAGACACCCAGTCCTTCGGACCCCGCACCAGCTCACCATACCCTCAGTCTCCCTGGTCCGATATTAGCTCACCTGAACATCAGTCTTCCAGGTCCCGCGCCCCTTCACCTGATCCTCAGTCTTCCAGGTTTCACTAGACACCCAGTCCTCCAGACCCCACACCAGTTCACCATACCTCAGACTCCCTGGTCTGATATCGACTCACCTGATCCTTAACCTTCCAGGTCCACACCCCTTCACCTGATCCTCAATCTCTCAGGTCCCTAACCAGTCCATAGACCCTAAGTCTTCCAGGCCTGCAGTTGTGGGAATGGGCTCTGCTAGCACCGAGACACGGGCACCTGCTGTCACTGAAGCCGTGGTCTCGGACACACGGTGGGATGGTCAGCCTATACCTCTTGGGGACTTCGCATCCCTTCAGGATGACTCAAGCATGTTCAGTTCTGATGCAGAAAGCACGTCGGAACTGCACGCAACCGTGGAGCAGATCAGCAGTCGACTGGAGCAGGACTCTGACGCTTCGGGTCATTGAGTACCATGTCACCGGCAGTCGCCGCAAAGTCAGTGTCCAGGACCTCATCCCCAACCTCTTCGGTAACAGCAGTTATCTTCAACAGCAGTGAACGATTCTTCACGGTCACTGACCGTTTCAAATCGCTGCGACTCATCGTCGCTCTGTGAGAATTGTCGCTCCTGCTGAGGAGAAAAAAAGAAAGAAAGAAAGAAATGAAAGAAGCCAAAATTTGGAGCCAACAGGCAAGGAAAAAAAAAAACCTGGAGAGATTCGCCACTGCAATACAAGAGCTTTCTTCCGTCACAATATGGACGCTGATTGATTGAAATCTAATGACACAATGGTAGCCATTGTCATACCAAAGCGTTCTTTTACATCTCTCTCTGTCTCTCTCTCCCTGTTTTCTCTCTCGTCTCTCTCTCTGTCTCTCTCTCTCTATATAAATGTGTGTGTGTGTGTGTGTGTGTGTGTGTGTGTGTGTGTGTGTGTGTGTGTGTGTGTGTGTAGCAACCAAACTGCCCTGAGAATAGTATATATACGATATCGTGTGTGGTGTGTGGTGTGTGTGGGTGTGGTGTGTGTGTGGGTGTGTGGTGTGTGTGTGTGTGTGTGTGTGTGTGGTGTGTGTGCAACCAAACTGCCTAAGAATGGTACTACGATATCGGGTACGAGAGAATTTTTCCGTAGCAGTCGTCTCGATCACTTCTTTAATTTTTGTTTGAAAGAGTTGTTTTGAGCACAGCTTCTGTAGGCAAGCTTCCACAGGCTAATGCATTGTGAATAGGAATCGGGGGAACAGACAAATGAATGACATAATATTCCAGACAAAGAAATGGACACTTGGATTTCGGTTCTTTTTGTATCCATTTAATCTTTACTCACAAATATTTCTTTTTTTTTTCTGCAGTAACATATCATTTGAGAATGTCATTGACGAAGGCATAAGTCTGGAATATTTGCCATTAAATACAGCTGTTTCCACCTGTTGTATTTTCCTCTTTTGTTTGGAAATGCACATACACGCACCCCGCAGTCACCACCTCGCTCCACATCCACGGGTATCACCACCCAGCTTCGCCCTCTGGCACTCTCCCTCTTCACCCGTTACACACCTCTTAACTAAAAGCATGCATTTGGTTTAAAGAAAAACAACGACTAACACCTCTCTCTCTCTCTCTCTCTCTCTCTCTCTCTCTATATATATATAATATATATATATATATATATATATAAATTAGAGTTAAAAAGCCACTCAGAATGCTAAAAGTGCTCAACCACGTAGGGAGCGACATACCAGTTTAAAATGGGATTTTAAAATGGAAAAGTAAAACCTACAAAATTGTTTCGAGCCAAATGCTCTCCTCAAATATATACTATTCAAAAACGTACTAGTGTTTGTGTCTTTTGAAGAACAGAGAACATTCATATCAACGTGATTTCTGCACAAACTGACACTTTTTTTAAAAAATCTTATCATGAATTTGCACTTATGGTTTGTGGGAGTTGGCTTCTCGGTCAATGTGATGAGCTTCACAGCTAGTGCGCGACTGCAGCGCGCTGGAGTGAAGGTGTTCCTTTATTTTTACGCTGTTTAGGGCAGCGATTCCCCTTGATATTCCATCAATCTTGCAATGACGATGACAGGAAACCATAACATCAAACGACTATGAATTGATAATAATGAATACTTATATAGCGCCTATTCTCGGCTAGAGACCAAGCTCTAAGCGCTTTACAATCAACTCTCGTTTACACGACGGGCTGCCTACCTGGGTAGTGCCGACTGAGGAGCTGCCAGCTGGCGCTTCATTCAGTCGTTTCCCGTGTTATCCAGTCAATATCGTTCACTCATTTTCCTTACTTCCTTCATTCTTTCCCTATCTCACGGAGGGTGCATGCTATGTGTAACGTGTCATCCATACCAACGGCCAAACTGGCCTACTCTTCCGAAAGTTGGTGATGGGATTTTACGTGTGTGCAAGATATTATGCGTGCGTTCACACACAGAACCTCGGTTTATAGTCTCATTCGAAGGACTGTATGGGAAATGGAGTCAGAACCAGTATTAACTCCGAGGGAAAGCTCCCCCTGTACCAAACGCCCCGGCGGAGATTCAAACCCGCAACCCCAGGATCACGAAGATTACGAGTCTGGCGCTCTACCAACTGAGCTATTCCGGCTCCCATCGAATATATCGAGCATAAGCGATCAGAGATGATACACAGTTAATAAATGAAAGAGATAGTGACCGTTTGAGCATTTTATTAAATTTGCCAGATGAAGGCTATATGTGGTAACGTGCTGGATTGTTTGAAAACACTGGGAAAAGAAAAATCGCTAACAGAAGCAGTCTGGCCGAGTTGTACAATATTGTCTAAAGTCAGATACATGCACCACTTAAAATTGGACTGAAATCCCATACAGTTTGGAACACTTTATACATGGCATGTTGCTGATCTTGAATAAGTAGAGTTTGACAAACTTCAAGATTTAAAAGTCTCCTTTAGAGTGAGGACATCGTATTCGGTAGCATGGAAACTGATTTAAATCAGAGCTAACATATCCATGGCTTTTGTTACAACCTCCAAACCGCTTTATGGATATGTTTCTCTCTCTCTCTCCTCTCTCTCTCTCTCTCTCTCTCTCTCTCTCTCTCTCCACACACCACACACACACACACACACACACACACACACACACACACACACACCACCCCCACCACCACCACCACCACTCCACTCACCTCACGCACACACCACGCACCACCACGCACCACCACCACCACACATACACACAACCACACCACCGCCACCACCACCATCACACCACCACCCACTCGCCACCACCCAACCCCGAGCGGAACAAGGGCTGACAACTCTCTCACAATGGTCTGCAGGTAGTTGAGAGCAGGGGCCGCGGGGTCGGCTGTGGAGGCCCATTTCTGCGCCAGGTGGCGGGCCCCGTACAGAGAGTCAGTGCGGCTCCATCGGACAAAGGCCTCCTCCCCATCAAAGAAGATGAACTGCAGGGTCCGCCCCTGGAACTGTGGAAGGAAAGATCAGTTGTTGTTTTTTTTTAAAGAAAAGAGAGACGGTAGTTAGTTAGTGGGTAGGGGGGTTCCTAGTGGGGTGAGGGGAATGGGTGAGAAGGAGGAGGAGGGGATGGGAGAAAGAGGGTGGAGAGAGGGAGGGGAGAGAGAGACAGACAGAGCTAGAGACAGACTATCTGATAGATAGAGAGAGACAGAGACAAACAGACAAACAGAGAGAGATAGAGATAGATAGATAGATAGATAGAGAGAGAGAGAGAGACAGACAGACAGACAGACAGACAGACAGACAGACACACACACACACACACACACACACACACACACACACACACACACACACACACCACACACACAGAGACTGCCAGCTAGCCAGCCAGACAGTCAGACGCACAGAGAGAGAGAGAGAGAGAGTGAGAGAGAGAGAGAGAGAG
>CM031598.1:57995844-58000844 GCA_018398815.1 Conus ventricosus | reverse complement strand
TGTACACAGGCTTAGCCCAGTGAGGACTAAAATACCAGTTTCAAAAGTGTACATCGGTTATAAATAACCGTTAAAACCGTTATTTCGCCTTTATTTCTTATCTCATAAAGCACTTGGCTGATTTATAAGCGTTTGGAAAACTGGGAGTACGTTTATATGCTCGCATCTTGTTTTTTTTTTTTTCTTCTCTTATTTACCTGTTTCTTTTACTTTTTTTTCATTCGTTATGTTTTCTTCAGTTGCAAACGATATCCTAGTGGAAAATAACTATCTAAACAGTACATTGCTGGTACTTATTACACAATGCTGAAAACGAAATAAATGATAGGACAGAATGACCTACTTCAGAATTTTTTTTTTTTTAACACGGGGTTTGACTCGGGGGGGGGGGGGGGGGGGGGGGGAAAAAAGTCGGTTTTAGATGCAATTATTGTGTACGGTTCGAAGTATGAGAAAAAAACAGACATCATGTGCTTCAAGAAAGTAAAAGTACGTTTAACGTCGTGGTTTATATATTTTGTCTCTGAACACGTTAATTCTACGAAAAGATTCAAGTGTACGTTTCATGCTTAAGTGACATAGAAAAGTTGTTTCAAAATCGAACGCACATTAAAGTTTTAAGCCGCGCGGGCGCATGCCCGACACACACACACACACACACACACACACACACACACACACACACACACACTTGTACACAGGATTCAAAGTTAGCGTTGGTCACAGGCCACCGCAACAAAATTTTCACTGCGCAGCAAGACGATTACCTACTTACAGACTTTTTTTCTCTTTTTTTTTTTCAAACAACCGCCATCGGCAACACATGTTTCTCTCCCTCCTGGCAAAATCCATGCCTATATATTTAAACTATATCTTCTAATACTAAAACGCAGACAGACACACACACACACACACACAACACACACACACCACACACACACACACACACACACACAGACACATACAGACACACACACACACACACACACACACACACACACACACACACACACACACTCTGAGAGAGAGAGAGAGAGAGAGAGAGAGAGATAGAGAGAGAGAGAGAGAGAGAGCTAAGATCGAAATGAGACTTCAAAAGAAAATACTGCGTTTATAACATCTGCAGTTTTCCTCACACACACACACACACACACACACACACACACACACACACACACACACACTCTCTCCTCTCTCTCTCTCTTTCTCTCTGTCTCTCTCACACACACACACATACACGCACGCACACACACACACACACACACACACACACACACACACACACACACACACATCACGCCACACACACACACACACACACACAAAGAGAGAGAGAGAGAGAGAGAGAGAGAGAGAGAGAGAGAGAGAGAGAGAGAGAGAGAGAGAGAGAGAGAACACTGAACATGTTTAATGTCATTAGCTATGCAGCCTTAGTGACATGGGGGTAAAGCACGAAATAATCATATCGAAAACAAAAGTAGCAACATAAAAGAAACATCCATCAATTGGAAGCTTGAAATACCAGCAGAATGGGCCAGTATCATGACCATCCAGTTTAATAATATTCGTAAAAGTAAATATGTAAATACGATACCCAAAATATTTTACTACTTCCTGAACCATTCATTTTTCAATTGCACATCGTAAGTTCTAATTGCTGATAACTTCTGAGCGAATCTTCAATGCCTCTGCAATGTATCTGGCAAGTGATTTCACTGAATTATCATCATAATTCAGTTTCAGAATTCCAAATGTGTCCTGATTTATGGCAACATTCTTTGAAAAACTACACACTTATCTCGTACAGCACTGTAATTTCTACAATGAAACAAAAAATGCGATTCATCCTCCCTAAGGAAGCCACACAATGGACACGGTGACGCTGTAGATGACTCAGTATAGAACCATCTTTTATGGCGTTTAGACCAAGAGTCCTTGTTCTAAGTCTGGATAGACAAATTTTATGCCATCTGTTCGTTAATACTGAAATATACTTTTCCGTTTCAAATATACTTTTAAAGCCATAAAACCAGTTATATTTGTCCGTGTTTTCCATTTTAGAATGCCAGTTTTGTTTATATGAAGCTATCATCCTGTCTTTGAATTCCAGAATAAAGCCGTCCTCGTAACCAACTCCCTGGCACATCCATACAATCCCAAATCCATGAGTAGTCAAGATCTTCTTAACAGAATATACCCAATTTTCTTTTCCTCGTTCATGTTCATTCAATAACATTTCATAAGCCTGTTTACAAAGTCTTGAGGCAGGAAGCCTCAGTAGTTTTAGCCAGTATTTTATGCATTTAATGTTGGACCTAATATACAGTGGGTATCTGCCTGTTTCTCCATAAGTTACAGTATTCGAAGAATGTAGGGGAACATTTAAAAAGCGCTTAATTGCAAACGTATGAACTTTTTCTAAATCTTTGTTGTTGTGAAGTCCCCATATTTCAGCACCATATGTAAGAACTGGCTCAATTTTGGCATCAAAGAGTTTCCAGAATATTCTTGAATCAAGTGAGTTAAGTTTGTGCAAAGCTCTTAAGATCTCTGTGACACCTTTTTTTTCCTTTTCTACAAGTCTCTGTTACTGCGTTTTGTAAACTCAACTTTGTTGTAAAAATCATGCCTAAATACTTGTAGGAATTAGTTACTTTAACCTCACTAGTGCCATAAAACCATTTTTCATGACGGGAAAGATGACCACCCTTTCTAAATACCATTATATTAGTTTTATCAAGGTTAACATTTAAAAAAAGACGATCTGCCTCTTGCTTTAACCTATTTAACTGATTCTGAAGACCTACAGTAGTGCTGGACAACATTATTACATCATCTGCAAATAGCATAAGAAAAAATTCAGCCGCTCCTGGGATCATTTGAATACCATGTTTTCCATTTTTACTTATCTCCACTGCCAATTCATTAATAAAAAATGAAAACAAAAGTGGACTTAGTAAACAACCCTGCTTCACTCCTTGTGGACAGTTAAAGACATCTGAATAAACACACCTATCCCGCACGCATGCTAACACAGAATCGTATACACCACGGAGAGCCATGTACAGCTTGCCATCCACTCCACTTTTACGTAAATTAATCCACAGCATATTTCGATTCACGGAGTCGAAAGCCTTTCTAAAGTCCACAAAAGCGACATACAATTTTTTGTTTTTCAATAAATGCGTTTGAATTAGTGCGAAAAGGGTAAATATATGGTCTGTAGTGCTATAACCTGATCGAAACCCAGCCTGTTCTTCAATGATTTTTTCCTCCCGTTCTGCCCATATTGTCAGTCTTCTATTTAAAATATGAGTATAGATTTTGCTAACGACACTTGTAAGCGCAACACCACGGTAATTGTCTGGGTTGTTAGGATCTCCCTTTTTGTGAATAGGAATAAGTATAGACCTGGCCCAAAGTGCAGGGAAGTTTCCATCGTTAAACATTCTGTTAAATAACATGACAAGGAAATCAATTATCTTTGAGTTGGCATGTTTCAGCATTTCACCTAAAATCATGTCTGGGCCTGCACTTTTTCCTGATTTTAATCTTTTTATACTGTCAGTTACCTCTTTTTTGCTTATCCAATCATTGAACAAAGGTTCTTCAAAATCTCCAGCATCCTCAATCACTATAACATTATCATCGCTTCTGTTATCTATAGTCCCAAAGACTGCAGAAAAGTGATCAAAACCATTGTTGCGAACTTATATCATTATAAACAAAGGACTTTCTATTAACTGATCTAATTATTTTCCAAAATAAACTTGAATCTTTAATTGAATTTTTCAGCATTTGTAATTTTGCTTCTTCAAATTCATGTTCTTTTTTTTTTCAAGTGCCCATATTCCCTTCTTTCATTTACATACCTTTCCCCGTGTGTTTTTATATTTTCTTCACTTTTACACCTTTGAAAACTTTTAGAAGACCTTTAACTATTCTTTTCTTTTTTTCACACTCATCATCAAACCATTCATTGCATTCTTTCTTTCTATTTTCCAACTGTTCGAACCATGCACTCAGCGGCTCCACGCAACGCACGTGAAAAAATATCAACACAAGCATTAATGTCAGTAGATAACAAATCAACGGCATTTTGTAGACCATCTTTGAAAGTATGACTGTTAAGCTCATTTTTATAACATTCTATGTATTCGTCGGACCACACTATCCGTTCTTCACCTTTCTGAGATGAAATACTTTCCTTATTGCCCAAAGCGTTTTTCCATTTCAATTCTATTGGCAAATGCCAGGAGAATAACTTGTCACCAACACACATATTTGCATTTTTTTAACAAACAATCAGAAACAAGAAAATAATCAATTACACTGCATCCTTGTGGTGACACAAAAGTAAAATCTCCTTCAGAATCACTTTCACAAAAACCATTCAAAATCATAAGATCAAATAAACAACAAGATCCAACAGGGATTTCCCGAAATTATTTATAGTAGTATCCTTTGAACGATGCACGTTTACCTCAGCTTCGTTGCTGTTATGACCGAATTCAGAAACACAACCCATTTCTTCCACATCCGATTGCTCACAGCCTGTCCGTGCATTTAAGTCTCCCCACACTAACATGTATGCATCATCATCCTGCATATGTTCCAATAAACATTCTTCCAACATTAAAATGCCATCTTTCAAATTTGTTCGTTCGTACAATGGCCCCCCTTCTGGTACTACATAAGTTGACACAAGGACAACATCTTTTTTCTAACCTGAAAACACTTTTATTAACTTTTAGAACGACAGTATTTTCACACACAATGTCTATTTTTTTTCACAAACCGTTCTAAGCATTTCTTTATTAATACTAGTACACCACCTGATTTTCTTCCGTGCTGTGATAATTTTTTTTGCAGGAGCAAAAAACTTTAAATAATCAGGAAAAATACTGTTATAATCAAAGGAAGCATCAGCGAATGTTTCTGTTAGGCAAATGAAATGAAAAGAATTGACATAATTAATAAACATAACGTCTGACAATTTC
>CM031598.1:57915844-57990844 GCA_018398815.1 Conus ventricosus | reverse complement strand
TGTGTGTGTGTGTGTGTGTGTGTGTGTGTGCGTGCGTTTTGTGCGTGCGTGCGTGCGTGTGCATTCTGAATTCAAATAGTCTTTTGAGGCGTCGTCGTCGTCGTCGTCGTCGTCACTCTCCCCCCCCCCTCCCCCCCCCCCCCCTCTCTTTTGTGCGTTGTACTCCAGCTGGTTGTTTTTTTTAAAGTCTCTCCTTCCTCTCTATGGCCCCCCCCCCCCCTCTCTCTCTCTCTCTCTCTCTCTCTCTTCTCCCTTTATTCCTCTTCTCTTCTGCAGGACACACAAACAAATGAACTGAATTACACATGAAGATAAGCTGAATTGATTAAACCTTCTGGAACAGTAAAACGGTGTGGAAGGATGCTGACGTCTCTATGACAAATTTTAAATAAATGTAGCGAACCGCCCAGAGAACGTGGGCAAACGAGTCACAAGACAAAACACAACGCGATTCGACCTCTTATTCTTCCTCGGGGGAGACATAAACGAATAAAACAACGAAAATTCACTTAGCTTGATCGCTTCAGATCGCTTAGGTCAGCGTTGAACGCTTTTCTTCCTTGCTGCCCTAGCGTCTGAAGCGATCAGGCTAAGTGAATTTTCGTTTTTTTATTCGTTTATGTCTCACCCGAGGAAGACCTAAGGAGGTCGAAACCGTTGTGTTTTGTCTTGTGATCGTTTGTCACGTTCTCTGCGCGGTTCGCTAACATTTATTAAGATTCCGCCTGCAGTCGTCTCGCTTTTCAACTGTCTCTATGACAAATTTATGCTGAACCGATGGTGAACGCACCATGCTGGTCTGCTAAACCGTCGCAATGACCTATGCTTCTGCATTATCCTGAAACACGTTAAAATTTCCCGCAGTGTATATTTTTGATAAGAAAAAAAATAGTCAAAAATCCCTTTTCCATTTACATCTTGGGAAACACTGACAAATTTGCTGCTGGATTAAACGGTTATTTCGTTTCCTCCTAAATAAAAAATTTAATAATTTTTTGTTTTTTTTGGAAATTTAACGGGGAGCAAGTTCCTTTTTCAGCAAGATAACACGTTTCCTGTTTTTGGTCCAGTTTCGCTTTTCGTTTTTGCTTAGATGAAACGCCCTTTTTTCTTCATTTTTCATTTTACAGGGGGTTTTGCTGTGAAACCCCCCGCATCCAAAACCAAGCCACCCATCTCCAAATAAGAACCCCCCAGTTTCCACCACAAAAAAACCGATCCACAAAACAAAATAATAAAACCCATTAACCCAAAAAACCCCCATCCACCCCCCGGCCAATTAACCACCCAGACCCACCAAATCCCCAGTCTCCCAACACACATAAAACCACCCAGTCACCCAACACAGAACCACCCAGTATCCAACACAAAAAAACCCCCAGTCACCAAAACACATAAAACCCCCCCATCACCCCCACACATAATATCACCCATCATCCCAAAAACACATAAAAACCCCCCCGTCATCCAACACATAAAACCACCAGTCATCCAACACAAAGAACCACCCAGCATCCACACCATAAAACACCCATCTCCAACACATAAAACCACCCATCATCCACAAAACATAAAACCACCCAGTATCCACACACAAAATAAAACCATCCATTCCCCAAACCAAAACATAAAAAAACCACCCGTCCCCCAACCACACATAAAACCCCCCATACCCCAAACACAATAAACCACCCGCACCCAAACCACACATTAACCACCCCATCACCCCAACCACTAATAACCCCCCAAACCCCAACCCCCACAAACACATAAAACCCCCGTCACCCACACACAAAAAATAACCCCCCCAGTCACCCAACACACATAAAACCACCCAGTCATCCCAACACACAAAAAACCCCCCAGCATCCCAACCCAACAAAATAACCACCCATCACCCCAACACACAAAAACCACCCAGTCACCCCAAAAACCACACAATAAAACCACCCTCACCCAAACCACACTAAAAACCACCCAGCATCAACACACATAATAACCACCCGTCACCCCAAAACAAAAAATAATAACCCCCCCATCATCACACACACAAAATAACCACCCAGCCCCCAAAACCACATAAAAACCACCCATCACCCCCCCCCACAAATAACCCCCCATCACCAACACACAAAAAACCACCCAGTCATCCACACCACAAATAACCCCCAGTCACCCACACACATAAAAACCCACCCATCACCCCAACACACACATAAAAAACCACCCAGCCCCCCCCCAACACAAAACATAACCACCCGTCACCCAACCACACTAAAAAAAAACCCATTTCATCCACACACACAAATAACCACCCAGTCACCCCCAACACACAAAAACCACCCAGTCATCAACACACACTAATAACCACCCATCATCAACACCAAAATAACCACCCAGTCATCAACACACACATAAAACCCACCCTTCATCCACACCACAAAATAACCCCCCCATCAACACACACACATAAAAACCACCCATCATCCACAACACAAAAACCACCCAGTCACCACACACACATAATAACCCCCCAGTCACCCCAAACACCACATAATACCACCCATCACAACCCCACATAAAACCACCCATCATCCACACACACATAATAACCACCCATCATCCAACAAAACACAAATAACCACCCAGTCACCCCCAACACACATAATAACCCCCCAGTCATCCCAACACACCATAAAACCACCATAACCCCAACACACATAAAACCACCCAGTCACCAACCCCCCTAAAAACCCACCCAGTAAACCCACACACACAAAATAACCACCCGTCATCCACACACACTAATAACCACCCAGTCACCCAAACACACATAATAACCCCCCATCATCCCAACACCACATAAAAACCCACCCAGTAAACCCCCAACACACATAAAAACCACCCATCTCCAACCACACAAAAAACCACCCAGTCATCCCAAACACATAATAACCCCCCTCACCCAACACCCAAATAACCACCCTCATCCACACACACATAAAACCACCCATCACCACACAACATAATACCACCCTTCACCCCAACACACACTAATACCACCCAGTCATCCCAACAACAAATAACCACCCACATCCAACACAACAAAACCCACCCAGCACCCCACCAACATAAAAACCCCCCCCGTCATCCCAACACACACATAAAAACCACCCAGTCCCCCAACACACACATAATACTACCATCATCCCAACACACACTAAAACACCCATCATCCCAACACACACATAATAACCACCCAGCCCTCCCAACACAACATAATAACCACCCATCACCCAACACATATGATCCTCAGGCACATGTCACATCCCTATGATACGTTTCATGGTGGTTTATGGGTTTCTGGATAAATTTTTTTTTGGTACATCGAAAGGGGCCGACAAAAGACCTGCATATGCCGAAATAATAAAAAAAAAAAAAAAAAATAAAAAATATTAAAAAAAAGACCCCCGACATTTTAACAAATTTGGGCCCCATATTATGTGCCTAGCTCAAACAACCCACACACACCCCCCCCACACAACACACACAACACAACCAAAACCAACCCACCCCCCCCCCCCCCAATTGTTTCTAATCCTTTTGATCCCCGTTTAAAAATTTGATTGTCTTTAATAGGCCGGGTTTCCCCTTTTTTGGCTTTTTTTTTTTGGGGGTTTTTCCCCCTTTTTTTTGTGTTTCTTGCGAAAAGCAACATTTTTTCGGGCTGCCCCAGGCGATGTGCCACGACCTTTTTCTTGCCGCAAATGTGTGTGTGTGTGTTGTGTGTGGGCCCCTGATGACAGACAAACGCGTGGACAGACGGAATGGCCTCATACATCACTCCTGAAAGCTGAGCTTTGTTCCTCGCCGTCACTGGCAGGCACAAATCCCTGGACACTCTAGTTATGTCCGTAGCGTCCGTTGCATTTTTTCAGAATAGAAACACTTCAAGAATGTTCTATATTCGGGGGGGGGGGTGAGGAGGGAGAAGGGGGAGGGGGAGAAGGGGACGGATGAGAGGGGTAAGAGAGTATCCAGATATTAGGACATTTGAGGAAAAAGAATTCTGGTGAAAAATCCGCTAAATACCCATTTGCCTAAGACACTTAGCTGAAATGATTTCTATGCTGAGGTTAATCATGACAGACACTTAATGTTCTTGTTCTCACGATGTTGTGAGTATTCTGTAACGGGCTTATTTCTGAGCACCATCTGTTACTTGACCGTCCAGTTCTAACGAAGATTTTTGTGCAGAAATTTCTACGATTCTCAGCAATCAAAAATATAGATCACAGTTTGATTGATCCATGAATTACCAACAATGCAGCTGGCCACGCCCAAACGGACGTCACTGGGTTACTAAGAATGTTTCAGTTGCTGACATCTTAGGTTCTCTATAATGATGCTGCACAGGTATACGTGCAAATTAGCGCGCGTGTGTTTCTATACCTGCTTGTCGTCTAACAGCATAATGACGAAGAAACGATGTGAAATGATGTGAAATGAATGTCCGCGGCACAAACCTGGCGCAGGACTGGGAAATGGGCACGGGTGCTGGAAAATAAGGAACGGACAAAGCACAAGTCCTGAAAATAGGTGAGACGATCAGGTAAATCATGCACAAATGTTGACAGAGTCTCTTGAAAAAAAACAAATGGCAGAATGATGGCACGGGTTTGGGGGAATTATGACACCTATGACAGTATGAGAGAGTTCTTATTTTTCGTTCCACAGATGAAGTGTCAAGTTCTGGAACTAATGAGGGGACCATTGTATAGATATATGCAGATAAAGAAGTGACAACACATGTTTTGAACACGATGATGGCATGTCATTAACAACTGTACATTATATCTGGAAAAACAGTGATGGCACAGATATAAGAACAACAACTATAATGACCAGTGTTTTAGAATTGATGAAGTGATGGCACACCCACAGTACCACCCTGGTTGTCTTAGACCCGAGTCTCTAGCACTGAGTACTTTTTACTTATCCCAGTCCCCCTTTGCGAAATAACCTTCCATCTTTAGTTTCTACTTTCACAACCCTGGTTCAAACCCCGTTTGTCCGTGTATATCCGTGTGCGCCTGTATGCGTGCATTAGCTACCACGCGCGAATGCGAGGTGTGTGTGTGTGTGTGTGTGTGTGTGTGTGTGTGTGTGTGTGTGTGTGTGTGTGTGTGTCTGTGTGTGTGTGTGTGTGTCTGTGTGTGTGTGTGTGTCTGTCTGTCTGTCTGTCTGTCTGTCTGTCTGTCTGTCTGTCTATCTATCTATCTATCCATCTATACATGTGTCATCTTTGATTTAACGTCTGTTCACCCAAAGGTGATATTAGACAAAATAAATAAATATCAAATAAAATAATAGTATAGTAAGATAAAATAAATTAAATGAATGAAATAAATTGATTAAAATAAAATAATAGATAGATAAACTAAATAGGATAGAATAATAAAGAAATGTGTGTGTGTGTGTGTGTGTGTGGGGGGGGGGGGGGGGGGGGGGTAGGTAGTGTGTCACTGGATGGGTTTGTATTGTTTGTGGTGATGGTGTATAGTGTCCTTTAGTAATAGTGGAATAATCTGTCCTTCACCCTTTCTTTCTGTCCGTCACGTATTGATCTATTCTATTAGTACATTGACAGATCTGATACATTATAAAGTATCTATAGATTTGGACTGCAAATCAATTCAAGTTATGCGGTCCACAGCCCAGCCAGCCATGAAAGCCATCCCAGGATTGCCACCGTGTAAAAGTTCGATCCCGTAATCTCGAGTTATGGTTAGAAAAATTGACTTGCATACTGCATAGACTATTCAGACTGTTTTAAATATCTTAAATCTAAAAGTAAAAAATTCCCAATGTGTCCTACTATCTTAACAATTAACAGATATAATTTAATAACGCAGGAAAGAACAACAATAAATCAACAAATCAAAGAAAAATGCCAACAGGACTGGAATGCAAAATTTGGGAAAAAATTTTAGAAGCTGAAAGTCATTTACAATTTTTTTCAATGGATAATGGCTCATAAGGTAGCAGCAACGCCCCCTAAAGTTTTAGTAATTAGTGCTTTAATTTCAGAACATGTAGGAGTAAATGCTTTATAGTAATCTGGTTTCCACATATACAATTTACATCTTTAGAAAATTTTGTTCTAAAAGCATTTAGACAAGTTTAAACATCAAAGTTATAATATGTCTGGATTTTGTATTACTAAGATAATGTCAAGAGTAACTTTGAATCTGCGATAGGTTCATTTAATCCTTTTATACAATTTTGTGAATATTGACTGTTTGATGTCATCAGAATATGATCAAATTCATCTTTAGATATTTTTTCAATATGTTTATAGCATTCATGTAAATCTAACTTTATATTCAGCTGTATTGTTCCTTCAACATTACGCGCTGCTCTTTTAGCTGCTCGGTCAACCACTTCATTATAATATATCCCATAATGTGAAGTACCCAATAAAAAGTGATACTGATGTTTTAGTTGATAACTGATGTATTGCATGTTTTATTTCTAGTATCATTTCGAGACGCGTTTTAAATATTTTGACATTTGATAGCTTGTAGTGCAGATTTCGAATCGACACATAATAACACTTTACGTTTGGGCCAGTTTGTTGGAAGATCTATGATATGCTGTACCGCCTTTAATATTGCTACCAATTCAGCAGTAAAAAATGGAGTAATGATCACCGATATGATACTGTTTCACTATGTTTAGTGAAGGGATTACAAATGCTGCCCCTGTCTTGCCCATTTTCGAGGACAGATGTGTGGTGTGTGTATGTGTGCGTGTGTGTGTGTGTGTGTGTCTGTGTGTGTGTGTGTGTGTGTGTGTCTGTGTGTGTGTGTGTGTGTGTGTGTGTGTGTGTCTGTGTGTCTGTCTGTGTGTCTGTCTGTCTGTCTATCTATCTATCTATCTATCTATCCATCCATCTATACATGTGTGTGTGTGTTGTGTGTGTGTGTGGTGTGTGTGTGTGTGTGTGTGTGTGTGTGTGTCTGTCTGTCTGTCTGTCTGTCTGTCTGTCTGTCTGTCTGTCTATCTATCTATCTATCTATCCATCTATACATGTGTGTGTGTGTGTGTGTGTGTGTGTGCGTGCGTGCGTGCGTGCGTGCGTGCGTGCGTGCGTGCGTGTGTGTGTGTGTGTGTGTGTGTGTGTGTGTGTGTGTGTGTGTGTGTGTGTCTGTGTGTGTGTGTGTGTGTGTGTGTGTGTGTGTGTGTGTGTGTGTGAAAATACTGTCGGTGGACAGAGCACCTTTGCGTCTCCCCCCTCCTCCCGCCCCAATCTTTGAAGGCAAGGAGAGAGAGAGAGAGAGAGAGAGAGAGAGTGAGAGGAGAAGAGAGGAGGAGAGAGAGAGAGAGGTTTTAATTATAAAGACCAATGCTCCTTAGAAAGGGCATACATACAAAATCGAGTTCCACTGGGTGATGTGGAAAACTGAAGCTAACAACAGTTTTCGCCGTTTAAAAGACAGTACAAATACGCAGCAAGATGTTTCACTCTTTGTTGTTGTTTTTTTCATTTGTCGATGTCGTTAACAATATTAATTTGAATAAGGAAGGATGTCTACAGAATTTAGGAAGAATATACTGCCGGAAGGGGTCACTTAATTTTGGACAGGAAAGAACAAAATGAACTTCATTTTCGTGCGATTCGCGACATAATGGACACAAAGTCGTACCATCATTTACAATTCTGTAGCCCTGAGAATGTGCATAAATAATCTGAAATGCCAGATATGAATTTTGTTGCAACATAACTCAAATGTTTATTGATAGCCATTGATTGAAATGTTGGAATGCAACGCATAGGATTTAACATTCTGTGAGTAATAGTAGTAGTAGTAGTAAGAGAGAGAGAGAGAGAAGAGAGAGAGAGAGAGAGAGAGAGAGAGAGAGAGACAAGAGAGACAGAGAGAGAGAGAGAGAGAGAGGTTAAAGACGCTTCAAATGATGGTAGGGGCCCCTACTAGTTGGTCTCTTCCTCCCCCACCTGAACAATGAGACCTGCCTCCCCACCCACCCCATCTCCCCCAAGAATCTGGAGATGAAAGCTGTCTGTCACCCCCACCCCCCCCCCCCCCCCCCTACACCGTGCTCTGATAATGAAAATTTAGAAGTCCTGTCGCAGCCGCCCCAACGCCCCCCTCCCCTTAACCCCCCCCCCCCAACTCCCCCCCCCCCCCCCCCCCCGGGTTTGAAAGAAAAAATTAAAAAAATGAAAGGCCCGCCTTCCTCTTTATCATAAAAAATTTTAAAAGACCTTTTAAATCTCCCTGTCCCCTTCCCCCAAATTCTCCATTTAAAAATTTTTTTTTAAATTTCTTTAATTATTGCTTTTAAATTATTATTTTTTTATTATTATTAAATTTTATTTATTTTTGCTATTTTTTTCAAGGGCGGGGTTGTTATCATTTTTAAATCTTTATTATTAATATCATTTTTAACTGTCATTATTAAAAACCTTATTTTTTCTTTTAACCATCATTCCGTCTTTAATAATTTTTACTATTATTATTATCTTTATTGCTGTAAACCTTTAATCATTATAAATCCCCCAAAAAATTTTTACTGTCATTATTACTATTATTTTTTATTTTTACCCATTATTTACGGGCCCTTTAAATTTTAAATTTTTACTGCATTATTTTTTATCATTATTATTCTTTTAGATCTTTTGGGGGCGAAAAAGGGTTTTAAACAACTGCAGTGAGGTTCCGCAAACTACTCCCACTTTAGTTTGCCCTTTCCAATGAAAAATCCCCCCCCCCCCCCCCCCCCCCCCCTTTCCAAATGCCACCGAAAAGCCCAAACCTTGGGTTTTGATGAGGGGTTTTTTTAAATTTAAAAAAGAAATTTTTTTTCCCCCCAAATAAAAATAAAGCCATTTTTTCCCTTTTGCTCCCTTTAACCATACCCAAGTTTTTCCCAAATTTTGCTTGTTTTTTTTCTCCGTACTTCAAAACTCCCCTCACACGAGATTTTTTGGCTTCCCACACTGATAAGGGTTTGTAACAATGTTTTGTTGGGCTCCTCTCTCCTTCTGTTTCTTATCTGAACGGGCCCCGTGAGTGAAGCGCTGCCTTTCTTCCCCCTAAACGAAAGCACAAAAGCAAAAGAGAGAGAGAGAGAGAGAAAACGAGAGAAGAATGAGTAAATTTGTGCGTGTAAAAAGGAAATAAAAACTCTTTTCACGTTTTCCCCTTTTAAAAAACCTCAAAAAAAAAGAGAAAAGGAGAGAGAGAGAGAAAAAAGAGAGCCCCCTCGCGCGGGGGCAAGTGAAAAAAACCCAACTCCCCTCACGCTTTTTTTTCGCGTGCGTGGGGTGGGGCGTCCCGTCCTTTTCGCGTTGTTTTTGAGTTTTCAAGTGTGGTGTGTGTTGGGGTGGTTGGGTGTGGGGGGTGGGTGCAGTGTGTGTTTGTTGTGCTTGTGTTGGGGTAGGTTTACTGCGAAATGAAGTTTTGAAATTTTTGTAAATGGTACATTTCCCTTTTTCGGGGCATTGCATTTTTTCCGCGGGCTTTTTAAAGCGGGAAAACATCAAACACTTTCTGTGTGCAAAAGCCCCCCCCCCCGCCCCCCCCCCCCCCCCCCCCCCCCGAAGGAAGACCCCAAAGGTTCGTGCGTCCTCATTATTGTCTTTGACAGAAAATCACTTTCAGATCGGATCGTTGTCTGTGTTGTCCCCCTGTTGGGGAAACCTCCCCGGCCACTTGATTCCCTTCCCCATTCAAAAAGCTCGGGGCCATTAATCGGGAATGTTTCCTAGTAAATACGTACCCAGTACAGTACCTCCCTTTTTTTCTCTCTTCTCTCTCTCTCTTTCTTCTCTCTCTTCTCCTCTCTCTCCCCTCTCTCTCTCCCCCTCTCCTCTCTCTCTCCTCTCCCCCTCCCCTCCCCTCTTTTCTCTCTCCTCCTCTCTCTCTGAAGATGCTAAAAATGTCCCCACGGTAAAAGGGCAAAGAAAATAAACCCTTTTTTTTTGTTGTTGTGTTTTTCTTCCTGATTTCCCAAAAGATTTGCAAAAGGGTTTTTACCCCCCCCCCCCCCCCAAATGTCTCAAAAAAACCATGTCTTTCAAGGGTTGTACTGCTCATGGCAAATCAAATAAATTAATATTAAAGAAAATGTTTGCATCTATTTGAAAAAACGCATTTAAAAAACGCATTTTTTTTACTCAGTCGAACTAATGTTGGACTGCACACTTAGAATAGAACAAACGCTCCGTCATGTTAAAAATTTAAAAGGTCCCAGTTTTTCCTGCTTATTCAAAAATGTATTGTCAACGAACGTACTTTACCCCCTTTTTCCCGAAAAAATGGGCCCTCCCTATACAAAACACCCCCGCTTTCCCCCCTCTCTCTCTCTCTCCCCTCCTTTTTCTCTCTCCCCTCTCTCTCTCTCTCCCGTTTTGATTTTAATTTAATTTTGGGGTTGGGGCCTAGG
Source organism: Conus ventricosus (assembly GCA_018398815.1). Lineage (NCBI taxonomy): Eukaryota > Metazoa > Mollusca > Gastropoda > Neogastropoda > Conidae > Conus > Conus ventricosus. The sequence goes on along the minus strand of CM031598.1, from coordinate 57,980,371 downwards.
GATACTAAATGTTTTTTTTTTTCTTTAGAAACAAATTTAAAGGAAAAAAGATAATGGGTATCAAAAACTTCTTTTTTTGATAAATGTCGATTTAACGTTTTGGTCTGATCCATGTTGAAAAATGTACCTGATTAATTCAGATTTTTAATTTTTTTTGTGTTTGGGTTTTTTTTTTTGATTTTTGAACAACTTTTTCTGACCATTTTGAACGGGCCGTAGGCCCAAAAAATTAAAAGGCGCGCAATTTGTGCCTTCCCAAAAGTCAGAGTCAAGGGGTCAAGTCCCCTTATGTTTTGTAAAGACCCAAGAAAAGCTCCACAATGGGTTTTAAAACTAAAAAACTCAATCGATTGTAGGACACAATGTCCGAACAAAAAACCATCTTTAAATCCCGGGAAATCTCTCCCCCTCTCTCTCACCCCTCTCTCTCCTCTCTCTCTCCTCTTCTCCTTCTTCTTTTTCCCTCTTCTTCTTCTTTCCCCCTTCCCTTCTCCTTCTTCTTTTTTTCTTCTTTTAAGCGTTGATTCCCTGTTCCCTGACTGCAATCTCAAACCCCAAAAAATCGCAAATTTTGGGGAAAATTTTTGGGGGGTTCACCCTAACAGCAAAGGTACTGATTAAACAAGGGAAAAATAAGCCAGATCAGAAAACCCGTGCCCAGATTTAAAAAAAATCCCCCAATATGTCCTCAATAATATTCTGAACATTCACTTGAACATGGAGGGAACATTTCTCAAGATCCCCCAAACCCTTGTGAACACCAAAAAAACCCCCTTGCAAAGATATTTTACCCGTGTCCCTGACAATCTTTTTGAGGGGGGTGTGTTGTGGGGTGTGGTTTTGTGTGTGTGTGTTCGCGGGGCTGCGTGCGGCTGCGTGCGTGCGTGCGTGTTGTTTTGTGGGGCGTGGTGTGTGTGGTGTGTGGGGGTGTTGTGGTGGTTTTGGGTTTTGTTTTTGTACTTGGGGGGTGCCCCGGCCGATTCCCGAAGACGACAAAGAACAAACCAACAGCAGGGAAAACACCTAACTTTCCCGAAGGAAAAACCCCACACCCCACACACACACACACACACAAACACACACACACACACACACGCACGCACGCACGCACGCACACACACACACACACACACACACACACACACACACACACACACACACACAGGAAGTTAATTTCTCGCTTGCTGTGATACTCCATCACATGCCTTCTTGCTTACTCCTAACCTGAAACAGCCTGTCAAGGAACCCGAGAAGCAATCAGGTCCAAGTCAAACAATAGCAAAATCAATACACTTTCGCCGTTGGTCGTGGGTATTATTAAAGGACCCGCAGTCACGATTTTCACTGAGAAACTGAGTGGGGTTTTCAGCTATATCCACAAAATCTCCTGTGACTTTTTGAAAAAAAAGCTTGGCCCTGCATCTCTATCAAAAACTGTTTTTTTTCCACAAGCAAAGGAGTTCACACACACACACACACACACACACACACACACACACACACACACACACACACAGATGCGTGCGCGCGCACACAGGCACACACACACGCACGCACGCACGCACACGCCACGCACGCACACCCACCCACTCACACACACACATACACATGCGCGCGCACACACACACACGACGCGCGCGCGCGCACACAACAACACACACAAAACTCCACACACACACACACACACACACACACACACACACGCGCGCGCGCGCGCGCACACAACAACACACACACACACACACACACACACACAACAAATACACACGCCACGCACACACACACACACCACACACACACACACACGCACACACACACACACACACACACACAAACACACACACACACACACACACCACACACACACACACACAACACACACACACGGCAGAGCTTTATTCCTGCACGGAAAACACGGGTGCCTGAAGACCCACGACGTACGGCGCGCAGAAAGAATAATGAGGTACAGCACGGCGAAAGTCAAGTCGACTAAGCATCATTTTAAACCAATGAATGAACGTGAAAATAGGACATTATTAAATTTACTTTGTTCTGGTGTGTGTGTGTGTGTGTGTGTGTGTGTGTGTGCGTGCGTGCGTGCGCGCACGCGTGCGTGCGTCGGAATGCATCGTGTGTGCGTGTGTGTGTGTTGTGGGGCGTGCGTGCACGCGCGCGTGTGTGTGTGTATGTGTGTGTGTGTGGTGTGTGTGTGTGGTTTGTGTGTGATGAGTGTGTGTGAGTGTGTGTTTAGTATGACCATGTTGTTACTAGTTGTGGTGAGTGTGTGTTCAGTATGACCTGTTGTTACTAAGGCACACTGAAATATTTCTAACGATAAACAATGGTCTTACGAAACAGACTGAAAATATATTTTCAATTAAACTCCGAATAACTCGGAACTCGCTAAAAAGACTTTTCAGTACAACAAGGCGTTACTCAGACAAAATGAAGACAGTTTTTCACCCGTAATTAGGGCACACCTGAGACACACTGAAGACATTTTTCAGTGTAAGAAAGGTGTTATTGAGACACACTGAATACAATTTTCAGAAATAACAACGGCATTACTGAGACACACTGAATACAATTTTCAGTGTAAGAAAGGTGTTTCTGAAAAACACTGAGGACCATTTTCAGTGTAAAAATGGAGTTACTGAACACACTGAGGACCATTTTCAGTGTAAAAATGGAGTTTACTGAGACACACTGAGGACCATTTTCAGTGTAAAAATGGAGTTACTGAACACACTGGGGAAACCATTTTCAGTGTAAAAATGGAGTTACTGAGACACACTGAGGATCATTTTCAGTGTAAAAATGGAGTTACTGAGACACACTGAGGACCATTTTCAGGGGTAAAAAGGAGTTACTGAGACACACTGAGACCATTTTCAGTGAAAAATGGAGTTACTGGAGACGAAACGAAGACAATTTGCAGGTAAAATGGAGTTACTGAGACACACTGAAGACAAATTTCAGTGTAAAAAAGGAGTACTGAGACACACTGAGGACCATTTCAGTGTAAAAATGGAGTTACTGAGACACACTGAGGACCATTTTCAGGGGTAAAAATGAGTTACTGAGACACACTGAGGACCAATTTCAGTGTAAAAATGGAGTTACTGAGACACACGGAGGACCATTTTCAGTGTAAAAGGAGTTACTGAGACACAATGGGGACCATTTTCAGTGTAAAAATGAGTTACTGAGACACACGAGGAAATTTTCGGTATAAAAATGGATTACTGAGACACACTGAGACTATTTTCAGTGAAATTTGATGGCATACTGTGTCCCCCTGGAAGACCATTTTCAGTGTAACAATGGCGTTACGGAGACACACTGAGGACCATTTTCAGTGTAAAAAGGGGAGTTACTGAAAACACACTGAGGACCCCATTCAGGTGAGGACCATTTCAGTGTAAAATGGAGTTACTGAAACGCACTGAAGACAATTTGCAGTGTAAAATGGAGTTTACTGAGACACACTGAAGACAACTTTCAGTGTAAGGGATGGCATTACTGAGTCCACACTGAAGACCATTTTCAGTGTAACAATGGCCCCTACGGAGACACATTGAAGACAATTATTTTTGTTTAAAAACAATGGCATTACTGGACACACCAAACCAATTTTCAGTTTAACGATGGTATACGAAGACACACTGAAGACAGTTTTCAGTGTAAGAAAAGTGTCACTGAACACACTAAAAATAGATTTTCCATATAATAAGGCGGTAGTGAAACGCATCAAAGATATCTCTCTCCCCTCTCTTCTCTCTCTCCTCTCTATATATATATATATATATAAAATAAATAAAATATATATATAAAATTACGGGAAGACTCTTTAAATGTGTTAGAAGCATGTAAAAATGTTGTCAAAACAAGAATTCGATGGGGTGCAAAACTCACAGATTACATAAATTGTACTAGAGGTGTAAAACAAGGGGATGTCTGCAGCCCTATTTGTTTTCTTTATTTATAAACGAGCTAGCACTAAAGTAATAAGTAACGGGAAAACATGGTGCTAGTTTACTGTAGATTATATGGAACCTTTTATCTTGTTTTTTGCTGATGATATAGTTTACTATCTGAAACGGTATTGGTTTGCAAACACAGCTAAATAGTTTTGAAGACTTCAGCTGACCACTGCAATTGAAGTAAAAAAGAATAAAAGAAATGTAATAGTGTTTAGGAAAGGGGGGGCACTTGTCAGCCAGGAAAGATGGGTATACAATGATATTGCCATGCCATTTGTTAATGTTTTCAAGTATCTTGGAATCTTTTCTCAACTCGTTTAAGTTTTGTAGCCGCTTGCAGAGATCTTTTTGGAAGAGCAAAGAATCGCTTGTTATGTATTTGAAAAAGCTATAACCTTTTGAATAACAATTCTTTAGAACTTTTTGTCCAATTTTCGATATTTAAAATACAACCGATTTCACTATATGGATCAGAGTTGTGGGGGCTGACAAAAAAATCAAAATGCATTGCGATCAGTCCATTTTTTTGGCCTTTAAAAAAATTTTTGGAGTGGATGAAAAACCCAAATGATTAGTGTAAGGAGAAACAAACAGGTACCCACTGTACATAAACGCGGGAATTAGGTGGGATTCCCTTACTGGTTCAAATTATTGAAAATGAACATTTGATCGACAACCAAGGAAATCTTACACCATGTTATACGATTTGGACTCAAAAGGGAAAAATAACTGGGTATCAAATATTCGATTATTTCTTTACGAATTTGGTTTTGGTTATGTGTGGGATGCCAAGGTGTTGGGCAAGAAAATTTATTTTTGCAAACTCTACGCCAGAGATTTAAAGATTGCAGATGGCAAGACTGGAAAGTCATATAAAAAAAAAGTGAAAGGTTTAAAATGTATAGAAGTTATACCTCTGGGCATCTAGTGAAGGCATATCTTTCGTTTGATTTGGATATATATTTGCGGTTTCTTGTCACAAATTTAGATTTGGTATATCTGAAATTAATGCACATGTGTAATCGCTTAAAACTGTATATGGTAATGAGTTAGTGGTCCATTGTGTAAGGAGTCTAATGAGTACGAGCTTCATTTTGTTCTAACATGTTCTGTTCTGACTGATCTTCGGTGAAGTATATTCCAGCAAATTCTATATGAATCCATGTTTGTTTCGATTTTGTCTGCTTATGGCATCGAAAGATGAAAGAAAGAATAGTACGTAAATTAGCATTGTATCTGCATAAAGCCTTTCAGTTAAGGCAAACTCTTCTTTCGTGATTTGTGGTAGAAAACATGCTTGTCATGGACTATGAATTATGCCAGAAATTGCATTATGATATATGTGAAACATTGTTACCGCCCCTCGTTCATATGGGGCTTTGGCCTTATGAATAAATTATCTGAATCTGAATCTGAATCTCTCCTCTCCTCTCTCTCTCTCTCTCATATATATTAATATATATATATATATATATATATATACAACAAACTGATAAATTCCAAGGATAAGTACCGCACCGTACCAGCAACTTACAGAGCAGCTTGGTGTTGCAATGACTGCAAAAAATATTGAATTAATAAACAAAGCTTGCTCTTAGTCTTAGATTGAAGAAATAGGGGAGATACGCATTCATATCTGCAGTGGTAGATGATTCCCGCATAACTAACAGTATGTGCTTGAGTGGGTGAATAGGGAAAAAAAAATAAATGCTTCTCAAATGAGCCTCAGCAAGCTTATATTCTCCAAGGGTGAGACATCCTCCAATAGGGAGGGAAACTCACTAACATATAACTCCTGGTCATATACCGATATTTCGAAACTTGGTGGTTTCTCCTCAGTGACCGCGGAAAGTGGTAATTGACTCCTCTGCCTTTTCAGTTTTAAGAAGAATACAATCCCAGAAAAGGTTGGTGTGCAATACCGTAGTATGTTTGTTGAGTTTTCAAACCTTTTCTGGATTGTATCTTCTTAAAACTGAAAAGCAGAGGATCAAATTACCACTTCCGCGTCACTGAGGAGAAACCACCAAGTTCGAAATATCGGTATATGACCAGGAGTTATATGTTAGTGAGTTTCCCTCCCTATTGGAGGATGTCTCACCCTTGGAGAATATAAGCTTGCTGAAGCTCCATTTTGAGAAGCATTTATTTATTTTCCCTATTCACCCACTCAAGCACATACTGTTAGTTAGGCGGAATCATCTACCACTGCAGATATGAATGCGTATCTCCCCTATTTCTTCAATCTAAGACATAAGAGCAAGCTTTGTTTATAATTCAATATATATATATAATAATATAAACTCACTTACACTCACTCACACACTCTCATATACGCACACACTCCCACACGAGCGTGACGCGCGCACGCTTTTACACACACTTACTCAGCCCCTCTTCCTCTTACTATAACGTCCCTTTGCTCCCCTTCCATTTGAAAGATCTGCCTGGTACGTGCAATCCTTTTCCTTTTTAGCTTCTTGTTTTAAGACAGTGAATTTTATTCACGTTTCTTTTTATGTTGTACAAATGTTGTGGACTCGCCGGCCAGTCAACTCCACCCCTGAGGAAGGCATTAAAGCCGAAAATTTGGAAATCTTTTATCTTGTCTGTAGCGCCATTAAAAACGCACGGGTCAGAAGAACAAAATAACTCGACAAGGTAAATCAGTTAGGGTATCAGCACATGTTGTCCATTGCGCACTTCTTTTCTGTTCATGACTTTGTCATTCAACATTAAAGTTTTCATACCCCTAACTGATTTACCTCTGTCGAGTTATTTTATTTTCATACCCCTAACTGATTTACCTCTGTCGAGTTATTTTGTTCTTCTGACCCGTGCGTTTTTTAATGGCGCTAAGTATAATATATATATATATATATATATATATATATATATATATATATATATATATAATATATATAATATATAGAGAGAGAGAAGAGAGAGAGAGAGAGAGAGAGAGAGAAAGAGTTATTAACAATACTTTATATTATATCAAATGAGTATGCCAAACAAATGACGACACAGTGTATATATTCAGCAAGATGATTTTTCCCTCAGGCAAGATCGTGTACCTTTGCTTTCAAATTCCACGTCGCAGATGATAAAACACTAACATGTCTTTGTGTTCATAAGTATAGGTCTCTGCCGTCTTTTTGTCATGTAATGACTTTTTTTCTGAATCAGTTTAGTCGCAGACTTTATAGACTTCCTTGTCGACAATACGTTCTTTTAGTATGCTAACAGTCACAAACTGTCAACATATTGATTGAGAGAGAGACTAATTGGTCGATTCTGTGAGCACGCCCCCCCCCCCCCCCTCCGCCCCCATCTTTCTTTGTCGCTGTTGTTGTTGTTGTTGTTGTTAGATATGCAGTGTTTGTCTCAGTCTTCTCCCCCTAAGGGTCAAAGGTGAATAAAACGTGCACAGTCTACGCTAAAGTTTCAAGCTTATCGTGGCTGTTATTGTATCATGTATGCATAGTTTCTGCTCATTGGAACTCGCGATTTGTGTAAGTACTAAAGCTTTTTGCTTTCTTCGCAACTGTCCACTCATTTTTCTGGCCCTGTGACCTTTCACTCTTGACTCTGTTCTGGTAAGTATTGACAACCTTTTTCTTTAATATCTTTAAAAAAAAATCATAACTTGCAACTGTTAAAAAAAAAATCCTGCATGCTGACCAATCTCCTCTTTCTTTCCCTTCACAAAAGGATTAATCTTTTATGGAATTGCACACAGCATATAACAACATAATACACACGTAAATAAATCACACTTTGATAATATACAGTAGTTAAACCATACATGCACGCATGCATTTGCTAATTATACACTAGCAACCATACATGCATACATATATACATACGTCTCTTTCTCTCTCTCCCTCCCCCCCCCCCCCCTCTCTCTCTCTCCTCTCTCTCTCTCTCTCCATATACACATACACGTTAAACATACGCATAAATATACATTCATCTATATCATTTTGTTTTTGTCGTAGTCTGGCGACGAGGCTGCAAACATGGTCTTGAGCGCACACAAGCTGTTCGTTCCGTTTACCCATACGGCTCTTTCTTCACATTTTCTCTCTCTCTCTCTCTCTCTCTCTCTCTCTACTCTCTGTCTGTCTGTCTGTCTGTCTGTCTCTCTCTCTCTCTTGGTCATTGTTGTAAGGGATGGCTGTCACCCTACACACAGCTTAAGTTTCATTTATCATGAAGACGACTGTAGGTCTTAGCAAAGATAGTTCGCCCTACGGTCCGTAGGGCGTACAGTCTTTGGTCTTAGTTTTGCCCTCATGCCATATGAATGGATGTCAGTTTTGTAGACAGTTGTCTCTCTTGTTTGTTTCAGCTTCAGTATAGGACCCCCCCCTCCTCCTCCTCCTCCCCCCCCCCCCCCCCCCCCCCCCCCCGTACGCCCCGTTTCCCCTTTCCTTTTCTCTGTGTAGACTTAAACCTTGCCGCAAAAAAACCAACAACCCTTACCTGTACGATAGCTCGGCTGGGCAACAACAATTAGAATGAAAGTAAAAATTCGTATTATCGTTTTTGTTTTTGTTGTTTTGTTTTTTTTTTTTGTCTGTGGTGATGATCAATAAACTCTGAACCTCTGACCCCCTCCCTTCACACCCCATCCCCATCCTCCCCCACCCCCTACCCCCATCGTTTTCTCCCCCCCCCCCCCCCCCCTCGCCCACCCAAACCTAACCTCTCTCCTCTTCTTACCTGTTGTGCCCGAAAACCGGCCACTGCCGAACAGAAGAGCAACAGTCTCACACACGTCGCTGCCGTCGTCACCGTCTTCATCATGTGGATGAAGCGAGTACCCCTCACTCACTTACATACACCAAGTACATCGGCGACACACATACACACATGTAAACGACAGCGACCCGGAGCCAACCACCAACTCGACGACACAAAGACACTCTTGCTCCGCGCGATTTTAGTTGTGCATCTGAACTCGCTGCGAACTGCCACTAGGCCTACTCCACGCTGCGGTCTTCGTTTCTCGACCCGTAATCCCCCTACTTCTCCCATTCCCAACCCAACCAGCCTTCTTCCCCCTTCTCCCCGTCGCCCCCCAATCTCCTCCCTCGCGCGGGCGCGTGCTGTTGTTCAGAGCTGCATGTCTGAGCGGTTCGTGGTGTTGTTTGCTTTATGCGTAGGCTAGATGTGGGGAGGAGGAGGAGGAGGAGGAGGAGGAGATGAAGAAGAGAGAAGAAGAAGACGAAGAGAGTTTTATATTGAAACACACACACACACACACAGAGAGAAACTCGTCAGTACCCCCGCCCTCCCTGATTCTCCTCAACCCTCCTGCACACACACACACACAACACACACACACACACACACATTCAGATTCCTCACCGCCGCCCCTCCTCTCACCCCCCCCCCCCCTCCCGTCCCGATTCGCCGCCCTCAACCCTCCTTCCCTCACACACACACACACACCACACATACTCGATCCTCTTGGACTGACTCTAAGATCTCATACAGTAAGTTAATCACCTTCTAAGAGCTGTACAAAAGCTCTGACTATTAAAAAAAAATCATAATGATCAAAATGTTAGCTTGGATTGGACATGACCCTTTTTAGATTTATTTATTGTTGTTGTCGGTTTTTTGTTTTTATTTTGTTGGTGTTCTTGTTTCTGTTTTGTTGCTGTTGGTGTTCTTGTTGTTGTTGTTGTTGCTGCTGTTGGTGTTGTTGTTTTTGTTCCCGAGTGGTGTGATCTGGAGTTTTTCCCGAGTGATGTGATCTGGAGTGTTTCTGAATATAGTGATCTGGAGTGTTCCTGCGTGATGTGATCTGGAGTGTTCCTGAATAGAGTGATCTGGAGTGTTCCTGAATAGAGTGATCTGGAGTGTTCCTGAGTAGAGTGTTCTGGAGCGTTCCTGCGTGGTGTGATCTGGAGTGTTCCTGCGTGGTGTGATCTGCAGTGTTCCTGCGTGGTGTGATCTGCAGTGTTCCTGCGTGGTGTGATCTGCAGTGTTCCTGCGTGGTGTGATCTGGAGTGTTCCTGCGTGTGTGATCTGGAGTGTTTCTGCGTGGTACGTTTCCTGCGTGGTGTGATCTGGAGTGTTCCTGCGTGGTGTGATCTGGAGTGTTTCTGCGTGGTGATCTGCAGTGTTCCTAATAGAGTGATCTGGATTGATTTTGATTGTTCCTGCGTGATGTGATCTGGAGTGTTCCTGCGGGTGTGATCTGAGTGTTCCCGCGTGTGTGATCTGGTGTTCCTGCGTGGTGTGATCTGGAGTGTTCCTGCGGGGTGGATTGGTGTTCCTGCGTGGTGTGATCGGGAGTGTTCCTGCGTGTGTGATCTGGAGTGTTCCTGCGTGTGTGATCTGGAGTGTTCCTGCGTGGTGTGATCTGGAGTGTTCTGCGTGGTGATCTGAGTGTTCCTTTGGTGTCTGGGTGATCTGATTGTTCCTGCGTGATGTGATCTGGAGTGTTCCTGCAGGTGATCTGGGTGTTCCGCGAATGTGATCTAGTGTGTTCCTGCATGATGTGATCTGGAGTGTTCCTGCTGAAGTATCTGGAGTGTTCCTGCGGGGTGTGATCTGGGTGTTCCTGGTGAGTGATCCGAAGTGTTCCTGCTGATTTGATCTGGGTGTTCCTGGATGATGTATCTAAGTGTTCCTGTATGATGTGATTTGGAGTGTTCATGTATGAATGATTGGAGTGTTCCTGCGTACGTGATTGGGTGTTCCTGCGTGATGGATCGAGTGTTCCTGGTGATGTGATCTAGGAGTGTTCCTGTGATGTAATTTGGAGTGTTCCTGTATGATGTGATTTGGAGTGTTCCTGCGTGATGTGAGTTGGAGTGTTCCTGCGTGATGTGATCTGGAGTGTTCCTGCGTGATGTGATCTGAAGCGTTCCTGCATATGTGATCTGGAGTGTTCCTGCATGAAGTGATCTGGAGGGGTCCTGAGTGATGTGATCTGAAGGTTCCTGAATAGAGTGTTTCTGGAGTGTTCCTGAGTGATGTGATCTGGAGTGTTCCTGCTGATGTGATCTGAAGTGTTCCTGCCTGATGTGATCTGGAAGTGTTCCTGAGTGATGTGATCTGAGTGTTCTGGTGATGTGATCTGGAGTGTTCCTGCGTGATGTGATCTGAAGTGCTTCTGCCGGGATGTGATCTGAATGTTCCTGAGTGATGTGATCTAAAGTGTTCCTGAGTGATGTGATCTGAAATGTCCCGGCTGATGTGATCTGAAGTGTTCCTGCCTGTGTGATCTGAATGTTCCTGAGTGATGTATCTAAGTGTTCCTGAGTGATGTAATCTGGAATGTCCTAGTGATGTGATCTGAAGTGTTCCTGCCTGATGTGATCTGAGTGTTCCTGCGTGATGTATCTAGAGTGTTTCCAGAGAGAGTGTCTGGATTGTTCCTAAGGTGATGTATCTGAAGTGTTTCCTGCGTGATGTGATCTGGAGTGTTCCTGCGTGATGTATCTGAAGTGTTCCTGCGTGATGTGATCTGAAGTGTTCCTGCTTGATGTGATCTGGAGTTTTCCTGAGTGATGTGATCTGGAGTGTTTCTCAGTAGAGTGATCTGGAGTGTTCCTGCGTGGTGTGATCTGGAATGTCCTGTGTGATGTGGAGTGTTCCTGAGGAGAGTGATCTGGAGTGTTCCTGCGTGAATGATCTGGAGTGTTCCTGTGTGGAGTGATCTGGAGCGTTTGTGTGGATTGTCTGGAGCGTTCTGCTGAAGTGATCTGGAGTGTTCCTGTGTGGGTGATCTGGAGGTTCTGTGTGGGGTGATCTGGAGTGGTCCGTGTGGGGTGATTTGGAGTGGTCCTGTGTGGAGTGATCTGGAGTGTTCCTGTGTGGAGTGATCTGGAGTGTCCTGTGTGGAGTGATCTGGAGCGTTCCTGTGTGAAGTGATCTGGAGCGTTCCTGGTGAGTGATCTGGAACGTTCCTGCGTGATGTGATCGGAATGTTCCTGCGTAGTGTGATCTGGGTGTTCCTGAGTAGAGTGATCTGGGTGTTCCTGAGTAGAGTGACCTGGATGTGTTCCTGCGTGGAGTGATCTTGAGTGATCCTGAGTGATGTGATCTGGAGCGTTCCTGCGTGATGTGATCTGAAGTGATCCTGTGTGGTGTGATCTGGAGTGTTCCTGCGTGGTGTGATCTGGAGTGTTCCTGTGCGATGTGATCTGAAGTGATCCTGCGTGGTGCGATCTGGGTGTTCCTGCGTGACGTGATCTGGAGTGTTCCTGCGTGACGTGATCTGGGGTGATACACTGGCGATAAGCAATTTATGTTGCTTATAACGCAGCCGACCGCAAAGGGCCATATCAGGGTTGTCACATACGTTGAAGTCAATTCTCAACATATGAAAGAAAACCCACACAGCTCCTCCCCCCCCCCCCCCCCCCCCCTACACCCCCACACACACACACAACACACACACACACACACACACACAACACACACACACACACACACACACACATACACACACACACATGCACGCACACGCGTGTATGCAGACACATCACTTCACCTCGCACCACATCACATCACGCACTACAGTGACAACCACATAGATAACGCATGGACTGAAATGGTGACCGTCCGCCCGTGGAATGGGGGTAGGGAAAGGGGGAAGGGGGGGGGGGGGCGGGTACAGACGGAGGATGTGGGGACGAGGGGATGGGTGGGTGGTGGTGAGATGGTGGTGGAGGTCAATACACTTTTCTTCAAAGGAAGGTGAGCTCTGGGAATTTTAAAGCTTGCGACCTGGTTTGCGTGACGAACCGACAGTAAGGGAGCTTTATCTCCCCTGTCTTTCATGTCCTTAAATATCCTCCCTTTTTTATGCGTCAGGTACATGCTATCAACGGAGCTCCTTTCTTTTTCCTCCCTCCCCCTCCCTCCTACCCTCTCCTCCCCCCCCTTTTCTGCTTTTTATGTCTCCAATGCCCCCCCCCCCTTTTTTTTTTTTTACAATGGAAAAAACAACAAGAGAAGAAAACCTAAAATTTTCATTTTCTTTTTTTTTTTCTTTCTTTGTTGTCTTTCTTGGATTTTTTCGTGTTTTTCTTTTAAATGCAAATCAACTACACGAGTGATCATTACTTATCTGGCTATTTTTGTATCAACAAGGACATTGAAGAAACGCCTATGTGACGTATGATCGGCTGGTATGTTAGGAGAGGATGTTTACATTATTTTGTGCCCCCCCCCCCTCCCACCGGTGTGTCCTAATACATGTAGTTTTGTTTTTCTAACTGATTAGAGATGCCGGTTTTTGTTTGTTTTTGTTTCTGCTCAGTTGTATACGTGTTAGTTGCAAATAGTTACGTGCATAATTTTAGTGACAGCAAGTTTCTTCTCGTATTCGTTCTATGAATATAGCAAATTCGCATAAAACTATCCCTGCCGAGATGTTCAATATGAAAAACCCTATTTCACCTTTGAAATGTTTAACTTTATTAGATTCTGTTTAATTGTGCTTAAAAGATCCTATTTTATTGTAGTTTAAAAAGAATAGCCAGCTTTACTATACTTTGAAATAGCCTTTTTCAAGTTACCCTACTTAATTTCAAGATATCTCACTTTACTACATCCATCTATATCGTGTTTTAAAAGAGCTTATGTTTGCTGTTGTTGTTTTGCTACATCATCTCCCAAGCTACTCCAGTGTACTAACACACACCCCTCCCTCCCCTTCCCCACGCCGCTCATTCCGGCTCCACGTGCACAGTCACGTCCTGGATTAGTCCGACCCCAAGCTCTGCACTGACAATCCACAGGGCAGCGGTGTCGAATCGTTGTGAGGCAACCCACCTGAGGAGACACTGCACTACCACCTAGTCACTCCTCGACGTTTGTCAGTGATGCCTGTTCTGATCCAGCATACTCTGGAAACCACCTACTGAGCGCCCCCTACTGAGCGCCCCACCTACTGATCGCCCCCTACTGAGCGCCCCACCTACTGATCGCCCCCTACTGACAAATGTTTTTGCTTAATCGCGGAAAAATTGCGAATAAAACGTGCTACTCTGAAGGGCGCCATCACTTCCGTCCGACGACAGTCGCCATGTTCTTGCCAATCCTGGCGACCTCAGTGCGAACTCACCAAAGGCATAGACATTAAAGAGAAGATCCGACACTGAGCCTACCATACGAGTGTAAAGTGTCATACAAAATCGAGACATGAAAAAAAACAACAACCCGCCTATCTATGAGGATAAAGATAATGAAGACCATACTGTGGAGTTCCTTTCTGATCTGATGGGCTGCATTCTATAGATTTGTCGCCTGTGCTCAACGCTTTCTTACAAATATATTCCAAAGTCAGCAAAGCCCGAGTGAGTCATCAGACCCCTGCAGTGAAGGTCACGACATTTTGAGGGAACATTGCCAGAGGCACATCTACAGAGTGGATGAAACTCGACTGTGTGGTTCCATTCTTCTTATTTGAGAGCCAAAGCAAACTCAGTTCTCTTGGTTAGAGTCGATCGGGCAGAAAAATCCCACTTCCAAAGGCTCTGGTGGGAATCCTAGCCCGAACGCACATATTAACACTGCGCAGAATCTATAGGTTTATACTTGGGAATAATATACGTATTACATATATCAAAACGACCTGCTTTACTATAGCTACTATTGTATCCTACTTCATCACATTCTTGGACTCTTCATTATTTATTGCTGAAAGCATACCCATTTCTTCTTCTTAAGTATGTCCTACGTTATTACGCCCTACCATGCTCGTTTTAGCATATTTCATTTAAGTATATGTGCTAGTGGGACCAAAAATGAAATACCAAAAATACAGACAATTAATATTGCAGCAAACAGGAACACTTGCAGTCCATCTTAACAACAGAACCGTACAAATCGCTTGTTCTGAGATCTTTTATCATTTAGATTGAACTTATCAGGAAGACACAAGTATTCGGGTTGTCCTTCCTTGGCATCAAATGCAGATATAACACAGTCTATAATGCTGTGGTATTCTCCCACCAAGAGTTGAAAAACAGAATCCAACAGCGTCCCAAAGCAGCGAGCAAAGAGTAGAAAAGTAAAACAAAAGACAATGCGGTCAGAATTTGTTGCTGAAAAACGAAAATCACTATGTCAACAGAATCAAATGTAGGGAGAATCTTTGAGCCTATGCTTCATTTGAGGGAGCTCAAAAGGTACCGACAGTCAGAGTGGTCAACTCTACTGTTTAATAATTCAAGCATTCTCAGTCACCTATATGTATGCGCCGCGCACGCACACCGCACACAACACACACACACACACACACACACACACACACACACACACACCACACGCATGTCTATCTATCTATCTATCTACTATCTATCTATCTATCTATCTATCTATCTAATCACATGAAGCTCTCTCATTTAATCCGACTTAGCATATGTCTATTAAGAATGAAGGCATGATCAAACGTTTTGCAATTTTGACATACAAGTTTTCAAGTGGAGAGAAATATCTGTTAATCAAACGTTTTGTCCTTTAGTTTCACATTAACAACAGTTACCAGTTCCTTGTTCCAAAAGTAAATTGTGTTTAGACGTGTTAATGAAAGTACTTATTTTCTTAACTTAAACACAGTATATTTTCCCTTTCATTCACACTTCTTCACATCGGCTTTAAGAACTTTATGAAATAAAATTCTGAGTTCGGAGTTTTGAGCACTCTGTCTATCTGTCTATGTCAGTCTCTGTCTGTCTGTCTGTCTGTCTCTGAGCTCTCTCTCTCTCTCCTACTCTCTCTCTCTCTCTCTCTCTCTCTCTCTCTCTCTCTCTCTCTCTCTCTCTCTCTCTCTCTCCCCTCCATGTCTACACAACAAAATGGAGCCCACAATACCAGCAGCAGACTGATGGCTTGGTACCTGACACGAACATACACATCGCTCTTAAGAAATGGAGAGCTTGCGTGAGAGGCGTCAGCTAAGATGGAGGCGTTCTGAATCAGAAAGCAGGACGGACACACACACACACCACACACACACACACACACACACACCACACCATATATACACACCACGCACGCGCGCGCGCGCACGCACGCACGCACGCACACACACAAAACACACACACACACACACCACACACCACACACACAGCACGCACGCACGCACGCACGCACGCACGCACGCACGCACGCGCACGCACGCACGCACGAACGCACGCACGCACGCACGCACGCACGCACGCACGCACGCGCACCACACACACACACACACACACACACACACACACAACACAGATAGAGAGAGAGAGAGGAGAGAGAGAGAAAGAGAGAGAGAGAGAGAGAGAGAGGAGAGAGATTGTTGTTCTTGTAGATTAATGCTCCTTGGAAAGGGGGAAAGAAGAGCAAGACAAGAAGATAGAGATAGGGATGTACCCTTTGTTGCGTAAATACTCTACGTTTCTGTTTGTTTGTTTGTTTGTTTGACGTATTTTATGCATGAGAAGCACCTAGTGCGTTGTTTATTTGTTTCTTTTTGTTTTACATGCTTAATGCATTAAAAACAGTTAGTGCGTGCTTCGTTTGTTGATGAAAGTTCACTCTCTCTCTCTCTCTCTCTCTCTCTCTCTCTCTCTCTCTCTCTCTCTCTCTCTCTCTCTCTCTCTCTCTCTCTTTAATGTGTGTGTGTGTGTTGTGTGTGGTGTGTGTGTGTGTGTGTGTGTGTGTAAGTACAAGCTTGTTTTCGATTGGCCCTTGTCCTGGAAAGAGGCAAAGAGTAACTAGCAAACTGATCTAAACGTTTTGATGAATATACATGTTCAGAGAGCCCTGCAGTTGGGTTTGACTTCTCTGTCAACATTCACTCAAAGAAGTACACAAACAATATCACATTTGTTGAATAATATTCAGAAAATGCACACTTTTTCCAATGTTAAAATGTAAAAGAGTCCCAGTATATTATGAACAATAATGTAAACATATGTTTTTAAAAAGTATTCTCGAGCAATAGACAGATACATTACCAACTTAATTACTAATTAGAAGAGAAAGACAATGTGAATGGCAGAGAGAGAGAGAGAGAGAGAGAGAGAGAGAGAGAGAGAGAGAGAGAGAGAGAGAGAGAGAGAGAGAGAGAGAGAGAGAATGAATGAATGATATATTGAGCCAAGCTTACAAAGCCCATTCTCATAGGGAGGATTCGGTGGGGTGGGGGATGTACATAACTATCAAAGAATAAACACGTGTAACAATTGCTAAACTACAACATCGCGATGAGGAAACCAGACCACGGAAGATACTAATTTGAATGTGACTGTCAACATAGCAACGCGTCTGTCCACAATCATTACGATTTCCGTCGTTGACAGCTTTGGTGTCACCAGAAGCCATTTTCACGTCTTCTCTCGTAGTATGAGAGAGAGAGAGAGAGAGAGAGAGAGAGAGAGTCATTTATGTTCTTTTCTCGATAAATCTCTGTATGAATTGATCATATAGATAACATGGCTAGTTTCTCTTCAAACTTCAGTCGACATGCAAACATTGACAAGATACTTCTATCGATGGGTTAGAAAAAAATACGCGACTTCACAAGTCATAAACGCAAAAACACACGCAAGTTTTATCTTAGTTCACGTGATTTGTGAGAAATAATTCGCTGTGAAATGTGTATTCCGTCGCCATTAAAGGAATGTGTATTTTGAGGGCATCGAAAATATGTATACACCGTCGTGGGAAGTGAGATTTAAGTCTAGCGTTGATTTCACGCTGATTTTGAACTTGGTGCATGCTTTATAACGGTTTTCTTTCTTTCTTTTTAATATTTTCCCTCTCTTTTGCTTCTCTCTCTCCCTTTTTTAATTAAAAAATATATTTTTGGTTATCTAAATATACGCATCTTCAAAATCAGATGGCCAGAGAAGATCAACAATGAAGATCTATGGATGCAAGCAGGACAGGAACCAGTGGCCAAGCAGATTCTGCAGAGGAAATGGGGCTGGGTTGGACACACACTCAGGAAGCCAGCATCCAGCACCACACGACAAGCCCTGACTTGGAACCCGCAGGGGAAGAGGAAGAGAGGCCGACCTCGCAGCAGCTGGAGGCGAGACACTGAGGCAGAGATAATGAGGCTGGGGACCAACTGGACAGGCATTCAGCAAGCAGCCCAGAACCGAGTGCGATGGCGGAGTGTTGTCGATGGCCTATGCTCACCCTTGAGCTATGGGCCTAAGTAAGTAAGTAAATATACGCGGTCGATACATGTTTCTTATTTGGTGTAGGCAGTTCAAGTGGACCTGCTTGCCTGCCTATCTGATTTGGTTGGCGCATCCACTAAAACATTCAATGAACGCTGTTTTTTTCGTCCTGGGCACCTTCTCTTCGGAATTCGCTTCCATATCAAACCCGTTCGTCTGAATCGGCCCTTCCGTTTGTCGCACAACTCTAGAACATAATCTATGGGAACATATTGCGCTGAAAGGCGAGAATAGTGAGAATAGTATTTTCCATATGAAAACAGCTTTGATACTCGAGGAAAATAGCGAAAAGAGGGAAAATATACTGTGCACAAAAGAAACGCATATTTTTATTTCAGTCAGTTCATGCGTCATTTAGCATTCAAAATATTACAACCACAGAAGAAATAAGACATCAGTCTACGTATGTCTATTCATTATGTCTGACTATTCACACTGAACAGAGTTCCCTGCTATACGGGGCATGTTTCTGTCAAATTTTTCCTGAATATTTTCAGCGAAAAAAATATGCGTTTCTTTTTGTGCACGGTAGGATCACAAGTATTTTCCGAGGGATCACACTGTTTTCCCTGTTTTCTTGAGGACAGAAAAGTCTTTTCCCTGAGGTTCACAATCGCATTCCCTATTTTTCTAGGATAAAGACTGTTATCCTTGTTTCTTGAGGAAAATAGCTATTATCGCGAGGACAATGTCGTCAACAGAGGAAAAGCTATGATCACTATTTACAAGAAAGCGCACATGGGATCGGCAAAGTAGGGAAAATAGTTGTAATCCCGAGGATAATAAATCCCCCCCCCCCCCTTCTACTTCCGTTGTTTTCGTCTGGATACTAACTGCCACCCCTCCTCCTCCCTCACCCCTGCCCCGCGAAATCCGGTGGTATAGTTTTGCTTGGGAAAATAGGGCAAACACGTGTGACATTAAGAGAGAACAGGGGAATAGCTATTTTCTTAAGGAAAACAGTTGTAATCCTCAAGGATGGGACAGGAGCTTTACCCGTTTTCCTGAAGGATAATAACAATTTTCTTGGGAAAACAACTATCATCGGCTTGTAAAACGTTCATCCTCCAATTACAGGCCTATATTTAAAAAAAACATTGTTGTTGTGGTGGTGGTAGTAGTAGTAATAAAGTAGTAATAAAGTAGTAGTTGCAGCAGCAGCAGCAGCAGCAGCAGAAGTAGTAGTAGTATCAATCATTTTCATCATCATTGTCACTCTTCTCATAAATTCTTCTTCTTAGGTGATTTTTCAGTTGGACGTCGTGAATGTTTCACTTCAGCATATACATGTATGTACGTATGTCTGTGCAAGTTACGGGTGGGCTGCTCGCAAGGATTGAAGGCGAATGTGATGGGTAAAACATGGACATGTACGATGGCATGATTTAACAATTGCGATGTGAAGTGGAAGCTATGTAATCATGCGTCGGGTGGAGAACGCGGTCAGGGAGGGAGGTAGAGGGGGTAAATAGGGGTTTGTTGGGAGTGAGGAGGAAAGGCGGAAGGGTGGGGGTGGGGTGGGGTGATGGTTCAGTGTATTTGAACTGGGGAAAAAATGGAGGAGGTACTGAGCCTGGAGACTGAAACAACATGAAAAAAATGTTTCTGCTTTAAACACTTCAGTTTGATCATTTTTTTTTTTTGAGTGGCGGGGGGGGGGGGGGGGTAGAAAGGAGGAAGAATAGGAGAGGAGGGGGTGGGGGGGAGGGCTGCCTATGTAGAAAAGCAGTAGTTGTGCTTGTCTACGCTCATCTTTTTTTTTTCTAGTCATTTATCGATAGTTGACCTCCATCCGTGTCTTTTTTCTTTTTTTTTTTGGAGGGGGGGGGGGGGGGGGGATAAAAAGGAGGGAAGAATAGGGAAGGGGGGGGGGGGTTGCCTATGTAGAAAAGCAGTAGCTGTGCATGCCTACGCTGAATTTTTTTTTTTTCAGTCGATTATCGATAATTGACCTCCATCCGTCCAACCCCTTTAGCCCCACCCCAATCCACCCCCTTCCCTTCCCTTCCTTCCTTAACCTTTGCCCTTAACCCTTTTGCCCCTCGCTCTCCCCTCCAACTTCTGAGATGAAATAAAGCCAGCGAGGCGACACTGTCGGAGACGGAGCGGAAATGCAAAAGGAACAGGACAGAGAACTCGGCGGAGAACGTGACAATACGCATGTCCGCCACGATCACGTCGCACGTGCGCTTAGGCCGAAGGGACAGGGGACAGGAACGAGGTGACTGATGGCGTGGCTCACGTGCGCACAGGAAACGACCTGCGATTGAGAGATGAGCAAGTGCGATGCAAGTCCATTAGCGGTAATGGCTGAACAGGATTTTCCTCGTTCGGCTCTCTGTAGTAGTAGGAGAGGAAGGAACATGGGGGGCACAATGGGAGCTTGATGGCTTCAAAAGGTCATAGTTAATATTTGGATGATGAAAGTTGTAATTATCACGAAAAGAACAATAGTTGTCATTACATTAAGATGAGTAATGACATAAAAACATTACTTTGAACTTGATATTTTAAATGTGTCAAAAACATCATATGGTTCTACTAAGCCGCTGGTGTAATACATTTAACTGTGGCAATCATAATTCCGGCTTTTGGCATTGCGAGGTTTTGTTCAGCAGTCTTTTAAAGGCTAACAGTCCGCGAACTGATACCGGCGATATCCATGTGCATGTGAGTCATAGTTACCTGTTTTCACGGGTCATAATTATGAGTTTTCAGAATAATTACTTTTTTTTTCTTGGTGATCTCAGTTTACTGCCATTTCAGACTAAAACGCAAGAAAATGCGAAACAATGACACGCGTAGAAAATACAGTTTTTCAGGTGGAAACAGCAACTTTCAAGCTGGTAATTTTCTTCTGTAGTTATTATTATTTTATTATTATTATTTTGAGACACGGTTTTCACATAATATGAGCTTTTGACGTTATTAAGGTTCCCATACCTGGCAATGCTGATTAGCATGTTGCTTTGGTCTGCCTTTGTAATGATGACACCCTTAACTTCTAGCTTACTGAATTCGGCATCATCATCATCATCATCATCATCATTATCATTAGTATTATTATCATGATCATCATCATCATTATCATAATCATCATCGTTATTATTATCATCATTATCATCATAATCACCATCATCATCACCATCATCATCAACATCATCATCATCATCATATCAATGTTTTCAAAATCAAGCCTTCAGAATGAATAAACACATAACCTTAATTCATGGGTGCGTGTAATTTTAGTTCCGTTTCACTGTCTGTCTGCCTGTCTGTCAGTGTGCCCGCCACATTGTCCACGTTTCTTCACCGACTCTGCTGATTTGGCTCTGGCGCAACGTCAATTATTTTGTTGCTGTTGGTGTAGATCCTTTGCTTTGTTCACGAAGAAGGCGAACGAAGACAAAGCGGAAATTAACACAACATTTTATCTGTCAGTCTGATATGCGGACTGTGTAGGTCTCTCTCTCTCTCTCTCTCTCTCTCTCTCTCTCTCTCTCTCTCTCTCTCTGGTTTTAATGTAGTGGGCTGTTGCTCGTCTTTATAAGGCTTAATTTTTAATTTAATACAAACACCTTCTAGAAAATGTTTTGTTTTGATTCAAAGTTTCCTGCATCAGACAATTCGAATTCATGTTTGTACATCTTGTCCTTTGAAGTCTCTCTCTCTCTCTCTCTCTCTCTCTCTCTCTCTCAAGCACACGAACCCCCTCCCTCCTTACCCTCCGACCCCCAATGACAATACGAGGCCCTGTCAGAGCTGTCCCCATCAAGAACAGGAAGTCTGGTTATAAACAAACAAACAAACAAACAAAATAACCAAAAAAAAAATGCAAAGCATTTAAATGTACTCCCAGTTTATCTTCCTGAAAAACGTCACAATCAAATATGCGTCATAATGTATTTGACGTCACAATCAAACATGCGTGATAATGTATTTCGTCGCTGAGATATTCCATAAAGAAGAAACCCGTTTTGGGCCGTTATAGCCGTTAGTAACGGCTATTCTGGTAAAATAAAACACCGGGCATCATCCGTGACCCATAATGAACATACCTACAAATTTTCAGAAAGATCGGCCCAGAAGTTTTGTCTGGAGCGAGTGGAACACATTTTGACCATGGACAGACAGACACACAAACAGACAGAATTTCTTCGTTCCCATTGTAAAGTACTCCCTGTTCTATAAGAACGGGGAGTACAAAAAGAAAACCCACGATTTGAGAAGAACAGCACCGGGGAGAGCGCAGCCATCCGCCACGGTTTAACAGATACTGCATCTGCACTTTGATCCAGATCAGCACCAAAACATAAGCCGCCCCCCTCTCTCTCCAAAACAAAAGAATCAAATGATGCGCTTTTTTTTATAGTCACATGGAAGGGGAAAAATTCGGTTGGTAGTTTTTTGTTTTGTTAATTTTTTTTGGGGGAAAAAAAATCTTTCGTGACCAAGTTTGTTCTCGATTGAAATGAATTTTTTTTTTCTGCGAGGGAAAGTAATTGAAGATGTGAACTAAGAGTTACTTCCAATGTACTTATTTTGTAAAGAGGATATGGAAAATACGAAACAGCAAAGTGTTTATCACAGGGGAAGTTTTAATATTCCATAAAATGCTTTAATATATAGATAATTATCAAACCGCAAAGAACGTTTCGTTAAAAAAAAATCTTACTTCACAGTGTTCATATTCAGTGAATATTTTGCAGAAATTTTAATCCACGGATCCTGGATCTTGCGTTTGATCCAAACTCACCCCTTGGATCCGCACCCAAATTTAATGGGATCGTCCTTGGGTCACATTCTCACATAGTACCAAGTTTCGTTAAAATCGGTCAGGTATTTCTTAAGTAATCTCGCAGACAGAAACACCCAACAAATATGGACACGGGCAGACACATTAACGTCTTTGGAAAGGGTCTCAACGTCAGGCCATTCGCTGGATGATGGTGAGTCGTGACTGTAGACGATTTTGCGAACACTGTCCCAATTCAGTCATTTCCCTTCAAGGGGAGATCACCACCAACACCATGTACAGACCATGACCATGTACAGTCCTCGATTCGTATGCAAGATCCTCTAGCTCTGCCACGCCCACTGGATGACATGTCTCCGTTTCATGAGGAAAAAAAACGAAACGAAACAAAGCAAAACAAAACAAAGCTAAACAAAGCAAGACAAAGCAAAGCAAGACAGAGCAAAGGAAAGCAAAGCAAAACAAAGCAAAACACAACAAAACAAAGCACAATAGAGCAAAGCAAAGCTAAACAAAGCAAACAAAGCAAAGCAAAGCAAAACAAAGCAAAACGCCTAATGGAACTACTCTCCCCGCCCCCCCCCCCCCCCCCCCCCCACTCCCCGAACCCCGAAGTAGCACCAGCGCTTGGACATGCATTCCACTTGAAGCAGTCCCAATGAGTCAAGTCACAATGTTTACAGACCAGCCGACAGCGAAGGCCGTAGCAGGGGGTACCAACAACTTGACAATGGTACTGTATACAAGCTAAAGTGTCAACACTACAACACACACACACACACACACACACACACACACCACCTAAGGACTGACACGGAAAGACTGATCCTTCACGAAGTCTGTCACCGGTCACATCCAACTCGGCTCAGACAGCTTGAGGAAGTGACGTCATCCGCAAGCTGAAGGTTATGCAAATCCTGTGTTCCATCATTCCACTGATCTCTCCTTCCCCTCACTGATCTTCCCCAGGTTCCTACCCCTCCCTCCCCCTCTCCTCCCCCCCCCCAATCCCCTCCCTCCCTCATCTCACTGCCCAGCGCAGATCCACTCCATCCAAGCCCCATCCTCCTTTACTCCACTCATACCCTCTCTTCTCCGAAAGTGCTTGGACGCATTTCTTCCCGATTGAACACGTGACTTGCCAATTCTGGCACGCTCGGAGAACGACCTCTCACTCGCCTTCAGATAAATTATGACTCTCTCCGGTGTGTTTTCAGCCTGTGCAAGGATCAATGTGAATGTATTTCGAAAGTATCTTAATGGTTTGAAAAAAAAAAAAAAAAGGGGGGGGGGGGGGGGGGGGGTGGGTAGGTGAAAAAAGCGCGCTGAATACGCACCCAAGTTTGACCGAAAGAAGCCGTCTTGTAAAGGGAGGTTATCTGGTGGGTTCTCCTTCTGAAAACCGTGCTAGATAACTTCCCCTGGTAGTGTGTTTATTTATTACTGCAGGGGGCAGGAGTCCTCTTAAAATCAGCGCTGGATCCTCCTTCCCCAGTGTTCCTGCAGCAGTGTCGGACCATCAGCAAGGTAATGAAGACCGTCAGAAGAAAGAAATAGAAGGTGGAGCTCTAGTATTGGCACAACCACTGCGTCGACCACTTGTTTCACTCAGTTTGTCGCACTAACCCAAATTTCGTGGCAAATCGTCCACTTTTATCTTAAGTATTGATGTGCTCTGTTGTTGGTGGGTGTTCAGTATGACTTACTACACTTTGTTTTTTTTTTGCGGCAGTTGTTCATTTTTATTACACTTTCTTCTTCTTGCTTTTGTTGTTGTTGCACTTCTTCTTCTTCTTCTTCTTCTTCTTCTTCTTTCTTCTTCTTCTTCTTCTTCCTTCCTTCCTTCCTTCCTTCCTTCCTTCCTTTCTTTCTTTTCTTTTTTTCTTCTCATTTACTTTGATGTCATTTCCACCGCTTATTTGCAAACTCAGGCCTGAGTGGGGAGCCTGGGTGAAGACACAATAACTTCTTCTGGGCCAACTCACGTTGATTTGCATGTTTAATGCCATCATGTCGTCATAACTCCTCCGAACAGGTTAGAGTTTCACCCGCGTTTGTTGATTTGTTTGTTGGTTGGTTGGTTTGTCAGAAAGACTAAGCATAAACTAACTAACTGGTGTTGATGAAACTGGGTGGACAGATGGAACGTGGCCGCCAAAGAGGATCTCACCACGGTCTCGTGCGGATCCGTATCCGCATCAACGGACGGATCACACGAAGATTGTTAAACTTTAGCAGAGGTCTGCGATCTCCCGAGAGTCCTTCCCCGCCCCCCCCCCCCCCCCCCCCCCTCCCTTGTTTATATATATATATATTTTTTTTAATCTCAGCTAAGGAGAGTATGCCTCGACCCGCGTATGTTTGTACGTTTATCTGTCCATCAGCATGCTTACACAAAAAACAAACAAACAAACAAAACTACAGAACCGATTTTAACGAATTTGGTAGACGTGTGGCCCATGGTCAATTCCAGCGCAGTTTGGTGCGGATCTGAACCACAGGGAAGATCCAGGAAGAGTGGTTGCCCCTGGCAAAGCTCTACTCTCCCCTGAATGTCCTTCCAGTTCTTCTTTCTTTAAACATCCACCATCATCATTTTAGTGGTTCTGATGTGTATAGAACTGAGGGTTTCCACTAACTAGGTTGTTGGTATGTAGAACTGGCAGTAGGGGACCTTTGGGGTGGGGTGGTGGCGGGGTGGGAGGGGGGGGGAGGAGGGGGGGAGGGGGGGGGGGGGGCGCTGGCTGTCAGATTCGAGACTTGAAGCACTCCACGGAGGTTGAGGAGATAACCTCAGGAGGCAGGCTGTTCAGTCCCTGACAGTCCTCGGGAAGAAGGAATACTTCCTGTAGTTCGTTTTTCAGGCAGGGAGGAGATACGTCTCCCTGTGTGACTGTCTTGTAGACCGTGCTGGGATGTTTGGTGTGGGCCTGAATGGGGTGTTGATGCTGACCTTTTCACGATGTTAAATAGTTTACCACTTCCTGAGTGTCACGTCGCAGCTGATGCGGCCACACGCCATAATTAGGATTTTTGCACTAAGTCACCATAGAATCCATGTAAGCCTTTCAAGGCTTAGCATAAATTTGAGCCAAAAATTGATACTAAAATTGGTAATGGATCAAATGACCACCTCTCCCCTCTCCCATCATTTCACTTGGTTTTCGGGATTTCTTACGATGAAATCATTCATAATCTAGAAACACATGAGCTACCCCTTACCTGACGTCACATCCAGGCCTTCGCAGTCACCCGTGACCTTATCTTGACACAAAAAATAGTCCCATTCCTTTGCTTATAACCTGTCGCCGTGGAACCGCCAAGCAAGTACCTTGATGGGTATATGAAAGAAAAGAGGGTAAATCAACTATCAAGCACACAATAACGAATCTTAAAACAGTACAGCTGTAGCACACAATAACGAATCTTAAAACAGTACAGCTGTAGCACACAATAACGAATCTTAAAACAGTACAGCTGTAGCACACAATAACGAATCTTAAAACAGTACAGCTGTAGCACACAATAACAAATCTTAAAACAGTACAGCTGTAGCACACAATAACGAATCTTAAAACAGTACAGCTGTAGCACACAATAACGGACCTTAAAACAGTACAGCTGTAGCACACAATAATGAATCTTTAAAACAGTACAGCTGTAGCACACAATAACGAATCTTAAAACAGTACAGCTGTAGCACACAATAACGAATCTTAAAACAGTACAGCTGTAGCACACAATAACGAATCTTAAAACAGTACAGCTGTAGCACACAATAACGAATCTTAAAACAGTACAGCTGTAGCACACAATAACGAATCTTAAAACAGTACAGCTGTAGCACACAATAACGAATCTTAAAACAGTACAGCTGTACCTGTCTATGAATACTCGACACCTTAGCAAGGTTCTGGCGCATTAGTTTTTTGGGGTGTGCACCCTGCGTCTTTGGTGCACGGTGTCAGTTCGTTTTAGAGTTGCAAGAAGCCTCTACCGGAGACTGGATATCTTGGCTGAAGTGTCGTGCGTTTCACGGCAGTGTCAAGGAGCGTGAAACCTCTCACAAAAGGCATTAGACGCTTGGAGGCAAAGGGACGTTGTACGTAGTATACAAATAGGTAATAGACCAATTAACCAGGGTACCTTACCCATCGCACACGCCGAACTGTGTGAAGGAGGCCGAAGTGGTCAGATGACAGATGACACCCAGGAGAGAGTTCGGACCTGCCCGGTGGCGAAAGGGGGAAGGGATGTAACCACTACGACCTCGGCGCTCCAAGTGAGCGCTAAATGCTCAGTTAGCTGAGGTTCTTTTGTAAACAGTCAGTGAAGAGCAGGAGTCTTGGATTCGTTCGGATGGTATTGCCGTGGGTCACTGTGTTGGTTCTATTGTCAGGCTGGTTGAATGCGTGTGGAGGTTGTAGTAGCCCTCCTTAAGATAATTACTGTGTTAAGTGACCACCGAAGTCGGCGGGAATTTTCGATGTCCATCTGGTGCTAAGTGTTTGTTTGCTAATCAATTAGGTAGGGATGTGTGTAAATGCTGATGTGTGGGAGAATGTAGCGAATGGAGAATTCAGGGTACTTGTGAACTAGGGGTTTGAGAAGCAGCATGGACAAAAGGCATGGCCCGAAGGGGGATCCTTTGTTTCCATCCCTATATAAACTGAGGGAGAACAACACCAGGAGAGAGACAGAGAGAGAGAAGGCAGAGGAGAGGAGAGAGGAGAGGAGTGAGCAGGACAGAGAAAGGGTCGAGAGAAACGTGGTCTGGGAGATAGAAGAGACAGCAAGGTCTTAGAGTTAAAGACAAGCTGGAAGAGAAGGAAACTAAGTTTGAAGCCCAGAGGTGGGTGAAGACAGACAAACTGAAATTGAACCCAGAGGTGGGTGAAAGAGACGAAAGAAGAAGAGTTCTACGTCGAGATCCCAGAGACACCACAAAGACCCAGTCCTGAAACCTGGAGCCAATCAACCAAGGGCGTCACCATCAAGCAGTGCTGAAGAAGACTTGAAGAAACTTGTTCAAGAACTGTGGTGTGGTGTGAAAGCGTGGTTGTGTGTGTGAAAACCTGGCCAGGTAAGAAGTCATTTTATTATAACCCGGGATTAGGATGTATTGATCTTTTATGTTTTGATATTTCATTGTGTGTGATTTGATTGTACATGATTAATTATAAGTAGCATAGAAATTGTTATTTCTTGTTCTCAGTCGTGTTAGGAGAGAAACGAATGCGTGACATCCCATTCCCAGAGAGAGGTGAATGTTTGGTGTGCGCATGAGTGTGCATATGCGTGTATGAGTGCAACGATACCCTTGGTGTGTTAAGCCTGACTAATAATACATCAACTTAGTGCACTTAAGCAATACCATCACGATTTCCCCCGTCCTGGACAGGCAGTATACCACTAGCAGAGGTTTTCACCAAGTCTCTCTCTCCTTTGCACCAATGAGATTCATGTCCATGCATACAAGAAGATATTATTTGCAAAGAAAAAAAAATGACTGGTTGGAAACACAGACCGTTCCTTTCAAATAAATCACGACGATCAAAATGAAGCTGTCCTGGAATCGAGATGTACAGTTCTCTTTCCCTTTTGTTTCTGCACAACCAAATTAGACTATGCAATTATTAATAGATAATAGATAGAGCGGCCTGTTTGTGAATTATGGCAACAGATACCATGCTTCCTTACAAGAAAAAAAAAGGAAAATCTTCTTGATCACAAACCAAAAGGAGAACTATACCAACAAATATCATGTGCACTTTACACACACACACACACACACACCACACACACCCACACACACACACCCACACCCACAGAAGAGAGAGAGAGAGAGAGAGAGAGAGAGAGAGAGAGAGGAGAGAGAGAGAGAGAGAGAAGTTCGTGTGATACGTAGCAAACTATCCTTGCTTTCTCAAGGTATCAGAACAAAGCTGCAACACACACACACACACACACACACACCACACACCCACCACACACACACAGAGAGAGAGAGAGAGAGAGAGAGAGAGAGAGAGAGAGACGTTCGTGTGATACGTAGCAAACTATCCATGCTTTCTCAAGGTATCAGAACAAAGCTGCACCACACACACACACACACACACACACACACACACGCGCGCCACGCGCGCGCGCGCGCGCGGCAGCACGCACGCAGCGTCAACACACACACACACTACAACACACACACAGACCACACACCACACACCAACGCCACGCCACGCACGCACGCGCGCCACCAGCACCACACACACACACACACACACACACACACACACACACACACACGCACGCACGCACGCACGCACGCACGCACGCACACACACAACACACACACACACACACCACACACCCACCACCACCACCACCACCACACCACACCACACCCACACACACACACACACACACACACACACACCACCACCACCACACCACCACACAAAACACACACACACACACCACACACACGCACGCACGCACGCACACACACACACACACAACACACACACCACCCCTTCCCGTAAACCCAATTTCATTTAATTAGGGCACCAAACCAGCCACTACAGCTTACCCAAAACTATTTACACACACACACACACACTCGCGCGCGCGCACGCATGCACGCACGCACGCACGCACGCACGCACACGCACGCACACACACACACACACACAAATTGTCTATGACAACAAGAGTAACAAATTTAAGGATTGAAAGAAAGAAACGCAAAACACCGTAAATGGATCAGAAGGCGTTTGATATCTATACAAAATAGCACTCTTTACGGAAAACGATGAAAAATCAAGGGACGCAACCGCACTAGAAGAACGGACTATGTAATATTGCTTGTGTCCCATACCACCATTTATTTTGAATCATGCTGTGCACTCTTTCTTTTCATCTAATTTCCTTCTTTTAGCGCTTTAATTATAAATTCATTTACCAATTAGTACAAATGTGGCTTTGATATGGCAGTGGCACTGAATATTCGTTTTTTAAATTTTTTAAAAAACAACAACAACAAACAAAAAAACAACAGCGACGCTTAACGGCAAAATATAGTGAGACAGACGTTTGATGCCGACAATGAGATCCTGATCGCGAGACTTACTGAAGAAAAAAAAGAAGGACGATAAACAGCAAAAGGCAGTCAGACATTCTATGCCGACAATGAGACCCTGATTGCGAGGGGAAAACAAACAAACAATTTTTAAAAAAAAGAAAAAAAGAAAGAAACCAGGCCAGGGTTCCATAGACCATTTCTACCCACCACTGTCATCACCACGCCGACGATAATTAAACATTAGCGTCTTAGTTGATTAGGGACCCGCAGAGCAGCCAGACAGGTCGCTCACAGTCGGCCGGCTCGTCAGCACCTACTCAGGCTCTATCTGTCTCTCCACAGCTGACCACCGTATCTGATGAAAACCCTGTCCCATTGAGGAAGTCTGTGGCATAGCAGCGAACACCAAGGGAGAGGTGGCAGATCTCCTTTGAGTGACACTGATGACATGAGAGGTCAGTGTCAGGCGGCACAGCGAACCTTCCAGCCGTTTGGGTGATGGCGGATCTAGCCTTTGTCGCCGGGGAGGACGGCTCCTGGAGATGTGGGGGTGGTCGGCGATGGAGCTCTGCCTGATTGCGATTACCGTGGCCTGGGATACCATGCTTTGGGGGTCTGGGCATGGTGGCGCCCCTCTCGGGGTTGGGTTGAAAAATTGCGCTGTCTCGGCCGTAGTCTGCGTGGACCATAGACGGGACTCGTGCAGCGCTTCAGCGACTTTCGTCCAGCTCCCTCTTTGAGGTGGCCTCACGCGGCGACGCACCATCGCCACAGGAGATGGCGCCTGGTGGCCTTGAAGACAGACCTTTTTTGGGGGGTAAAGAGAAAAAGAAAACCGACGCCCATCGTCGGCCGACCAACTCCAGAAAGTGAACCAGAGTTCACACGGAAGCAGAGCTGAGAAAGCAAAAGATGACAGCTCCAAACTGGAACCAGACATACTTACTGCCAACAACTACAACTGCCACAAAAAATGGTGTGTGTGTGTGTGTGTGTGTGTGTGTGTGCGCGCGCGCGCGCGCGTGTGTGTGTGTGTGTGTGTGTGTGTGTGTGTGTGTGTGTGTGTGTGTGTGTGTGTGCTGTTGTTCAGTGTTAGATAGAATCCCACCAATCTTCTCCCCCTTTCCTCCCCCTCCATCCCCTTCCCTCCAGAATGGTTATTCACATTTGCTGGGATCAACTGAGGTGCAAACTTGAATGCAACTAAAATCATGGGGTTCGTCAGGCGGTGATCGCCGAGGTTTGTCTGTGGTGTCATTACTATCCACGGGAGACAATCTTTATTGGGTGGGTTGTTATCATCAAAAGTTGTTCCCCTTTACAATAGAAAACTTCGATGTTGAATGAAAAAAAAAAAGAAGAAAAAAAAATGTTTGGCATACTGACGTTGTTTACTTACTAATTATTCATTATTAAGTAATTTATTTATTTGATTTTTAAGAATCAAACAAACCACGCGAGCAAAGAAACAACTGAATGTAAACAAAATCTTTGCCAAGTCGTATTCTGATGTAAAAAAAACGAATAGACCAATGTTAAGATAATGCTACTTGACAAATAACCGCTTCCATGCTCGATGAGTTATCATTCTCAGTGACAAGATGGTATGTAGTTTGTTCTTTATAATGCCCGCGCGCGTGCGCGCGCGCGCGCGCGCGCGCACACAACACACACAGACACACACACACACACACACACACACACACACAGAGGAGAAGATCTTTAACGAACGTGAAGAAAGTCACTTCATTCCAGTCTTCGGATTTAAAACAGCTTTTCTTTGACTGCCACAGACTTGTAGAACGTCAGTTTCACTATTCACGGTCGAAGCTAAGCCTCGCAACTGGATAACTCAGGTCAATTAAATGCTCTCTCTCTCACTTTCTTGTGTCTCTCTGTTTGTCTGTGCCACAGACATACATGCTCTCTCTCTGTCCGTCCGATTCACACACACACACACACACACACACACACACACACACACACTTTCTCTCAGCTCAAGTTTGACGTCAGTGCACCTGGCAATTAACCATGAGCGTAAGTTAAAACAATACCTTCACAAAGTAAAGGAAAAGTGAATGCCACAACCTAAGCAGAAGAAACGCCATAGCACATAAAATAAGACACACACACAGAGAGAACTGACTGACTATTTTCTCATAATAATGGAGATTTGAGCACACTTCCTTCAGCTGGCTTGTGTGAAGAGCCATACGGATGCAGTGGATGTTTTGCTCTGTTCCAAAGCCACCGTGAATGCGAGAGATGCTGATGGCTGCGCCTTCCTCCACAGAGCTAAGTTACCCAGGGAAAAGCAAAGCACGCTGAAGTCCTGCAGCAGACATTAGATCTTCAGAGCAGATGACAATGCCTGCTACAAGTAAGTTAACCAACACACACCACCTGAAGTCGTTAGATGGTAACAAGAATGTCTGATGTTGTTGTCTTCTCGACAATGGAGTAGCTATCTAACGTGAACGCATTTGCAAAGTAACACTCTTCAAAACACACGCGCACGAGAGAGAGAGAGAGAGAGAGAGAGAGAGAGAGAGAGAGAGAGAGAGAGAGAGAGAGAGAGAGAGACTCGCACATCCTCTCATTCTCATTCTCTCTATCCTAGTTCCCTGTCTTCTTCTTCGACATACAGATAATCAATGTTTAAAGGTCTTGGGACGGAGACACCACTCAACCATTGTTGCCACCATTAGCCACATCCATACAATCGGATTCCCCAGTGCCTCTGGGACAGTCCATGCCCCCGTGTCTCCCGCACAGTCCACGGCATTAGTGCGGCCCTGTTGGCCAGTCTTCACAACACTGATCAGGAATGTAACATGGCCAAGTAAAGTGAACACATGGAGAACACGAATGGATCAATACGCGAAGCGACTTCAAGATCAAGGTGGGTCGGCATTCACTCACTATCAATTAGTCAGTCATACATCGTCAACAAAGGAGACAGGGCGAAAGGCAAGAAGAGCTCTTCCGGCAGGGGAATTGAGGGTGGGTGGGGTGGGGTGGGTGGGTGGGGGGACATACAAGACCTACAAACACTTCAGTGCTACCTACCACAGGTCACTGAGCCGTTAAGATGGGCATCGAATATATATTTTTTTCATTTTGATTTTTTTTAGGTGTTTTATTATTTATTTATTTATTTATTTATTTATTTTTACATATGTTGCACCATTGGTGAGGATTCAAACTCTCAGTGTATGAGTGCCAGTCGCTGCCCTTTGACGGTGACAGGATTGGCTACACGCCTGCTGTTCACAGTTAGTGTGCAGCCTTTGTTTGGCAGTTTCTTTGTAATAATGGGATGTTTTCTTGCCAGCACATGGAGATGCTGACATGAAATAAAACAAAAAAGGTCGTTTTGTTCTCAGTCCTTTGATTCATCGTGGCTGAAGAAATATGAATTAATCATAATGGACGATGGCAGATGACCAGAGAGATGGGAGGAATCATTTCTCTGGAGACGACAGGCGGACTGCATACCCCCGTGTCTCCGGGACCGGATTAGCTCAGTTGGTAGAGCTTCCGGACTCGTAATCTTTGGGTTGCGGGTTCGCATCTCCGCCGGGCCGTTTCGGTACAGGAGGGGGGGGGGGGGGGGGGGGGGGTGTTCCCTCGGAGTAAACATTGCTTCTGACTCCATTCCCCATACAGTCCTTCGAATGAGATTATAAACCGAGGTTCCGTGTGTGAACGCACGCACATGGCATCTTGCACACATAATCCCATCACCAACTTTCGGAAGAGAAGGCAGTTTGGCCGTTGGTATGGATGACACGTTACACATAGCTCACCTTCCCCGAAGTTGGAGTATGGCTGCCTTAATGGCGGATAAAATGGTCATACACACAAATATCACATGATAATTGTGGACACTAAAGAAAGAAGAAAGAAGAAGACTGCATTTTCAAGGGAGTCACAGTGCCCTCACTCGTCGAGGAAAGTGATGCAGGTGTTGCTTCCCTTTCATGAAGCAATTTTTGAGTTTCTTTCCCCGGAGAGGAGGGGGAGGGGAAGCGGTGGGAGTGGGAGGTGGCGATGCTTATCACACTTACATTCAAGCTGCTTTGACACCAAATCTGGGCTCTTTCGGCCCTCCTCCCTTCCCTTCCTTCCTCCTCTCTGTGCACCCCAATTCCTCTCTCTCCTCTATCTCTCTCTCTCTCTCTTCTCTCTCTCTCTCTCTCTCTCTCTCTCTCTCTCTCCGTGTCTGTCTGTCTGTTTGTCTCTCTGTCTGTCTGTCTGTCTGTCTGTCTGGTCTGTTGTCTTCTCTCTCTCTCTTCTCTCTCTCTCTCTCTCTCTCTCTCTCTCTCCGTGTCTGTCTGTCTCGGTCTCTGTCTTTGTCTGTCGTCTGTCTGTCAGTCTGTCTGTCTGTCTCTCTCTCTCTCTCTCTCTCGCTCTCTCTCTCTCTCTCTCTCTCTCCGTGTCTGTCGTCTCGGTCCTCTGTCTTGTCTGTCTGTCTGTCTGTCTGTCTCTCTCTCTCTCTCTCTCTCTCTCTCTCTCTCTCTCTCTCTCTCTCTCTCTCTCAGTATGTCTATCTTAAGCAATATTTTCTGTTCATTTTGTTTGTTTGTTTTTCACGCCGAAGCAAATCATCGATATAATATTAAAATTATTATTTATTTATTATTTTTATTCGAGCGTGGAGAAACTGCAAGAGAGAGAGAGAGAGAGAGAGAGAGAGAGAGAGAGAGAGAGAGAGAGAGAGAGAGAGAGGAGAGAGAGGAGCGTTGCGTCAATTGTATTGTTCTGCGTACGCAGGAGCAACTCCGAGAAGCCCGAGAGCTGTTGGCGGGGTCTTTGAATCAAACTGAACAGCGTAAATTGTACTTTTTTTCCCACAAGGATCAGAAAGAAAACGAGACTAAAAATTCCGACGGTTTTGCCTGCCAATCAGAGGACGTTGCCCTGAAAGGTGAATTGGGGGAAAAACAAAACAAAAAAAAAAAAAAAAAAACAAACGTAGAAAACAACAACAACAACAAAAAGAAAAAAAAACGGCTGAAAGTAATGAGAAACGATTTTTCGTTTAATGTTTAACCGTTTCTCTTGTTCGTATTGAAGATGACGTGTATTTGAAACGGGAGAGAAAAACAGCTGAATAAGAAACTAGACTTTTTTTTTTAAATTTAATTTAATTTTTTAAACTTTTTATCTCTGTCTCAGTCTTTTCCTGATATATGCTAATGCAAATGTCGAACTATCTGATTCGCCGAAATCTGTAAAATTCCTTACGATTGGTAAGAACAGTCGCCGGTATTCTACTGTTGAACACCGTGCTGCGGTTTCGTCTTTCATTTCAATTCCACCTGAACGCTGATGTTTCACTCGTTCTGGGTCTGCATGTTGGAATTCATGGAAGAATAGGTTGATATTATATTTCGTAACTTTCATTTTTTACAGTGCTTTCGGCTAAAAATGTGCTGCCCTGTGAAATTAAAAGCGATCCCAAGAGAATGTGGCTGTGCAAAGGATTTTCTCTTCGGAGTTATGCCTGTACAGATTCGTTGCCACTCCTAATCCTTCGGATGACACTCGTTAGATTACCTGTACAGATTCGTTGCCACTCCTAATCCTTCGTATGACACTCGTTAGATTACCTGTACAGATTCGTTGCCACTCCTAATCCTTCGGATGACACTCTTTAGATCCCCTGCCAGTGTGTCCCAGCTGCCGTTGCGCAGTGGTTAGCGTCACAGATTCTGGGTTCGGCGGTCGTGGGTTTCATTCCCATCGAATCCATCTATTTGTGGGATTTGTTTCGACCCCAACAGGCTCCTCCTACCAGAGACCAGTTTCTTATGAACTCGGCTGGGAAGACTGGAACTTCATAGCCCGAGTTTCATTCACTCGATGGATGGGTCTCTGAGAGTGTTGCTCAAAATTTTCTGACCAGCAGGTGTCTGTGTCTCCCAGCCTGGTTGACGCCGGGATATGTTATGAAGGTAAGCGTGGGGTGCAGCCCTGTTACGCAGTGTCAGATCAGAATAGCACTCCACAGCATCACTTCGTTATCCACATTGATCAGCATAGAACAAAGTCTTACATTCTATAGCCCTTCATGCCCTGCTGTCATGGTGACCTTCATGCCCTGCTGTCATGGTGACCTTCATGCCCTGCTGTCCTGGTGACCTTCATGCCCTGCTGTCATGGTGACCTTCATGCCCTGCTGTCATGGTGACCTTCATGGCCTGCTGTCATGGTGACCTGCATGCCCTGCTGTCATGGTGACCTTCATGGCCTGCTGTCATGGTGACCTTCATGCCCTGCTGTCATGGTGACCTTCATGCCCTGCTGTCATGGTGACCTTCATGGCCTGCTGTCATGGTGACCTTCATGCCCTGCTGTCATGGTGACCTTCATGCCCTGCTGTCATGGTGACCTTCATGCCCTTCTGTCATGGTGACCTTTATGCCCTGCTGTCATGGTGACCTCCATGCCCTGCTGTCATGGTGATCTCAGTTTTGATATTCTCTCCCTATCCATGGCCCTGGTTTTTAGGTACCGTGGAGGTCATTGGTTTCGGCAAGTTCACGGGACCCTCGTTGGACGGACGTGATGGTGTTCTTCGGACGGGGATGCCACCTCACGCTGTCTCCGCGACCGACCAGCTATTGTCGTCTGTAGCTAGGGGGCTTTGTGAGTGGGGGTTTGCGGAATGCTGGCTCAGAACAGGCAACACTGAACACCCCACCGAAGCAGGGGAGTGTCTCCTCTGGTGGGTTGCTTTAAAGACGGCTTCATATCGAGTGTTCCGCATGGGTTGCCGGATGTCGGGGATGCGACGTGACAAGCCAGGGTGGAGCTGTGAACCGGGAGCCAGACTGAGTGGCATAGGGGGTAATGCTCCACGCCACTGAAGTGCACGGAAGATGGAACAGAAAAAAGGTCCTTTTTTTTTCGTGAACGCATGCAACAGAAGACCCTGCTAGCAATTGAATTCCATTGCACCTTACGGTAGGCCATCATGTGCGGTGGGATGGATGTCACGAAAATAATACAAATGCAGAAGTTCCAGTGTGATTGCCTTTATGGTGGTATTATAATCGACCGTATACGCTGAAATCTCAACGACGGTGACACACACACACACACACGCACGCACGCACGCACGCACGCACGCAGCACGCACGCACGCACGCAGCACGCACGCACACGCACGCACGCACGCACACACTCACACACACACACAGCGTAAAGCTATTATTACGAATAGATAACTAGTCTTGATAATTATACTAATCCCTACTAGGCATGGAAACGTTGACATTTTGTATTTTCCATGTCCTACTTAAAAAAAAAGTACTAGTAATTCCGCTGGCGGAACATAGTTTGTTTTCACGCATGAACTGACTCAAAGCACAGATCCAGGACCTGATCGAACTTGGCGGATTGGTGAAGTCTGCGCTCTCCGTTATGCCCTTCTGGTTAGACCTGCACTCAGACAGACCTCTACTTCTGATGCACATAGTCACAACTTGTCACGTTCTTCTTGTAGTGTACATGTCCAGCGAACAGTTATGGAATCAGGTCAGGGTAGCTAATCATAAAAGAAAAATTTACTACTTTGGATGTGATCAGATCGTTTTTGCCTGCTGCAAAATTATTTTATCGTTGGTGAAAATAACATAGCAAAAGATCAACACTGACATTACATAGCAAAAGATCAACACTGACATTACTTTTGTCGAAATCTGATCCGTATCAAAACGAATACATGGATGTCTTAGTTATCAGAAACTTTTTTCCTATCTCAAGCTTTTAAATACTTTGCGAGTTGTTCTGCGACCATCCAGTTGCTGGAATCTCAGACAATGAAGAGTTAATGCATTTAACTGCAAAGCGAACATATTTTAAACATCTTTTTATTTCATCATAGTCTCTATGATCAGGAATTTACCAACATACTGTAAACGTTGTTCTCTTTCATCATAAACTATATCATTAGGAAATCACAATGCCACTCTTCTAATTTTCGGCCACGTGGCCTTTTTCAAGAGAAAAAAAAAAAAAACAATGCAACTACGTGATGTCCATCTTTGGCAACTGGTCAGAGCAAAGAATTGACGTCATAATTATATTACGCAAGTTCTGACATCATAATAAGTGATGTCATCAACAAGGGGGAAAAAGGGGGGGGGGGGGGGGGGGGGGAAGTTGTGTGTATGTGTGTGTGTGCGTGCGTGCGTGCGTGCGCGCGAGCGCGAACCAATGTACTTCAAAAACATAACAATACGCTCCATAAATCACAAGGAAAATGAAACCATAGAATAATGTGACCATAGTCCTGTCTGTAACTGTGCATGGCATACAGGAACTGTCATCTGAAAAAAATTATATATATATATATATATATATATATATATATATATATATATATAAAATTTTCTGCAAATCATCAATGTTGTTCATAGGTAAATCTTGGTGGATTGGTGGAAGTTTACCTATTGTGATTTTCTATACTGTTTTCTTCCCTTTGGAGGACTATTCCTTTCGTATATCATTAGGAGGAATTCGCCAATCTGCACAAAAAAGAAATTCATGGACTTAAACGTATGAACTAAATCGTAGCTTTAAAATAAAATCTAATACTATAATACACAAGAAACTAGTTGTCAGCTGGACTCAAACGGCTCAATGAATCAGTCAAAAATGAAATATCGCTGAAGACCGTTTTTTTGGCCATTCACACAAGATATTGTAGGCAGGAGCCAAACTAAGGGGAGAGAATTGTTCTGAAATGATAATTTTATAAACGTCAACCCTGTTGGTACACAACACAGCATACTATTTTTTCTGTGATGAGAGGGAGAGAGAGAGAGAGAGAGAGAGGGAGGAAAGTGAAAGGGTATGCGCGTGGAACATTAAAGGGGGGGCGACTATTGCGCGTTGGAGAGAAAATGAAAGTCTCAAGGGGAGCAAGAAGTCTATTGAGGAACACCGGCAATTATGAATTGCTTCCCTTAGACCAACCTTTGTCGCAGGAGCAGAGTTGTTCGTCTTCCCAAGGCAAAATGTAACTTCGTTAAAAGAGAGAAGAGAGAGAGAGAGAGAGAGAGAGAGAGAGAGAGAGAGAGGGACACACACACACACCACACACACACACACACACACACACACACACACACACCAGCCCGTCCCGCGTCCCTTCCTCGCTCCCTCCTGCACACTATTGTTGTGATCTTTGGAGGGGCAGAGGGGACATAGATTCGAACTCGCAACGCGTGACTACGAACTCGATGCATTACCATGAGACATCGAGTCACAGTGACAGACTGACGCTGTTAGAACAGGGCCTACCCAAGTGTTGCGGTGATGGACATACAAAATTATGTCTGCGGGACTGAGTATCGGGTGTGCGGTTCAAGTTTGCATCTGCGCTGGTCTCGCAGCCGAGTCAGAGCGCTGCCAGACAGAGATATAACTTCCGTATAGTAGACGTCTTGCCATCATGGGAAAAGTCACAATCCAATAACTCCCAAACGCTGCCAGCTTCGAATGGTACTCAAAACACACACACACACACACACACCACACACACACACACACACACACCACACAACACACACACACACACACACACACACTCACACACACACACACACACACACACACACACACACACCACACACACACACACACACACACACACACATCTCCTTTTTTCGGTTTGCCATCCTTACAACTGCTATGAGTATCTTTATCATGAACATCATCGCCATCGTCGTCATCATCATCATTATCATCATCATCATCATTGTTTTGAGTTTAACACTAAACGTTTTGAGCTTAGCTCCTTCTCGGTGATGTTAGCTGCTGAGGTTTAGACGTTTGGAGCGAAGGTCTTCCTCACTGCTGTTAGAAGCAGAACTACAAAATTAAAACTTTCCGAGCGTAGTGGCCGGACAACAAACGTTTTGAACGTAGGTCTTCCTCGTGTTGTCAGCAGCAGAACAATAAACGTTTTGTGCGTAGTTCTTCCTGATGATTTTGGTGGCTGAACAATAAACTTTTTGGGCGTAGCTCTCCCTAAGGACTATCAGTGTAGGAGAAAAAACGGTTTGTGTGTAGATTTCCCCCAGGACTATCAGTGGTAGGAGAATAAACGTTTCGTGCGCAACTCTTCCTCAGGATTATCAGTAGTAGGGGATGAACGTTTCGTACGTAGCTCGTCCTCAGCACTTTTAGTGGTAGGAGAATAAACGTTTCGTGAGTAGCTCGTCCTCAGGACTATCAGTGGTAGGAGAATAAACGTTTTGTGCGTAGCTCGTCCTCAGGACGTAGGAGAATAAACGTTTCGTGCCTTGCTCGTCCTCATGGACTATTAGTGGTATGAGAATAAACGTTTGGCGTGTAGCTCTTCCTCAGGACTATTAGTGGTAGGAGAATAAACGTTTTGTGCATAGCTCGTCCTCAGGACTATCAGTGGTAGGAGAACAAACATTTCGCGCCTTGCTCGTCCTCAGGACTATTAGTGGTAGGAGAATAAACGTTTCCAACAAAGCTGTCCCTCAGGACTATAAGTGGTAGGAGAACAAACGTGTCAAACGTAGCTGTCCCTCAGGACTATCAGTGGTACGAAAATAAACGCTTCGTGCGTAGCTCGTCCTCAGGACTATTAGTGGAAGGAGAATAAACGTTTCGTGCGTAGCTCGTCCTCAGGACTATTAGTGGTAGGAGAATAAACGTTTCGTGCGTAGCTCGTCCTCAGGACTATTAGTGGTAGGAGAATAAACGTTTCGTGCGTAGGTCGTCCTCAGGACTATTAGTGGTAGGAGAATAAACGTTTCGTGCATAGCTCGTCCTCAGGACTATTAGTGGTAGGAGAATAAACGTTTCGTGCATAGCTCGTCATCAGGACATTTAGTAGCAGGAGAATAAACGTTTCGTGCATAGCTCGTCCTCAGGACAATCAGTGGTAGGAGAATAAACCTTTGTGCGTAGCTCGTCCTCAGGATTATTGGTGGTAGGAGAATAAACGTTTCAAACGTAGCTCTTCCTCGGGACTATTAGTGGTAGGAGAACAAACGTTTCGTGCGTAGCTCTTCCTCAGGACTATTAGCGGTAGGAGAATAAACTTTTCAAACGTAGCTCTCCCTCATTGCTGTTAGTGGTTGAACAATAAACGTTTTGAGCGTAGCTCTTTCTTAGAACTGTTAGTGGCTTGAAAAAAAAAAGCGTTTTGATCGTTGCTCTTGCTCGAGATTGTTAGAGTCGGAACAATAAACAATATTAGAGCAGAGCTCTTTCTCAGGAATGTCAGTGAGACAATAACTGGACATACTGCCGCTTAGGACGTCATGACATAACGTTGTGAGCATAGCTGCCGCTTAGGACGGTCAGTGGCAGAACAATAAACGTTGTGAGCATAGCTGCCGCTTAGGACGGTCAGTGGCAGAACAATAAACGTTGTGAGCATAGCTGCCGCTTAGGACGTCAGTGGCAGAACAATAAATTGTGAGCATAGCTGCCGCTTAGGACGGTCAGTGGCAGAACAATAAACCTTGTGAGCATAGCTGCCGCTTAGGACGGTCAGTGG
The DNA here is from genome assembly GCA_018398815.1 of Conus ventricosus. Classification (NCBI taxonomy): domain Eukaryota; kingdom Metazoa; phylum Mollusca; class Gastropoda; order Neogastropoda; family Conidae; genus Conus; species Conus ventricosus. The sequence goes on along the minus strand of CM031598.1, from coordinate 57,938,793 downwards.
CAGAACAGTCCACTGTTTCCAGCGTAGGCTTTCGTTTGGGGACAGTCAGCAGCAGAACAACAATCGTTTCGAATGTGGTTCTTCCAGAGAGCTGTTAATAGTTGGAATGGCGATAGCTGTTTCGAGCGTAGCTCATTCTCAGGACCGTCAGTAGCTGGACAAAAATCGTTTTTTCTTCCTGAATACTGTTAGTGGTTGCACAAAAATCGTTTTGAACGAAGTTCTTCCTGAATACTGTTAGTGGTTGGACAAAAATCGTTTTGAACGAAGCTCTTCCACAGTGTTATTTGTGGCTGAATAACAAACATTTCAAGCATAGCTTTTCCTCAGTGTTATCTGTGGTTGAACAATAATCATGTCGAGTATGCTCTTTGGCGATATTTTGTGACTGAACAATAAATGTTTCGTGCTTAGCCCTTCCTCGGTGTCATTTGCGGCAGGACAATAAAACAATTCACGCGGAGTTCTTTCTCGGTGTTCTTTGTGGCTGAAGAATAAACAGACCGACTATAGCTCTTCAATGATATTTGTGTTTGAACAATACACATTTTGAGTGTAGCTCTTCGTCAGTGTCATTTGTGGCTGGACAATAAACGTGTTGAGCGAAGCACGAGCAGTACTAGGAAGAGCAAGGCTCAAAACGTGTCTTGCTCGACGTGTCCAAATGGATCCTTCTAATCGTTCGCCTTCAAGATCCAATCTGACCTAACCTGATCGATCAATACGTTAACGTGTCTTTCTGTTATAACCTGTACTATTTACATCAACCTTGTCTGGCCGGGTTTGCTCATGAACCTGATGTAACATGATGTAATCTGATCTGGCCTACCAAACCGAATTGTCCGGTCACGATCTAACCTAACCTTACAAAACCAATATCTGACCAAACTTAATCAAAACTTAACGATATGTAATATAACTAAACCAAACCATCACCGACTTAACCTAACCTATCCTGGCCTAACATAAACGTAACGTTACGTAACACAACTGAAGCAAACATCCCTGGCTTAACCTAACCTAACTTAAACATAACGTTATGTAACTTAACTGAACCAAACCCTCCCCGACTTAATTTGCCCTAAGCTGACTTAACCTAATAACATTACGTCATGTAACATAACTGAACCAAACCATCCCCGGTATATGAAAAACAAAAACAAAAACAAAACGTGTAGGTAAGACACGCTGGGGTTGGTGAACAGACGAAATTCATTTGAACAGGCCTTGGGTCAAGTCACGGACGTGGATTACAGTCTCTTTTTTTTTTCTTTTTCTTTTCCTCCAAATCCATTTTTTCTACATTTTTTTTCTCAGATCTTTTCATTTCATTTCTTATTTTTGTGGTGTGGGTCCTCCATCCTCCTGCTTTTACCATTATTTTGTGTGTGTGTGTGGTTTTTTTTTTGCTTTATCAGTTCTCATTAACTATGCAAAATTCAATGTGTATGTCGTATTACCGATGGACATTTTCAATTGAACTTCAGTATTTTAGTGTTTAATACAGAGTGTCCGAGTTTATTAATGTGCTAACGTACTGACACATTTATTCTGTTTGTTACAACAAAGAAAAGGGAATGAGGGAAGAAGGAAAGGAAAGAAGGAAGGAAGAAAGAAAAAAGAAAGAAAGAAAGAAAAAAAAAAGAAGAAGAAAGAAAGAAAGAAAGAAAGAAAGAAAAAGGAAGGAAGACAAAAGCGAAAAAGAATTTGTGTCTGTGTGAAACTAACGAAATAACGAAATACATACACAATTGTTTAGCGAATATGAAACCAATAAGCTGCAAGCCTAGTCTAGATGTGTCCAGGTTGAATACATTCGCAAGATTAAGTTTCCCATGAATGGACATTCAGTAGATATGAAAGTTGTCAAAGACAGACGAGACCAGAGTCTTTACAAATGGGATCTCATGCAGAATTTCACTTTTGAGCTGCATACTTCTTTTCTTTTCTTTTTTCGTTAAAGAAAGAAAGTGAATCGAGAAATTTGAAATGAATTGGAGCCGGAAAGGAAACAGGAAAGAAGAAGATAGCGAAAGGGCAAAAAAAAAAAAAAGCACTTGGATCGAACAAGAAGAGAGAGAGAGAGAGAGAGAGAGAGAGAGAGGGGAGAGAGAGAGAGGAGAGAGAGAGAGAGACGCGCGCCGACCACGTCCGATAATCATCTTTAATTCCCAATATTCCCTCGCTTCGGCGACTCCTTTGGGCCTACTGCGCATGCTCCAGCGCATGCGCTGAAAGAAGGATGGCACGCACAGCGCGCACTTTCAATATGGCCGCCTGCAAATGGGAGACAAGAGCTTGTAAACGCCGGGCCAAATTCTTGGGCAGCAGTCAGATCGTGAACACATTGATCAGTCGGGAGAGAGGAGAGAGGAGAGAGAGAGAGAGAAGGAGGGTGAGGGGGAAGGGAAGGTGCGAGGGGTGGGGGTGGGGATGGGGATAGGGGCGCAATAAAGGGACGGGGAGGGGGGTAATGGGGTGGTGGAGGAGGAGGAGAAGATTGATCAGCAACTGTCGTTTGCCCACCCCTCACTTCCTCTTCTCATCTTGTCTGTAGGAATCACCACTCTACACCTGCACACGAGCGAACATACGCACGCACTCATGTGTGTACGCGCACGCACGCACGGCACGCACGCACGCAAAAACACACACACACACACACACACACACACACACACACACACACACACACACACACACACACACACACAACACACAGAGTTTCAGTTTCATGAAAGAGTTGTCACTGCGTGTGGACTAGCCCATATACGCTACACCACAACTGTTAAATTCTAAGCCCACACTGCGCATAATTTAAAGCTGATGGATAAAATGAACTCAGATGACTAAGATGAGAGAATTTAAGAAGAACTACGACTTAGCAGATGTCTGACCTACGCATTAGCCCTACGCGCTGGTCACGTGTAAACAGCAGTTGAACTTGGGTCAGTCGGTCCCAAGAGATAGGACAAGTCCGTTCTGAATCGAAGCACACTCAAGAACGCATACACGTGAACTCATACATACACACGTACAAACACAAGCAAATACACTCGTAAACAATACACTATGCACGCGCGCGCGCGAGCCCCCCCCCCCCCCCCCCCCCCCCCACCACACCACACCACACACACGGTTACATACATGCTTTCCCTCTTTCATCAGCTGAACACACATTCTTCTAAACACATGCTGTTATCCATTTCACCCACGCTCTGAGGATGCATGTTTTATTCTACAGTACAATCGGCCAACAATGAAAGGTAGATCTCCTTCATGTTGTCTGACAACAAACAACAGACCGATAACAAATACCATATGGACAGGGGGCAAAGAGGAGGAAGAAGGAGGGGTAGAGGAGAGATGTAGTAGGAAGAGGGCTGAAGAATTTGATCTTCAAGTGTCACCATAGGTCATGACTTCGGCAAGGCACATATTGAGAATTGTGATCCTTACAAGGACATTTTCAAGGCTATGACCTCAACAATGGGCGTGCCGAGGACATGACTTTACTGGGAACAGGTCTTACAACGAGCAGGTGAAGGACGTGATTTTATTTTTAACGATTACGACTAAGACATAAACCTTGCAGTAATCGTGTCAAGGATATGACTGGCACAAATACCATGTCAAGAATATGAACCTAACAAAAACATGTCAAGCGCATTACATTTATCACCTCCCCCCCCCCCCCCAAGAAAAAAAACAACAACCCCAAAACAAAACAAAAACAAAAACAAACAAGAAAAGCAAACACAAAACAAGCAACCCCCCCCAAAAAAAAAAAACAAAAAAAAAACAAAAAAAAAAAAACAGCCAAAAACAAAGACACAATAAACATCTCCAGGAAATGAATCTTGCAACGAATATGTCAAGGACATGATCCTTGCCAAAAGATGTCAAATGCATTATCCTCGACAGAGAACATGTCAATGGTATGATACAACCAAATTATAAAGGACATGATTGCTAAAGACCATGTCCAAGGCCTATGAACCTTACAATGAACATCTTAGGAACCTGACTAAGACTTACAATGGTCATGCCAAGGATATGAACCGGACAAAGAGTATGTCAAGGACATGGCACTTATAAAGACCATGTCAAGGACATGACACTTACAAGGACCTTGCTTAGAACATGACTCTTACAAGGTCCTTGCCAACGACATGACTCTTACAAAGACCATGTCAAGGATATGACACTTACAAGGACAGTGTAAAGGACAAGACACTCACAAGGACCATGTAAAGGACATGACACTTACAAGGACCGTGTAAAGGACAAGACACTCACAAGGACCATGTAAAGGACATGACACTTACAAGGACCGTGTAAAGGACAAGACACTCACAAGGACAGTAAAAAGGACATGACACTTACAAGGACCGTGTAAAGGACATGACACTCACAAGGACCATGTAAAATACATGACACTTACAAGGACCGTGTAAAGGACAAGACACTCACAAGGACAGTGTAAAGGACATGACACTTACAAGGACGTGTAAAGGACAAGACACTCACAAGGACCATGTAAAATACATGACACTTACAAGGACCGTGTAAAGGACAAGACACTCACAAGGACAGTGTAAAGGACACGACACTTACAAGGACCGTGTAAAGGACAAGACACTCACAAGGACCATGTAAAGGACATGACACTTACAAGGACCGTGTGAAGGACAAGACACTCACAAGGACCATGTAAAGGACATGACGCTTTCAAGGACCATGTAAATACAAAGTGGATGAGGAGGAAGAGGAGTAGAAGATGGGAAGAGGAGTAGAAGATGGGGAAGAGGAGTAGAAGATGGGGAAGAGGAGAGCTTGTGGACACATCATCTTCCACACCAACACCAGCTCGTTGGTTTCCTCTCTCTTTGGTTCAGATCATAGTTGGAACGAACCAACCACATCGACCTATGAAGACATAAGCAATGATGATCATAAACATGAGTTCTTATGGAAATCAAAACATACGCAGGAAAACATAACCATTCAACATGAGGAATAATTTCAAAGGGAAGAGATCAAACATTTATAAGACACAAATCATTCAAATTAAGCCAAGACAAGTCTCAAACGTCCTAACGGAATTAGGAAACCTTACATTAAAACAATAGGTCTTAGCTTCAAAGAATATCTGAATATTGTCCCTGCAGCTCCCCGTTGCGAACGGTAGGAGGTAAAACATATCTTCGCAATCAATAACATAATCAGATCATAATCATAACATCAATCAAAGAGGATATCCGTCGCGAACGGCAGGATCAACAATATAATTATTTCATAATCACAACATTAACAAAGAGTCTCCCCGTTGCGAACGGCAGGAGTTACATACAGTCAAAAGCATGGATCATAATTTCATAGCGAAGACCAGTATCATAAATGAACATACATAAGCACGCACAAAAAAAGGAACTTTTCGTTGTGAGCGGGCAGGAGCTATAAACAATGAATGAAATTACTTAACATTTAATCTTCAATAGCAAGGCATCACTTGGGCCGTATAGCAGTTACACAATTGTATTGAAAAAAAATCATCTGCGTAGTGTCCACATATATGATCAAATTAAAAAAGGACTCATACTGCACATCAGCCAGCCAACTGAGGCTATTTTTCTTTCTCAGCAGACACACCACCTCAGGACAGTGCGTGCTACATGCTACAGCTCCTCACGTTTCACCCGTTAGGCCTACACCCCGGCCTAACAATGGCTGTTGCTTTTCAGCCCTGCAATGGACCCACGGGTGTAATATATCGAACAATAAACACTCACAGACTAACCGATGGAATAACCGATAAACAAACAGACTGACCAGTGGCTACTCGAGCACAAAATAGCCACATGAAGGCACAAACAATCGAACAGCCTTCAAGTAATTAACTGCCTAATTACTCAGCCAAGTAACCACGCAACCCTTCAGTCGCTCAAAGAATGAAACAATCGAACAAACAGGTAAAACACTCGTTTGTAAACAGGTAGCAACCCAGACAGACATCAGAAACTACCTTCACTGACAGTATCTTAATCATTTGCACAGGCCACCGCGCGGCTGGGTCACACTGCGACTTAACCCTATCCGTCTCACCAGCCAACAAGGGCGACGTTTCAAGTCAGTTTGTTCAGTGTTCGAACACAAGAAACCTGCAGAGTGGGCATTAAACTTTATCCACTAATCACAATAAAAGACAGCAACATCTGTAATCTATGTTTTCTGGCATCGATTTGTTGAATACTAACAATAAAATCTGTGATAATACTGAATAACTGCTTTTACTTTCATTCTTATTAAGCGCCAGCCCCACCTAAGTTGCAGAGTTACTTGAATGATTGACGGTGGAAATTTGGCATATCACATTTCCAGTTAATAAGAAAATGGAGTTTGTATAATAAAAATGTAAGAACATAGAACGTTTTACTTCCATTTACTGCGTTGTTTCACTAAGATAGTACTCTATCTGCCCTCACTCTAGGTAAACATAGCCAAACCAAGGCTAAAACCACCAACATACCTTTACATTCACAAACACCTGAATAACGGAATCAGCGTCACAGCCTTCACCACACTCTGCTCAGTGAAGAAATGGTCTCAGAGCGAAAATAGTTGAGTTTTACGTCCTCATAGCGAAAGCTTTTAGGGACATGTCTGTCATTCACGGTAGTCTTTGGCCTCAGAGCCAGAACGCTGGGAGTATATAGGCCTCCCAGCCCCTTTCATCGAGATCTTTCGAGAAACTCCTTTGTGGCCTGAGTCACAGTGGAACCACTAGAAGCGTATAATGAGACCAGATCTGGCTTCGCTGGTCTGCTCTTGAACTGACATTCTATCCCCACGGCCCGACAAACAACGGGACCGACCGTCATGTAAGTGGCTGGATCTGGAGGAGTGCGGAGGAACATCAAGACAGACCCTTTAGACTCTGTACCTAGGGCAAAATCCAGCATGTGTGCACTCCATCGCCAACGACTCCCACCTGTGGATATTTACCTCTCTAAAATCTAAAGTCCACCTCAGCAAAGACAACACCAACCACGGCTCCACGGTCTACCGGGGCTGTCTCCTCGGTCTATGATTAGTCTTCCAGACCAAGCCCTCCAGACCAGCCATGGTTAAAGAGAGGCTCAAGACCTCCTTAGCAAAAGCGACACCAGTTACGATGTGGCTGAAGTCCAATGGCTGTCTCTTCTATACCAGTCTGCCCAGACCAGCCATGGGCAAATTGTCTGCTGAGTGACCAGCCTCTTAACTGGCATTCCAAACTACCAGCTAGGTTACCCGTTACTGCGATTCTATCCCACGTTTGCGGGATTAACCACTGCAAACTCTCTGTTCTCAAAAGTTGGGCAGAATCATACCCTTTACATAAAGGGCATGGCATTTACAAGGACCGTGTCAGGGATATGACTTTAAACGAACATATTAAGACATGACTCTTACAATGACCAGATCGAAAGATCAGATTATTGTGTTTCATACTACTGCATCGTATAACTCCGTCACAGCACATTTTTCTGTGTGGAATTCAGTCTAGTCTCCCCGGGTAAGCGCACCGTTATACGTAAAACAAGGCCAGCCGACTGTAGAGGTCGTATTAGGTCTACAGCGTCATTCATAATACATTCATACATACATACATACATACATACATACATGCATCTCTCCCTCTCTCTCTCTCTCTCTCTCTCTCGCTCTCTCTCTCTCTCTGTCTCTTGTGTGTGTGTGTGTGTGTGTGTGTGTGTGTGTGTGCGTGTGTGTGTGTGTGTGTGTGTGTGTGTGTGTGTGTGTGTGTGTGTGTGTGTGTGTGTGTGTGTGTGAAAGTAGGATTTCCTACAGAATTTTGCCAAAAATAACTCCCTAGTTGCCATGAGTAGTTTTACGTGCGCTGAAAGCGTTCTTTGGCCTCAATTTCTCGTTTGATGCGGCATCATGTTATCCGCTGATGACCTGACCTTTGAAACGAACTGATTGGTACAGATATGTGGGATGAGAGGGTTTTTTAACTACTTCCTCATCACTGGCAATTTTTGTCCTGCCTCCGCGCCAATCGACCACTCCTGGAAAAACCGATTTGCATATTGTTGTTTATTATACCCCAATATCTTACCGCTAATATTCCCATTTTAATTCAAATTCCCGAGCACTTTTCTGCCTAACCAATGTAGCAACATATTTAACAATAGAAATTCCAAACTAACTTAACTAACGGGGCTTTCGAATGAGCGCAATTCTTTGCCAACAAAGTGGGGTGTTTTCTGCTAGGGGCGGCAATCCTTGGTATGAACGGGAAAAATTACTTCCCGTGCACTTTTTAATGATAGGACATGAAAAAATAGACGAAAAGTTAATGTTTACATCACAAGAAAATTTGAATATTCCGTGAAAATATATGACATCAAGGATGGTTTCAGATGGAAAGAAAATACCTACTGACTTCAAGAAGGTTATCACTTTGTAAATCCCAACCTCATTGTTATAGGTGGAAAATTTCTCATCTTGTTGAATGGGCCCTGGTCTGCCTTCAGTTCAGGTCCGCACCAAACTACAGTCAGGTGCCATCCTTGGGCTAAGTTCCACCTCTCTACCAAGCTTAGTCTAAATTGGTTCGGTAGTATTTTTTGCGTTTGGTCTGAATAGGTTTAGTATTTTTTTTGCGTAATCTTGTCAAATCGACAGATACAGAAATCAACGTACTGCGGGTTCAATAAAAAACATAACCTTCAAGTTTCGAAGTATAGCAATGCTAATGTGGGAGATCTCGAACAGCTGCTGTGGTGTAGTGGTTAGTACTGCAGTCTGCAGGGCAAGAGATCATCTGTGTTCGAATCCCATCAGCAGCACTGGCGTGTTTTCGGGGTGACCTAGAGCTGGGTGTCGATTAAGCTTGAATGGGAAGACTGGATTGGAAAAGTCAAGTTTCATCCACTTAGCGGATGCAGCTCTGAGAGTGTCGCTCACATTTCCTCGCTAACCCCTGCTGCAGGTGTCTGTATCTCTCGGACCTGGTCCCTCTACTAACAATTGATTGTCGTCAGTGCGGGGTTTAGCAGGCGATGGCCTGGAAATGACAGAACGGTCATCACTTAACTCCACGAAAGTGACTCGGCTGCGGGGTGCGCCTCATGACGACGGGGTATGGATTCCTTCCATTGGGTTGTGGGTGTTGAGGTTGAGGCTTGATGTGTCTAGGGTGGCTGTGTACGAGAAGGCCAGAATGAACAAGATGGGATTTTTGCTGCTGAGACAACGCTGAAAGAAAGGCAACACACACACACACACACACGCACGCACGCACGCACGCACGCACACACACACACACACACACACACGCAAACACACACACGCACACACACATAAACGTGCGCGCGCGCACACACACGTACACAGAGACAGAGAGAGACAGAGCATAAACGCAGCAAAGAGAGAGAGAGAGAGAGAGAGAGAGAGAGAGAGAGAGAGAGAGAGAGAGAGAGAGAGCATAAACGCAGCAAAGACAGAGAGAGAAAGATGGGATTTTCGCCACTGAGCACGAACTTAATGGCATCAAGGCAGCAAACAGAGAGAGAGAGAGAGAGAGAGAGAGAGAGAGAGAGAGAGAGAGTTCTGACAATTCTTCTATCCAGAAGCAATGTGTATGTTAACAATAAAATTGTTGTCCAGTTCTCTTGGGAAACGCTATCTCTCACGCTGTTACCCTCTGGCCAACAACTGATTCGGGGTTAATCAATGTTTTAAAATAAATCCATAATTGTTTTTAGCGTGACATTTAGATCAATTTAAATTTCATCTTCTAAGCCAAGAACCGTGAGCTTCCCTAAAAGAACTTCAAGGGGTGGTCCTATTCTAAACGATAAGTATATTTGATAGGCAGAGTTTAATCGGTATCGTGACTGAGAGGAGAAAACATCATCTTTAGAATGGGACTGGAATCCGACTCGACAGTCTTGTCCGTGCTAAAGCAAAAGGTTTCAGAATGTATAAAGCGATGATAAGTGTGTGTGAGTGTGTGTGTGTGTGTGTGTGTGTGTGTGTGTGTGTGTGTGTGTGTGTGTGTGTGTGTGTGTGCACGCGGGCGCATGTGCGTGTGTGTGTGCACGCGGGCGCATGTGCGTGCGTGCGTGCGTGCGTGCGTGCGTGCGTGTGTGTGTGTGTGTGTGTGTGTGTGTGTGTGTGTGTGTGTGTGTGTGTGTGTGTGTGTGTGTGTGTGTGGCAGCAGCGGCGGGAGCAGTGCTGTTAATAAGAGCTGTTTGTAAGAAGTTGTAAAAGTAGCTGTTGCGATGTGAGAGCAACTATGCGTATACAGGACATTAACACAGAGAGAGAGAGAGAGAGAGAGAGAGAGAGAGAGAGAGAGAGAGAGAGAGAGAGAGAGAGAGAGAGAGATTTTATATGGTCTTCCAGACTACAACGATAACTTTCAGACTGCGATAAACATTGATTCACACACACACACACACACCACACACACACACACACACACACGCACGCACGCACGCACGCACGCACGCGCACGCACGCACGCACACACACACACACACACACACACACACACACACACCACACACACACACACACACACACACACACACACACACACACGGTCTCCACTGATCCACCTCACTCACTGCCCTACAACTCCAACCAGTCCCTTCAGTTTCCCCTCAAAAAAAAAAAAAAATCTGTACTCTTCACTACCATGCCGATCGCCCACGCCGCCCAAAGACGTCTCGGAACCTTGAAAAGAAACCTACTCTCCCCCATCACCCTGCCTCCGACAATTGCGAACCCGCACACCTACAACAATCTAACACCTCGCTTTAAAAAAAAAAAGAAAAAAAATCTTGTTCGTGCACAATCAAAGAAGAAGCAGGTTGTAGTGGCAGCAGCAGCAGCAGCAGCAGCAGCAGCACCACCACCACCACCAGCAAGTAGCCTATTGTAAGCAAGCAAGCCATGGAGGAGCAGACTAGCAGGGAAAGAGAGGAAGGAGTGGGGTGGGGGGGGGGGGGTGGAAGGGGGAAGGGGAGACAATTCCGGCCCATTTCGCACCAGATCCAGGCTCGATGCCGACAGAAGAGGCAGCTCCGCGGAAAGGCCTGGCAAACAAACCGAGACGCAGCCCGCCGGAAAATCGGGTTAGGCCCAACGCGTTTTGGAGGACTTGACTTGTCTAAACGGATTAGCTCCCCCTGTCCTGGAACCACCCCCACCACCCTCACCACCCCCCACCCCTATAGGATTATGATGCATGTGATTATGATGCATGTGCCTATGCATCTTTGTATCCATGACGACCTGACTCCCAGAATGCATTCCAATAAACGGACCTAGAAATGGTAGCCGTGTCTTTGCTTTCCTGAAGCAACTAGATCCTTCTGCCTGTCTTTCTACATGGTGGCAGCGGTGGATGGACAGCGGACCTCTAAATCACCTGCCTTCTTCCTTCAACCCACTGACGGATCAGTGGGAACCGTGGTTCCATCGTTTCGAGCGATTCAGGACTGTGACTGGGCTCAATCAGAAGCCTGACAAGGAGCAGGTCGCTACGCTCTTGTTCTCCATCGGACACTCTGCAGATGATTTGATTGCTGTTCTTGGAATCGACGAACAAAAGACAGATACAATAATGTGACTAAAAAGCTGAACGACTACTTCGCACAGAAAACCAACCTCATCTTGGAACGAGCGAGATTCAATCGACGGACTCAGAAAGCGAACGAATCTGTGGAAGAATTTATTCATGATCTGCACAGACTGGCCGGTAAGTGTTCTTACGGCGCACTTCGCGATGAACTGATTCGAGATCGAATTGTTGTCGGTGTGCGCAATGAAGCTCTAAGTGATCGACTTCAGAGTAAAGACAATCTTTCCCTGGCCGAAGCGATAAGATTCTCCAGACAAACAGAATCACGTCAGCAGTCGAAAGACGTCATCAAGGAAGAAAAAGAAAATGACGCTGTTCCGGTCTATGACGTCAAGTCGCAGAAGAAAACATCACAGAACAGAACGTCATCAAATTCCACGAACAATGATCGCAAGTGTTATTACTGTGGCCAATCTCCTGGTCATCCCAGACGCCTGTGTCCAGCAAAACAAGCAACCTGTCATGCTTGTGGTATCATAGGACACTGGCAATCAGTCTGCAGGAAAAGCCAGTCCCCGACATTCCTTCGCCGACGAAAAAATCGCGTGCAGCAACTCCAAGAAGAAGACGAAGAAGTGGACCTAGGCCTCATTGGTCAAGTTGGCGGCGACAATGAAAGCTGGAACGCAAAGATCGACGTCAATGGTCACTGCGTTGACTTCAAGATCGATACCGGCGCTTCAGTATCTATACTCGGCGACAAAGAAACGTGGCTCAGTTCTGTCACCCTCAATCCCAAAGGGCGGCGACTTCGTGGAGCTGGTGGCATCAAGCTACAGCATAAGGGATGGTTTGAGGCCACCCTACGGTACAAAGGCCGAACCTTCAGAGAAACTGTGTACGTTCTGAAAAACCAATCATGCTCTCTGCTCAGCAAAAAGGCATCGGAAAACCTTGGAATAGTGGTAAGAATCGACGGCATCGACCAAACTGATTCCACCTTCAAAACCGAGTTTCCTCGCCTCTTCACGGGTCTTGGACAGCTTCAGCATCCTTACCATATTATGCTCTCGCCCGACGCTGAGCCTGTGTGTGAGTACACGGCAAGAAAGGTCCCTCACCCACTGCTACCTAAAGTGAAGGAGGAGATTGACAAACTATTGGAGCAGGGTGTAATCTCTCCTGTCACCGGACCTACAGAGTGGTGCTCGGGTATCGTGGTCATCCAGAAACCCAACGGCAATGTCAGAATCACCGTCGACCTCACCCGTCTCAATAAGGCTGTTAGAAGGGAGGTTCACCCCATGGCATCAGTCGACGAAAGTTTAGCAAAGCTCAGTGGAAGCCGGACTTTCACCAAACTAGATGCCAATAGCGGCTTTCATCAAATTCCCCTTGATGAACGGTCCAAACTGCTGACAACCTTTGTCACACCTTTCGGCAGGTTTTGTTACAACCGCCTCGTAATGGGAATCTCCAGCGCCCCGGAGGTGTTCCAACGCACCATGTCTACCATCCTGGAAGGTCTGGACGGTGTCATCTGCCACATGGACGATGTTCTGGTCCATGGACGTGATCAACAGGAACATGACCGCCGCTTACGTGCTGTGTTGGCTCGTCTCCAAGAAGCTGGACTGACCCTCTCAAACGAAAAGTGTGAGTTCTCAAAACGGTCCGTCAAGTTTCTTGGACACATCATCGACGCCACAGGCATCCATGCATGCAACAGCAAAGTGTCCGCCATAACCCATTTCCCAGAGCCCACAAATATCATTGAGCTGCAGCGTTTCCTGGGGATGGTCAACCAGCTGGCCAAGTTTCTGCCCCGTCTAGCTGACATCACTGCCCCACTACGGCAGTTACTGAAGAAGGACAGCACCTGGCTGTGGGACCAGCCCCAAGCCAGTGCATTCACCAAGATCAAGATTCTCCTCACCTCGACTCCCGTCCTTGCACACTACGACCCCAAGCGTCGCACCATTCTCTCTGTTGACGCGTCTTCCTCTGGACTTGGGGGAGTTCTTTTTCAGATTCAGGATGATGGCAGCCGTCGTCCCGTTTTCTACATCTCTCGTTGCCTCACAGAGACTGAAAAAACTATGCCGTCATCGAAAAAGAGGCCTTAGCAGCTGTTTGGGGCTGTGAAAGACTGTCTGAATACATTCTTGGACTTGACTTCCAACTAGAGACTGACCATAAGCCTCTTGTACCGCTTCTTGGTTCAACAGATCTCTCAAAGTTGCCCCCAAGAATACTTAGATTTCGACTTCGGATGACACGTTTCTCCCAACTATCGTTCATGTTCCAGGAAAGGACCAGATCAGTGCTGATGCTTTCTCACGTGCGCCAGCGCTCAATGAATCAAGCAACGAGGACTTAGTCCAAGAAGTAGAATCTTCTGTCAGCGCTGCGATCACTACTCTTCCTGCAACAACACAACGCCTCGACGAGATCAGACGGAAGCAGAAAGAAGATGCTGAAATCATGCAGATCAGGAACTACTGCACTCAGGGCTGGCCGAGTGACAAACCCGATTCCCCTTCTCTGAGACAGTACTGGACAAATCGTCAACACTTCACCATTGTGGACGACCTCTTGCTGTATGACGATCGCCTCGTTATTCCCGAGTCCATGCGTGAAGACATTCTCAACTGCCTACACACGGCCATCTCGGAGTCACCAAGTGTGTTGCCAGTTCACAGAGGTCAGTGTGGTGGCCAAACATCACTGCCTGCATATCCTCCAAAGTGTCAAACTGCGAAGTTTGTGCCAGAAACAGGCATCTTCAGCAAGAGCCCCTCCTCGCTACTCCTTTCCCTGAGCGCCCATGGTCACGAGTTGGAGTCGACCTCATGGAATACTCAGGCAAGACATACGTTGTAGCTGTGGACTACTTCGCCATTTCCTTGAGGATGCCTTGGCGAGCTGGTGATGTGGTTGAAACCATATTTTGACGAGAACTCCTTGAACTGACGACTGCTGAATTGCGGCCCATTGTCTGATATGACAATGTCCGGAATTCCGTGGCAGGCGAAGATGCTTTTGATCTTTATGATGACGTCATTGCTTGACTGGCTGTCGAGTACCCTGAGGTCAGCCCACCTGGAGAAGTAGTCCACAGCTACAACGTATGTCTTGCCTGAGTATTCCATGAGGTCGACTCCAACTCGTGACCATGGGCGCTCAGGGAAAGGAGTAGCGAGGAGGGGCTCTTGCTGAAGATGCCTGTTTCTGGACTTCTGGCTTACCGCACTGCTCCACTGCAAAACGGGCTGTCCCCTTGTCAGCTTCTCATGGAAGGCAGCTGCGGACAACTCTTCCCGTCGTCGATAAGCTGCTTCTGCCAGAGACACCTGACCTCAAGACAGTGCGGGAGAAAGAAAACCAGAACAGGCAGACCCAGAAGAAGAACTTTGATCGCCTCCATAAGGCTCGGGAGTTGCCTGTGCTCAAGGACGGCGACAGAGTGTGGGTGCGCGACATGGATAGACCTGGAACTGTTGAAAAACAATTCCACTCGCGCTCCTACCTCGTCAACACTCGATCAGGCACTGTCCGACGCAATCGAAGTTCCCTCGTGCTTCTGCCCCAATCTGACATTATCTGTTCTCCCTCTGTTCCATAAATATACGTTGAACAAACCGGGCCCACTAGACCTCTGGCCCTGAAGATATGGACATAATTGTAAATCAATCAGTTACATTTTATTTTAATTTATTCATTTATTGATTTTTGTTGTTGTTGACTAAAAAACCATCTTGGGGGAGATATAGGATTATGATGCATGTGATTATGATGCATGTGCCTATGCATCTTTGTATCCATGACGACCTGACTCCCAGAATGCATTCCAATAAACGGACCTAGAAATGGTAGCCGTGTCTTTGCTTTCCTGAAGCAACTAGATCCTTCTGCCTGTCTTTCTACAACCCCCACCCCCAACCAACCATCCTCTAACCCTTCCTCCTCCTCCTCCTCCGCCTCCTCCTCCTCCGCCTCCTCCTCCTCCTCCCCTTCTACGTTTCGCGCCCAGATGGAGAAATCGAATTTGTTTGTGCAATTAGAACGGGGATGCGGACGAATCAAAAGCGAATATAAATCTAATCAGCTGGGGCGGGGACGGGAAGAAAAGCGCGGATTAAGGCCGCGCGGCGAGGCACCGACAGGCGAGCAAAGGAGGCATCCACCTGAAGATGCGTGAAGGAGGATCATCAATAGATCTTGCACGGGAGGGCTTCTCTCGTCTTCGTCTTCGTCTTCTTCTTCTTCTTCCCTTTCCAGGGCTTCTTCACCAGAACCTGAGGAGGGTTGATGTTCGTAGACCGACGATGATTTCCCCTTCTGCTCTTCTCCCTCCCCCTCCCCTCTCCTCCAAGATGAAGTTTTCTCAATATAATTTACGCTGATATATTGTGGTGCTAGGACCCCTCCCCGCCCCCGGTCTTCTCTCTCCCCTTCCCCTTCTCCTTCCCCTAGTTTTATGACAGTGCCGCTGACAGATTGTCTCCCTTCCCTGTCGTCTGCATGCAAGGTTGAAGGACTTTGGAGTGGTCTCCCTTGCCCGTGGATTTCTATAGGAAGGGGGGGGGGGGGGGGGGGGGGGGGGCAGGGGGTAGGTGCTCCGGGAGGAAGGAAGGAAGGAAGGTGGGAGGAAAATTGTCCCCGACCCTTGGCGCGTTAACATCGTTTGGGGCAACAACCGTTCCCTTGATCCTCTGCACGGCATCTCTCCGTGCTCATCTGCAACTGTCCTCCTCCTCCTCCTCCTCCTCCATCTCCTCTTCCTCCTCTTCTTCCTCCTCTCTTTCTCTGTCTGTCTGTCTCTCCCTCTCTCTCACGATGTCAAAAGAAAGCAGGGGGAAGCGGCAGCGCTGGGAGAAAGCCAGCTTTAATCAGATTGTGGGCCACAACAGTGGCGCAATACTCGGCGCGTCATGGCGGGTCAGGGGAGGAAGATGATTGGCCCTATAATTCGGCCCAGCCTGTCTGTTTTTTTTTTTTTCTTTTTCTTTTTTTTTAAACTTTCGCTCGCATGCCGCTCCGCTTCTGTCTGTGGCAAAGGAGGAGGAGAAGAGAGAGAGAGAGAGAGAGAGAGAGAGCGCAAGCCGCGGCAGTGTGTGTGCGACTACCTTTAATGAAATTAGAGTGCAGATTTTTCTTTTTTTAATCTCGATTCCTGGAGGGGATTTGTATACGTAGACAGAGACACAGACAGACACGCAGATAAACACACAAACACAGACACAGACAGACAGACAGACAGACAGACAGACACACACACACACACACACACACACACACACACACACACACACACACACACACACACACACACACACACAAGCACAAAACAACAACAACAGCAACTTACTCAATTCAGTCCGCACACATACACAGAGACGCGCGCATTGTACGCTCCTACACAGACATATACACAAACGCGCAAGCGCGCACACTCAGGCACAAAACAATACACATTCACACTCATATTTGCCCATCTCTCTCTCTCTCTCTCTCTCTCTCTCTCTCTCTCTCTCTCTCTCTCTCTCTCTCTCTCTCTCTCTCTCTTCTCTCCACAGAAACGGATACAATATCAGAGCCATTAGTTTCCACAGATGTACCCAGTCCGAATCCTGTGCTTGTTTAAAATAAACATCACAACACCACACTTACATCATGACCAGCCCCTCTGGACTGCTGCAGCCCCAGAAGAGCACACTGTCAGCGGTTTAAATACACTCATTCAATAATACACAGGGCGACAGAACTTTAAACGGGGAGGACGCGGAGTAGAGCGGGTTGTTGTTGTTGTTGTTGTTGTCGTTCCCTGGCTAAAAGACTCCAGGGATCATCCAAACAGCCGAAGTACTTGAACACTATGGTACAAATGCGTCAGCTGGGGATGAGAACATCACGTGTGTGACCGTTTTTGATTACCCCGCCACGTGGGCAGCCACACTCCGACTTCGGGGGATTTTGGAGACTGATAATGTTATGCTAGGAGCTTGTCACAACTGAAGACACAATCGCCGCATAACTATACAGAGCATAACAACATTTTGATGTATAGCCTTGGTGTTCTAGCCTGTGTCAATTGGCCTGACACAGCCTTAAGCTAAGGCGGAGAGTGGGGTGTTAGGGTGAATGGTAGGGAAGGGAGGGAACAGGGGGTGGTGAACGGACGCTCCGATCTCGGAGAGTGGGCATCAAACAGCCGGTACTCCTCCCAGATCGTCCCCGGGTCTGGAACTTCTTTGATGCCTGCCCAAGGGGCGCCTTCTTCTCTTGGGAGGCAGACAGACATTCCACGTCCGTCTCGGTCCTTGTCCCGCAGGCCACAAAAGCAGCTGCAGAATCCTGTCCACGCGCGTTACTGTATAACAGTCCACACGACGGGGGTCCACCAAGCCACTGCCCCCCATTTTCTTACACAACGTGTTGACTTTGCACCAACCCCCCCCCCACCCCCACCCCCACCCCCGCCTCCCTTCCTCCCCATTCCTCATTCCCCACCCCACCCCACCACCTCCCTCCCTCCCTCCCTCTATCTTCCCCTGGAGGACGTTATAGGCTGTGAGAATGGATCGGATGAAATGGGCGAAGAGGAGAAGAGGGAGAAAGAAAAAGAAGCAGATAATACGGAAGGGGAATAGAACGCCACGGGTATGAGAGTGGTCAGAGGTCTGTCGCCGGACGGGACCCCTTGCTGTTCGTGAACGCTTTCATGTGAGGGTTCCGCTCGTCTTCTCTCGGCGGGGAAGCTGGAGCGAAGGGAAAAGGGGTGGGAGTGCGCTGGGGGATGAGGGGGTGGGGGAGGAGGGGGGGGGGGGCAGTAGGCGGACAAGTCGTACTCTTCCTGCACAGGCGTGTGGTCAGTAAGTGGGTAAGGAAAGAGGAGGGGGAGAGGTGGCGGTTGGGGTTATAGGGGGCTAGGTTGAACATAGGGGCTGGTTTGAAGACGGGGAAAGTTAAAAGGAAGGGGGAGGGGTGGTTGGGAAGGAGGGGGGGGGGAAGGTGTAGGTGAGGTTAGATTGATGAGTGCCTCATGTTAGGTGTTTGGCTGCTAGAGTTATTCTGGGTGGTTTGGCTGCTAGGAGTTATTCTGGTGGTTTGGCTGCTAGGAGTTATTCTGGGTGGTTTAGCTGCTAGGAGTTATTCTGGGTGGTTTGGCTACTAGGAGTTATTCTGGGTGGTTTGGTTACTAGGAGTTATTCTGGGTGGTTTGGCTACTAGGAGTTATTCTGGGTGGTTTCATCACAGTCTTAGTACTGTGCACAGCGTGCGAATTATTTTGTCTTCTTGTGTCTGCCTCACTGTTCTCTCTTTGTGTTTATCCTCTGTCTGTCTGTCTGTCTGTCTGTATATATCTGTTTAAATGATTACCGACCAGTTGCCCTCACATCTGTTGCAATGAAATGTCTTGAGCGAATTGTCCTCTGTTCTGTTTTAAAAGATACCACGCAGTACCAAGACCCGTTTCAGTTCGCATACAAACAGAACAGATCAACAGATGATGCCACACTCACACTTCTCCATCATGCGTTTTCACACCTCGAAAAACCTGCCTCCTTTGTACGCATTCTTTACATTGATTTCTCATCAGCATTCAACACCATACAACCACATCTGATGGCAAAGAAACTCATTAACATGAATGTCTGTAACAAGCTCATTCTTTGGATAATAGATTTTCTAACAAAGAGGACACAGTCTGTTCGATATCAGAGTGTTGTTTCGTCTTCCAGAGTCATTTCAACTGGCGCACCTCAGGGTACTGTTTTATCTCCAGTGCTTTTTACTCTGTACACAAATGATTGTTCAGGAAGTGATTCAACTTTGTACATTAAATACTCAGATGACTCAGCACTTGAGGATCTTTCCAACTCTGACTCTGTTTACTTCAAGGAGGTTCAAAGATTTGTTGACTGGTGCGATCACAACTATCTTGATCTGAATGTATCAAAAACGAAAGAAATGTTGATTGATTTTAGAAAGAATCCAAAAGTTGTACCACCGCTTTTTATCAAAGGTGCTGAAGTAGAACGTGTTGAATCATACAAATATTTAGGAACTTTTATAGATAATAAGCTGAATTTTAAATCCCATGTTGATTATGTCCACAAAAAATGTCAAACCAGATTATATTGTCTTCGCAAGCTGCGATCATTTCATGTGAATACTGACATTCTTCGGACATTTTATTCATGCTTCTTGAATCTGTTTTAACTTTCTCATTTATGTGTTGGTATGGTGGGCTGACTGTGAAGAGTAGGAATGTGCTTGAGAAAGTGGTGAACGTGGGAGGAAAAATTGTTGGTGGGAGACAAAAAAGTCTGAGTGAGCTGTACAAATGCCGTGTTGTCTGTAAAGCGAAGAAGATTGCGTGTGACCAGACCCACGTTCTTGCAAGTCAGTATGACCTTCTTCAGTCAGGACGAAGATATCGGTCAGTTAAATGCAGAAGTGTCAGATTTAAACAAAGTTTTATTCCCCTGTCCATTGATTTTCTTAACAGAGGTGATGTTTAATTGCTTTTTAGCTATGGATTATTGTTACATTTTGTTTATAAAGATACATAATTTAAGCTCAGATTGAGCATACTGTTGCATTTAGATAACAAATAGTTGTGTTCTTTTAGTTTAAAATCTCATCTTAGAATTTATTGTCAAATGCGTTGTAGGAATGCAATTTTATACAGTAATATTCTTATATTATTTAGTCACCTTGAAATCCAAATTCTTTTATATGAATGTATGCCATATGTGACAAAATGGGTGATGTGACAAAATCATTGTTTATTTGCTGTGAATGTGTATGACCACAAACTAATTTCTCGAACTGAGATAATAAAGTTTACTTGACTTGACTTGACTTGACTTGATCTCTCTCTGTCTTTCTGTCTCTCTGTCTGTCTGTCTGTCTGTCTCTGTCTCTGTCTCTGTCTCTCTCTCTCTCTCTCTCTCTCTCTCTCTCTCTCTCTCTCTCTGCGTGTAGTTCTATGTGTGTATATATCATGTATGTCCATCACTGTGCGCTTCGTTTTATTTGATTTCTTCTATTTCCTATTGTCATGGTTCTTTGTTTCTTTTCTCCTGTTTTCTTTCTACTTATATCATTTTACCTCACAAACATGGTTCAGCTTACCAAGGACAGACTGGAGGAACTGACTGGGCCTAAAATATCAATCCCTGATTCAGTAAAGTTTTCCAGTTCCTCAGGTCTGTCTGTCTGTCTGTCTGTCTCCCTACATCCTTCACTCACTCTCTCTCTCTCTCTCTCTCTCTCCTCTCTCTCTCTCTCTCTCTTTCTCTCTCTCTCTCTCTCTCTCTCTCTCGATCTCTCTCTGTGCATGTGTTGTTGTTGTCGATGTAGTTGTTGTTGTTGCTGACTACAAACAGCAAACAAAATAAAAAATATGTGAAATGCTGAAAGACCGAAGTGTGAGAGGAGATGTGAGTGCGCTGACGTCAGAATCCTCGATTTCCATTCTATCAATAACACTGATAACGAGAGTGATAATGATAACATTTATGATGAAATGTATAAGGCGCATTCTGTCACGGTCAAAAATAAACACAACCAAATTCGTGGTCAATCGCCACCAGCCCAGTCGGACTTAAGCCGAACTCAAATATTCTAGGCGTCAGGCAGGTGGGCCCATGGTTCGGATCCAGCCAATTAAGCATAGGGGAGAGGCTCCACAGAGACGGACTAAGTAGCTGACCGACGCCTCGATGTCTGGTCAAACGAGTCTCGACGCCCGGATCAGACTCATCCGGCCAATTTGAGCACAGCGAGAGGCTAATCCTAATCTTCCACGTAAACAGTCAGAGTGGCTGACCAACGTCTCTGCGCCTACCCAGACTCATCTAGCCAATTTACAGTGACCAGTGCCTACAAGTTAAGCCACACGACGCCAGTTAAGTAGGAAAGGGGGAAGGTAGTGTGTGGTGGGGGTGAAATCTAGCTAATCAATTAAATGACCAATTGACCACCACAGAGAGTAAGGCGTGTAGGCGTGACTGTCACGATTTGAATATCCAATGGAATTAGAGGGAGATAACTTCGGGTACGAGGCGGTAAAAATACTGACCAATGGTACTCACCCTTGGACACGTAGGGAGAGATAAAGTGATGCGTGAGTGAGAGAACTTTACTACACATGATCATAGAACGAAACATCAATGCATATGGAATCAAACAAAATAAAACATTCTCTCTTTCCTGAACTTCACAAAATCATTTATCTAAAACATCATTAACTAACCCGGGTATAAATAGATTTCTACTTTACCTGGCCAGTGATCTTAACTATTCACGAATCACTGTCTTTTTCTTTTCCTTTTTTTTTCTTTTCACTGTCACTTTCACAACACGACACAACTGCTGGCACTGGTCAAGTTAGACTGCTGGCACCGGTCAGGCTGGACTGCTGGCACTGGTCAGGTTAGACCGCTGGCATTGGTCAGGTTGGACTGCCGATGAAAGTGGTGCTGGCCAAGTATGAGGTCGAACCCCGGTTAAGATGGAACAGTGACTATCAACATCGATCTGTTCTCCTTTCTTTCTTCCTGCACTAACGCATTGCACTCTCTCTCTCTCTCCTAGTCTGCTCTCAAATGGACATGGTTGCTTTTCTTTTCTTTTTTTCTTTTCTTTCTTTTCCTCTTCATTAGTTAGCAACTCTCTCTCTCCATATCTCTCTTTAGTCCTTCCTCTGCAGACTATCTCTGGTGCTAAATACTACAAACTTGGTTCTATCCTCTCTCCTCATCTCTCTCTCTCTGCCCTCTCCTGTAGAGCTTACATTCTGAACCTCTATCTCTCTCTCTCTCTCTGTTCGTTCTTCCCTCGTTCTCTCACTCACGCATCACTTTATTCTCTCCCTACATGTCCAAGGGTGAGTACCATTGGTCAGTATTTTTACCGCCTCGTACCCGAAGTTATCTCCCTCTAATTCCATTGGATATTCAAATCGTGACAGTCACGCCTACACGCCTTACTCTCTGTGGTGGTCAATTGGTCATTTAATTGATTAGCTAGATTTCACCCCCACCACACACTACCTTCCCCCCTTTCCTACTTAACTGGCGCCGTGTGGCTTAACTTGTAGGCACTGGTCACTGTAAATTGGCTAGATGAGTCTGGGTAGGCGCCGAGACATTGGTCAGCCACTCTGACTGTCTACGTGGAAGATTAGGATTAGCCTCTCGCTGTGCTCAAATTGGCCGGATGAGTCTGATCCGGGCGTCGAGACTCGTTTGACCAGACATCGAGGCGTCGGTCAGCTACTTAGTCCGTCTCTGTGGAGCCTCTCCCCTATGCTTAATTGGCTGGATCCGAACCATGG
>CM031598.1:57908344-57910844 GCA_018398815.1 Conus ventricosus | reverse complement strand
GTGTCTTTGACTGAAGCCATAGAACTGATTTTTCAGATAACGTTCACTTCTCATTTGTGGCAGTAATCACAGTGATGGAAATACTGTGACTCCTTCCGTGCAGTGTCCGCCTGCCAGGTTGATGAACCGAGTCCTGGGGACTGCCAGTTTTCATCCGTAATGGCAACAGGCTGAGAATTGTCAAACTGCAGCCCTTGATGATGTTAGATTACGTGCTAAGACTAACTTACTGGGTACTGTCGATTTGCCGTCTGTGATAATGTTAGACTTATTGCTGGGAACTATTGATTTGCCGTCCGTGATAATGTTAGATAGAGTTCTGGGAATTGTCGATTTGCCGTCTGTGATCGTGTAAGACAAAGTACAGGGGAATTGTCGATTTGCCGTCTGTGATCGTGTGAGACAAAGTACAGGGGAATTGTCGATTTGCCGTCTGTGATGATATTAGACTAAGTGCTGGAAATAATCGATTTGCCCTCTGTGATGATATCAGAGTAAGTACTGGGAATTGTCGATTAGCCCTCTGTGATGACGTCAGAGTAAGTACTGGGAATTGTCGATTAGCCCACTGTGATGACGCCAGAGTAAGCACTGGGAATTGTCTATTTGCCCTCTATGATGATATTAGACCAAGTGTTGGGAATAGGTATTGGGAACTGTCAATTTTTCGTTTTTGTTGACATTAGACTAAGTACTGGGAATTGTCGACTTGCCCTCTGTGATGATATTAGGCCAAGTGTTGGGAATAGGTTCTGGGAACTGTCAATTTTTCGTCTTTGATGACATTAGAGTAAGTACTGAGAATTGTCGATTTGCCCTATGTGATAATATTAGGCCAAGTGTTTAGATTAGGTTCTGGGAACTGTCAATTTTTCGTCTTTGATGACATTAGAGTAAGTACTGGGAATTGTCGATTTGCCCTATGTGATGATATTAGGCCAAGTGTTGGGAATAGGTTCTGGGAACTGTCAATTTTTCGTCTTTGATGACATTAGACTAAGTACTGGGAATTGTCGATTTGCCCTATGTGATGATATTAGGCCAAGTGTTGGGAATAGGTTCTGGGAACTGTCAATTTTTCGTCTTTGATGACATTAGACTAAGTACTGGGAATTGTCGACTTGCTTTCTGTGATGATGACTAAGTACTGTGTGTGCGCGCGCGCAACGTGTGTGTGTGTGTGTGTGTGTGTGTGTGTGTGTGTGTGTGTGTGTGTGGTGTGTGTGTGTGTGTGTGTGTGAATGGGGAAAAATAAAATAAATGCTTCTCAAAATGAGCCTTCAGCAAGCTTATATTCTCCAAGGGGGAGAGACATCCTCCAATAGGGAGGGAAACTCACTAACATATCTTAGACATAAGAGCAAGCTTTGTTCATAATTCAATATTTCTTGCAGTCATTGCAACACCAAGCTGCTCTGTAAGTTGCTGGAACGGTGCTCGGTACTTATCCTTGGAATTTATTAGTTTGTTGTATTTTAGTCCCTTGCGGATTCATTCCAAGAACTGGCCCTCAGCACTTGTGTCTTAGAGGATATCTTTTTATATTTTCTACTTTTCACAAGAAAATGTAGCTTGTTTTGCTCTTTCATGATTTTCTTTGCTTCTTAGATGGCACCTTTGGTTGGTTTTTTGAAAACTCAACAAACATACTACGGTATTGCACACCAGCCTTTTCTGGGATTGCATTCTTCTTAAAATTGAAAAGGCAGAGGAGTCAAATTATCAGTTTCCGCGGTCACTGAGGAGAAACAACCAAGTTTCGAAATATTGTTATATGACCAGGAGTTATATGTTAGTGAGTTTCTCTGCCTATTGGAGAATATAAGCTTGCTGAAGGCTCATTTTGAGAAGCATATATTTTATTTTTTCCAATTCACCCACTCAAGCACATACTGTTAGTTAGGCAGAATCATCTACCACTACAGATATGAATGCGCATCCCCCTACTTTTTCAATCTAAGACATAAGAGCAAGCTTTGTTTATAATTCAATATTTCTTGCAGTCATTGCAACACCAAACTGCTCTGTAAGTGGCTGGAACGGTGCTCGGTACTTATCCTTGGAATTTATTAGTTTATTATACAGAAAAAATACACAAGAACAACAAGCTGTTATGGTGATAGTTGAAATTTTCGGCTTTATTTGCCTTCATCAGCAAATGACCTCCTCCCTGAGTGCCAGCAGGTAAGGTAGTGAGGGAAGAGACGTAAAGATTTCAATATGACGTAATAAAACAAATTACGCACTCGAAGGATGCATACATAACTCGACGGACCTGTCACAGAAAGTAATTTGATGAATGAACTCTGTCTCTCCGTGTGTGTGTGTGTGTGAAACGCATTCAGGAAAATGTAATGGATATATATATATATATATATTTTCCCCATCCACCCACTCGAGCACATACTGTTTGTTAGTTAGGCAGAATTATCTACCACTGCAGGTATGAATGCTTCTCTCTCCCTATTTCTTCATTCTAAGACATAAGAGCAAGCTTTGT
>CM031598.1:57893344-57895844 GCA_018398815.1 Conus ventricosus | reverse complement strand
ACCCAAGAAGTCAGCACATGTGGTTTACCTGCTGGGGCAACCCGGCCAAATGAACAATTCTCTCGCCCGGAAGACTGAAATACCTGTGCGAGCAAATGGGACTGAGGCCGCTAAAGGTGAATAACGATTAAAACGAGGCGAGATACTATTCCTCTTCCTTCTACTTCTCTGATCGTCGCCATAACAGATCTGTCTCCCTTGTCAAATTCTAGCTGCCTTTCCCCTTGAGGAGAGCGAGTCGCCACGTGAAGACGTCACTCATTTTCTTTCTTCTTCTTTTTTCTTTCTCCCCCCCTCCCCCCCCCCCCCCCCCCCCATGCGTTTTGTTTGTGTTGACTTGTCCATATGGACGTTTTTTTTTTTATTTTTATTTTTTAACAAGCCGCTGTGGCGCAGTGGTTATTGCCGTCGCAGAGTGCGGGGTGGACAGTCACGGGTTCGAATCCTCCTTCGTATAGGTTTGGGGGGGGGGGGGGGGGGGGGGGGGGGGGGGGGGTTTTTAAAAACTCCATGCTGTTTAAGCTGCTTGGCTTTCTGTCTGTCTGTCTGTCTGTCTGTCTGTCACACACACACACACACACACAACACCACACACACACACACACACACACACACACACACACTTTCCTGCTTGTATCCTCTTAAAGACCGTTCTTAAATTGAATGAACCATTGTTTCACGAATCTGGATCGCAAAATAACGTCGAACCACAGTTTCTCTCTTCACTGAAGCCCTTGATCCATCACCTAATTCACCGAGTTACGATGAACTAACAATTATAGTTGATTGAAGTTCAGAACGATCTTTTCTCAAGGAGGGAACTCAACCTGCCATATTGCTCGCTTATTCTTGACCCAGATGTACTCAGGTCTCTTTAACCTGGAACTGTTTGAACAGGTTGTGAAATCGATTTTCAGCAACGTCTTTGTCCGAAATTTCACTAATCTATATCCACAACATTGTGAACTTGAATATTTCAACTGTACGGAATCAAATGTAGAATCAAAAATCGAAAATGGAAGTTTAGGCCAAACAACTACACAAAGTGATTTCCACCACAGGAGAGTCGTCACAAATAGTATCCCTGATAGGAGATCTTTCATACACTTACTTCCCTTTGCGTAAACTCAAAATGTTCCCAGAATGTGTTGAGCGATTTTTTTTTTTTTTTTTTTTTTTTTTTGGAAAATAGATATATGTCTTTTTTTTTTCTCCACTGCGAGCCTAAGTTAGGCAGAGATCAGCGAATCTCACAAATCTCAGACAGCGAGCCGAAAGATCAGTGTTCAGAAAGAAGATGAACTATGCTGAGATTGCGAACTAGACGACCAAAACACACGATCTAAAAGTTGTTGCGGTTAGGAACATCCTTAACACCTTATCCTCGCCCATGTTGTAAATCTGTTACCTCGGTTGTTTACTTCTTTGTTTTGTTTATCACCTGCTTATTACCTAACTAACTTGCCTGTTTATCTTCTCCCTGTCAGCTTGTTGGCTAGTTTGTCGTTTGTCATGTCGACAGGGGTGAACGCCTGTTGTTTGGAGTTGTCATGGCTGCCACAAGGAGTTACGTATATTTGGTCTGCGGTGGCTTTTCGTCTGAATAAATCAGGATTTAGTGCGGAAAACAAGCCTTATTTCCTGTTTACGATGCTCGAGAATGTTTTGTTGAAATGGTCCTAGATAAGATGGATATTGTGTCTCTGTCTGTATGTCTCTGTGTCTGTGTTTGTTGCTCTTTGTCTTGACAAGCTCTCTCGCTGTCTGTGTGTCTGGTCTCCATAGCCATCCCTACCCATTGTCAATCTGTGTGTGTGTGGTGTGTGTGTGGTGTGTTGTGTGGTGTTGAGAGAGGAGAGAGAGGCATGTCTGCGTCTTTGTGTGTGTGTGTGTGTGGGGGGGGGGGACAGAGAGAGAGAGAGAGAGAGAGAGAGAGGAGAGAGAGAGAGAGAGAGAGAGAGAGAGACAGACAGACAGACAGACAGACAGACAGACAGACAGAGAGAGAGGACAAAGAGAAAAATATGTTTTATGTGTGTATAACACAAGCCAGAGGCATTAAAACACATGCTGCAATCTCTCAAAGAAAAACAAATCATAAAAAAAGATAATTAGCAACTTAAATTCAGATGCAGAAGAAATATGTAAGAACTACGCGACGTGTTTAGATTAAAATTAAAACCCCACAACACAGAGATGAATTACTTAGCGTAGAGACAAACACGCCAGAGCAAGAGCACACACACACACACACACACACACACACACACACACACACACACACACACACACACACACACACCACACCACACGTACGCGCCGCGCGCGCGCACACACACACACACACACACACACACACACACACACACACACACACACACACCACACACACACAGACACACACACACACATACGCACACACACACGCAGAGAGAGAGAGAGAGAGAGAGAGAGAGAGAGAGAGAGAGAGAGAGAGAGAGAGAGAGAGAGAGAGAGAGAG
>CM031598.1:57883344-57890844 GCA_018398815.1 Conus ventricosus | reverse complement strand
ATTTCCACGACGAGTGCTGAGCGTCCAAAATGAGGCTGTTCCCGAGAGCCGTCACGGCTGATCGACCAGGGCCAGGAAATGGGCAGGCAAGCAGAACGGCGTGTCAAGACGCCGCGTCACTCAGATGGCCAGGCCACTTCATCCAGTCAAGGACATCGGTCCTCCTCCCGCAGCCCTTGAGGTCTCTGCTGTTGTGTTGTTGACCTCGCTGGCTCCCCCCGCCCCCTGGCGGGCGGCTTCCTCCCCAAACCTCTTCAATGGTCCGGGAAGGAGGTAAACGGCTGTGATCGACAGGGGAGATCAGTCTCCTGACTGTTGACGTAATGACGAGTTCCGGTTCCGGAGAGAGTGATGGATGCTGGGTTGGTGAGCGTAGCTGGTTAGGTCGGTAGGTGAGCACTGAAGTTACACAGGAGGACGTATGTCGCAAGCTTAAACTGATCCGGCCGCAGGAGTCTAACGTCAACAAGAGGCAATGTAGCTGCCTTTTTTTTAACTCACGTGTGAATAGATACAAACAACTTGATTTATGAAATGGGAGGATGTACAGCAAAGGCTGGATAGGTTAAGTAGGGAGAGGAGGGGGGGGGGGGGGGGGGCAGGTGGTGAAGAGCGGAAGTGCGGGAGGAAGAGGACGCGTGAAGGTGGAGGCGGGGTGGGGTGGGGTGGGGGGTCTGTGGGTGGATGTCGCAGCCTGTAATTTGTGCGGCAAACCTCTCATGTATTGAAGCAGTTACAGGAGCATAGTATAATGTGGTGCCAGGAAAGCTGGCATCTGTCATGATTTCTTTAAATGATTTTTTGTTGTTGTTTGTGATGTGATGGCTTTTTGTGACGATGGGTGTTGTTAAGCGTTTTGACGACATGTTTGACTGTGAAATTAAATACAAAATACCCAGGCCTAATCTGTAACTGTGGAAAGGACCTAACATGACATTGTGTCCATGTTTTCTGAATATGGCATTCTGCCTTGAGTGATGTTTTGATAGCTCTCTTGTAGTAAAGATTGATTGTGTGAAGTCCAGCGTAGGTTCTTAGGACGAGAATGTGATATTTGTTGAACCAGTCATAAAATGAGTTTGGGATCATTGGATTTAAAAATTTTTTTTTTACTGATTCAATTATCGATTAATTCCGGTGTCTTCAGCGTATGGAGGCATCTATCGCTAACTGGGCGTAAAAAAGATCAATGGGGTGGTAAATACTGAAGTTGATCAAAGTCATCGATTTTGACCTGGTTGTAACTTAGGAAGGGACTTGTATTGAATAATCCATACAAACGGATGTAAAAATACTCGTTTTAATTCAGCATTGCAAACTGAAGCTTTGATTAGAGATGTTCGAATTTCAGTCTGAGGTTTTCTTTTTCGTCATCGACTTAATTTGTTGTCACACATGATACTTTATTCTGGATTTTTTTCACGACAACTTTGCAACCATTTCTGATTCCCCACGATTATGGGCTAATTTGTTTGATATGAACTACAATGTCGAATTTTTAAATCGTATAATTTGATAACAGATTGTCAAGCGAGATGACACCCTCAGACTCTATATAAGGGCTAGAAAACGACAACGATTGAGAGCATAAGTGGTCAAGGGATGTAAACCAACCGTTTGTAGTGTGGGTACTGTGATGTAGTGCCCTCAGGTGAGGTCGATGTGGAAGTCATCACAAAGCAGGGACAGAGTATGCCCCCGTGGATCTCTAAAGTGAGAACAGTAGACCCGCTTGACTTTGAACTTGTAGTGAAGTGTCGATCTGATAACTGTTTCGGATGTGAGTGGACAAGAGAGTTCTATGACAAGGTGATAATTACTATTAAGGATCTTTAAGAAGTCGGTGTGAAATTTGATCGTCCAGTTGGGTGGAAGAGGACCGAATTGATTATTAGCTTGTTTACGTTCGCGTTAATGTTGTTGAGTGGAAATATAGGGCGTCAAGGAGATTAATTGTTGACATGCTTATGTATGAAGTTGGCAGTGGAGAACATGAGACACGACGAAAGGGAGATAGGAAAAAAGGGGACAGAGAAAGTGCCCTTAGGTGATTGAGGCGGGAGTTTCTCAATAATGGAAGAGGGAAATGTGGAAGAGAAAAGAGAACCAACTACAAATCCTGCAAGTTGGAGAAGAAAGAGGACTTCACTTTGAGAAAAGGCGACCACAGTAACCTTGACCTGAACCTGGTGCCAGAAGATCCAAGGCAGCACCATCACCTGCAGCCTGTCCAGAGAGAGACAACACATCATTCTGTAGTGACTGTTTGCGAAGGAGACAGAACTGTAGAGTGCAAGTATGTGTATGAACACCTCACCAGATATGAAAGTTAAGTTGATACTTGATGTATGATTAGGTAGCATCAATCTCTAATGTTTCTGTTGCTATTCGTGTTGTGCATGTAAAAGTGACATGTGCGAATTGTCAGTAGCTGACACTATATTTTCTTACCCTCACCAGAGACGCGAATGCGTGACTTTCGATCCCCAGAGACAGTGGAATGTATGACAGATGCACGAGTGCGCATGTGCGTATATCACAGGACTGATTTTGAAACGGTAAACAAGACATTATTGCAGACTTACACGCACTTCAAACTCATGAAGCTGTGGTTGTGACACTGAAAGAATTTCAAGTCGTTGACACCGTTTATTGCTTTGTTCAATACGCAGGTAAACAAATGTTGAACAAATGAAAAGAGGGGAAACACAGAAAAAAGGCAATCGCTCCGTCAACATAAATAAGAACATCTCTCTCTCTCTCTCTCTCTCTCTCTCTCTCTCTCTCTCTCTCTCTCTCTTCTCTCTCTCTCTATATATATATATATATATATATATATATATATATATATATATATGGAAGGAAGGGGGAATAAGGATGATGGGAACAGATAAACGGGGGAAAAAGTGTAAATGTTCAATATCTTCCTGGCAGAAACCCTGTCTTGTGTTTTGAATTGAGCCATTGGTTTCTACTGTGTGGAGTCGACTTTTGTCTGCCGGGTGAGACTCGTCAGTAAGGCTTGATCTAGCAATGTTTGCCCGTCTATGACCCGGGACTAAATGCTAGTTCATCACAGAGAATGAGACACAATGCTTGGAAAACTTAACATTTTGAGCATGCAAACTGTAATTCTTATGGCAAAAATTTATCTGTTCAGCATATTCTTATAGACTGTTTAAAGTGAAATATTCTACCTCAAAATTACTGCAATAATAGGTCATGCCTTCGAGATCAATTGGTTGATAACCTTTTGTATTGCAAAGATTGATATCTATATGATATTGGACGAAGTGTAATGCATAGTTTAATTGCTTATCTCATGTAAGTGTCTTTGCTTCTACTTTAATGTGTTCGGTGTATATCAGAGACGTACTTTACTTCCTATAACTCTATGGTATATTCTCACCACCATGGGTGGAAATTCAAAATCGAACGGTCTCCTAATGCAGTCATTGCAGAGTAGTGTGTGTGTGTGTGTGTGTATGTGTGTGTGTGTGTGTGTGTGTGTGTGTGTGTGGGAGAGAGAGAGAGAGAGAGAGAGAGAGAGAGAGAGAGAGAGAGAGAGAGAGAGAGAGAGAGAGAGAGAATGCGAATTAGTGTGAAGAATGGGAGGAAAGGACAAAAAAGAAGAAAATAAAAATAAAGGTGCCAACTTATAAATAAAGTATGATTGATATAAAACAAAGTCTTTGAGCTCACGCTTGAGGATCCAATTAGGATGCAAGGGAAGTCAAACTATGTCAGCGGTCTGAGTGGTCAGCTCCACTGTTTGATAGCCTGAGCATTGTCACATCATTGCTGACCATGAGGAACAATTGTGTGAAACAGCTTTATTTTGAATCTCCTGAGAGATGCAGTGCCCCATCGGTTGATTAAACAATAGTTTACAAAGGAATTAAGCAATAGGGGTCAAACACACACACACACACACACACACACACACACACACACACACACACACACACACACACACACACACACACACACACACACACACACACCACCCTGGGAGCATATCAAACCTGCTTTTGATATTGATGATACCAATTTAAACAAAAATCAATCTCCAAATATCTTGAAAAATGTAGTAAACGTAAGCATTGAAAACAAGTATACTGACTATATCAAGATTTACACAGACGGCTCTGTAATAGAAAATGGCAGTGCAGGATCAGCATTTTTTACTCCTTCCTTGAAAACATTAAAACGTTATAATATTGGCAGACATTATTCCATTTTCACTGCTGAATTAATAGCCATTTTAATGGCGTTACATCACATTAAAGAGTTACCTTTAAATGCATGCAAAATATTGTTTTGTGTGGATTCAAAATCAGTATTATATGCTATCAAAGGTCAAAATACCAAGACACGGGTTGAAATGACACACGAAATCAAGCACATAATACATCACTTAGCAACCAAAGATATCAGTGTTACTTTTTATTGGATTCCATCTCACTGTGGAATTCTCTCTAATGAACAGGTAGATCAAGCAGCCAAGAGTGCAGCACGCAATGCTGCAGGGACAATTAAACTAAATGTTAAGCTAGATCTACATGACTATTATAAATACTTTGACAAATTAGCAAACGATAATTTTGTTGACAAGCTGAGGACCTTAGTTATGCAATATTCACATAATTGTGTAAAAGCTTGTGATACACTGCATTCGGATATAATAATTAAGAGTTTAAGTCAAATCAAATCCAGATCAATTACGTCTTTGATGTTTAAGATTCGTCTAAATGCTCTCAAGACAAAATTTTGTAAAGATATTATTTGTGTTTGTGGGAGTAAAATTTCTACGAATCATTTGCTTCTGCACTGTCCTGCCATCAAAGCTCAAATGCTCAAAAATGGAGGCACTGCGCTCAACCATCGAAATCCGATAACATTACAGAAAATAGTTAATGACCTTGATCTTCTTAAGTTGTTTTCAGAAACTTTGCATTCTAGTTCTGTTGGTATTTTTCTTTGATAGTTGTTGGTAATGTGGAGATTATCTGTGTTTGTAGAATCCAAAACTTAAGTATGGCATTGATGCTACATTTACTCAAAAACACTCAACACTTTAAAGAATATCTCACGTGCATTTTTGTTTTGTTTTTGTGTGTGTGTCTAATGTCACTTGAGGGTGAAGAGACGTTAAATTAAAGTACTACACACACACACACACACACACACACACACACACACACACACACACACACACACACGCACACACCATGCCATACCAGACACACCATACTACAAACACAGACACTGTTTTCAGGCCCCCGTTGTGTGTGTGTGCGTGCGTGCGTGCGTGCGTGCGTGTGCGTGTGTGTGTGTGCGTGTGTGTGTGTGTGTGTGTGTGTGTGTGTGAGAGAGAGAGAGAGAGAGAGAGAGAGAGAGAGGAGAGAGAGAGAGAGAGAATGCGAATGAATGTGAATACGAAAGGTTTATTCAACAAAAGTTCATTGCCCCTTGTAAACGGGTGAGAGGAAGAGAGAGAGAGAGAGAGAGAGAGAGAGAGAGAGAGAGAGAGAGAGAGAGAGAGAGAGAGAGAAGAAGAAGAAGAAGAAGAAGAAGAAAAGAAGAAGAAGACTTGACAAATCGACGAGGCGGGGAAAATAACCGTAAACGACCGGAAAATACGACCGGAGAAAGACAAACAAGATCCGAACCCGAACAATCCGCGCAGCCCGTCGCTGTCACTCGGATCGACTTTCTAAAGTCCTCGAAAGACAGCTTGACACACCGAAACGCCGGCGCGACTTCGACCAAACCCGACAGTTGACGGACAGAGATTAGCATCATTTTGTCCCGCAAGGAGTCCGAGGTAAATAAACGAGTGTTTCACACAAGGTTCAGATTAAAGAACGATCGGCGTCACTTTGATGCCAGAAGAGCCTTGTGTGGATTCTGGCTGGGCGGTGGGTGGCGGGATGTGATAATTGGAAGCAGCGCGGTCTTGATCTCCCCCTCGTAATGGTCACTTAGGTAGCCAGTTCAATGTTGGTGGATCGTCTTCTCCCGCCGAAGCGGCAGACTGATGCGTGATCGAATTATCAGAGAAATGATTTTCGACGTAATAAGGGAGGGTGGAGGTTAAGTATCGGGAGAGGGTGGGGTTTGGAGAGTGAACCAGCCAGTGGAGGGTGACTCTGATGGCAGAGGGAACGTAGAGGGCCAGAGATACAAGGGAGTGGGGTCAATGGATGTCTGTTTCTCACCCCCCCCCCCCCCATAATCTCTTTCTGTTGACAAAATGGAAAAAGAGAGATGAAAAGAAATTAGAGCTGGCTGTTTTAAATCCAATTATGGTGCTGTAGATCGGATTCATGTATTGTAACCATTGGTAAATCAAGTACTGCGTAACATTAAACTTCATGTCGCCTTTGTAGATTTTTAAAGGGCGTTTGATTCTGTAAAATCAAAATATTTTGTTGAATGCATTACATTGAAATGGTGTAAATGATATACAGTACGGTGCTTTACGGGGTGTATTTGTCTCAGTACATGTATGTTTTGACTAAAATTGTGCACACATTATTTTTCATTATCCACGTTGCGTAAACAAGGACGCCTTTTGAGCCCACGGATAGTTTCATTTTTCATAAACGAATTAGCAACACAACTGTCAGGAAAAGGAAAGTAAGGCATACAAATTGTAACAGGTGCTATCGGAATACTTTATGATTACTCTTTGCGAATGAAGTCATTCTCGAAAATTTGTTTTAGAACTACAAAATCAGTTGAATGCAATGAATGAATGAAGTTGACCAGTTGTGTTTGTCAGTTAACCTTTGATAAAAAGTATATCTGTTATCGTAACAGCTGGCCTCTGTCAGGGCATAAAAGATTATTGAGTTGTAACTTAGAGAGGAAAGTTGTTCATGCTTGTATATGTTCAGAGATGATTATAACAAAATTGAGTTTAGCTAGTACTGTGGATCGACTGTGTCAAAAGTGGAAGAAAGATGTCATTGAAAATTCTCAGATCATTGCGAAAGCTTAGCTCAGTTTATGCATGTTTGTTTTGGAAAGTATTCGATTTTCAAATAGAGATAACATTCACACATGGTGCAGAGATGCAGGCTCTGTTAAGTAACAAGTATGTGAAAAAAACCCCAACCAAACACTTTCTGTCGTGAAACATTTCCTGGGTGTTCCTATCCATGCATCCAAAAACACTACACCGTAACGCTGGCCGGTATTCTTTGATTACTAGAAAACATTTTATGTGTATTATGTACTAGCATCAGTAAGCACCCTTGATAAACTCCGGTTCTGAGTGCAAAACTGTCCGATATCTTTCCGCATGAGCAAGCTAGCATGATTGACAAACCCGGTCTCGACCTCAAATCTGTCTGATAGCTGTTCGCATGTGCGACCTTGCATGATTGACAAACTCCGGTTTTGACCTAAAAAAAAAAAGTCTAATAGCTGTCCGCATGAGTAACCTCGCGTGATTGACAAACTCTGGTTTTGACCTCAAAACTGTCTAATAGT
>CM031598.1:57858344-57875844 GCA_018398815.1 Conus ventricosus | reverse complement strand
GAAGAAAATTCAGAAACTTTCGCTTTTGTTTGTTATATGTGCACCAAGATTCATTCTCAGGGGTTTTCCAAACAGATATATTTCAAAGAATGGATGAAGCGGAGCGAGACTATAAGGTAGAGCTCTGTTAGCATGGAACACGGTTGTTTCAGCGCTTGAGAGCTGTTGTCAGATAGGGAGGAATGGAGTTGGAAGCCATGTGTGTGTGTGTGTGTGTGTGTGTGTGTGTGGGGGGGGGGGGGGGGGGGGGTATCGGAAAGAAAGTCAACGGGAAAGAAAGTCAACGGGAAAAAAGTCACGGAGGGACCCAGTCTACTCCAAAGCAGAATCGATGGTCTTTAGATTAGAGTAGGGCGAAGCCCGAGAGAGGACGAAGGACGAATGAACGAAGGCCGTTAGGCCAAGTCGTGCTCACACATTTCTGAGTTTGTCAACGTTGACTTTTTTTCCCTGTTGACTTTTTTTCCTACAATCGTGTGGGGGGGTGGGGGGCGGGGATGTCATATTATGTGCAGACTGTGACGAGTTATGTCATCAGCACATTTCTTTAATAAGATATGTGAAATGTTTGGTCATAGGTTCTTTTGTGCGAGCTGGCATTTGGTTTTAAAACGAGTGGATTTTAAAAGCATGGTTTACAACTGATAACTTACAGAGATTAGTGTATATTCTTGTCTAGTATCATTATAATTTCAGGATCAAAAAAACATTTCCTGTTGTCGAATTCAGGCTGCTTTCCCCGGGGAATAGCGCGTCGCTTCAGTACAGAGGCTCACCATTTTTCTCTCCCCTTTCTCGTGCCCACAAACATTTTGTTTACCAGTCAAAGCGGGTTACCCTACAGAACTATACCGGAAACACCTACGTGGTTGCCGTGGATTTCTTTCAACTTGCTGCACGCCGGTCCTTAGTTTATCATCTCATCCGAAAGACTAGCATCCAGACCACCCCTTCGATTTTCGTGGAGAGAGGAAACTACCTGCTCTGTGTGAGGATCGAACTTCAGGTGTTACAATTCTCTCATTTTCTAGGCGAGTTCCTTATTCATTAGGCCACCGTTTAATTTTTAAACAACGTTTTGTCGCATATTCCTAATGTAAGTATGTGATCTCAATGTCTCCGTTTCTATCAACCTCCTCTGTTGTTCTTCTTTAACATTTTGACTGCTGTTGACGGATATGACCTGTAGAATTCTTATAACAGAATAAGGTAGACAGAGCAAGTTACCGGTTACCACTATTTGCCTTTTCCTGTTTCTTTATGGGACAGGGGAGACAAGGACACTGTAGATTACGGCCCCTTACAAACTTCGGTCTCGGAACAATTGGTCTTTAACAGCTGCAGGCTAATGGAAAGTTAATCTCCCCATCTATCCTACAGGGCACTTTTGAAGTTCAGCCAACATAGAATCATTCTCCGACAAGGCTCTACATGCTGAAAGTGAGGGGTGTGCGTTGGTGGTGGAGAGTATAACAATCGAGTGCATCGTTTTTTCCGCCAAGAAGTTATCTCTTCACCCGCATCCCTTGGTTTGTCGGTCTGTCTGTCAGCAGGATTTCACGCAAACTTCTGAACCGATGTTAACCAGACTTCATCAAAAGATGGAATGTGACCCCACGGACGAAGACATGAAATTCGGGTGCAAGTCCGTGGTTCAGATCCGTATGACAAAGTTGATCCAGTGTCCTTCAGCAAAACTATATTCTATCACGAAAGCACTGTTGTACCGATTTTGAAGAAACTATGTGAGAAGATGGATTGTGACCCAAGGAAAAAACCGTTAAAGTTTGGTGAAGATATGTTATACGGATCCGGATCAGTGATCGGATTCAGGATCTGTTTATATTGTTGTTAAAACAAGCGCGCGCGTGCGCGCGTAACACACACGCACACACACACACACACACACACACACACACACACACACACACACACACACACACACACACACACACACACACACACCACACACACACACAGGCAAGCATTCACACACACACATACACACCCACACCCACACACACACACACACACACACATGCATTCACACACGCATTTGATGTTACAAAAAAAATGAAATCAGTTACGTTCGCCTAATAATAGCCAAGCTGACCGTTTCAAAATACAAGGACTGTAAATGTAAAAACCTGGATGTAATATTTGACAAAAAACGAAACAAACAAAGATCACTGACATAAAACAACTGAATGAGAAGCATTTGGAGGCACTGGGGGAGGGGGGGGAGAGAGAGAGAGAGAGAGAGAGAGAGAGAGAGAGAGAGAGAGAGAGAGAGAGAGTCAAAATATGATAATCTGAATGCATGTGCGAGGAGGAAAAAAAGTTTAAAAAAAAAAAAGAAAAACACGCAAAAAATACTGTCTGGTGATGAAAACGTTGACATTTCATATTTTGCATATACTTAAAAACAAAACAAAATAGAACAAACAAACAAACCGAGTAGAAACTCCTTAAAGCCCAACTCTTACCCCCCTTTGGGCGGGAGAACTGCCTCAAAGGGCGGATCCGAGATTCGTTGGACCATGGTGGATGTCAAACGCTCTCCCAATATCCTTCTAGTTGCTTAGAGTGTTGCCGTAATGATTCACATTAATTATGAGGGAAGAGTCGTAGTGAGTTCATTTTCATTAATCATGAAGATTATAGCTGTAACAACTCACTAAGGGAGAAGGGTCGTACTACTGTCCAGTTGAATTTTTGTTGATTGGATATTTGGATCGTTACCGATTCAAAACTCACCATTACTAATGATCATATTGAATCCCTTTAGAATATGTTTAGCCTACAAGTTTGTCACGTAAATATTTGCAAAATGCAAACAGTATCGATGTGGGGTAATCAAGTAAAACCAAGCATATGTTATCATATCTCATGAAAAATTACACCTGGGGTGTCATACAAGCATACCCCAAATTTAACATTTTTTACCGCTAACCTCACCCCCAAAAAAAAGCACCGAGTGTACAAGTTGTTAAAAATTATCGGTCATAGAGGAACGAGCCCTACTTACTTAATGATAAAAAAAACGTTTAAAGAAAAACAGTAACCACAAACGGATCATCCCTTCATTTTCTTCCAGTGTCTTCACCTCTACTCAAATTCAGTCCCTTTCCACTGGAGAAGCATAGCAGCAGTAACAGCAAGCAGCAGCAGCAGTAGCAGGTTGAAGCAGTGCGGAAGCAGCAGCAGCAGCAGTAGTAATAGTAGTAGTAGCAGCAGAGTAGTAGTACAGTGGTAGAACAGCAGCAGCAGCCGAAGCAGTAGTAGTAGTAGTACTGGAAGCAGCAGCAGTAGCAGAAATGGTTGTAGAAAGAACGGGCGGCAGGGGCAGTGTGTGGTATGAAAGTGGTGGTAGTAGTAGTAGTAGTAGTATTTAGTAGTAGTAGTAGTAGTAGCAACAGCAGCAGTTTACACATACTTGCATGCATTGGGTGTTGAACAGCTTTTTGTTTATTGGGGGTCTGTGTGTGTGTGTGTGTGCGCGCGCGCGCGCGTGTATGTGTGTGTGGGGTGTGTGGTTGTGTGGTGTGTGTGTGTGTGTGTGTGGTGTGTGTGTGGTTTGTGCGTGCGTGCGTGCGTGCGTGCGTGCGTGCGTGCGTGCGTGTGTGTGTGTGTTGGGGGTGTGTGTGTGTGAGGGGTGTGTGTGTGTGTGTGTGTGTGTGTGTGCGTGCGTGCGTGCGTGTTTTCTTTTTCTCTACCCCCCTCCCCCCACACTCCCCCTCCCCCCCCCCCCCCCGCCCCCCGTTTCACTCGTTTTCATTTTAACCATCCTCTTTTAATTCCGACGGAATCTGCTGGCTTTTTCTGTTTCGTTTCAACATTCATTCCGGACATTAGCAACGAAGAAGCCGTAAAGACGGTGGAGAATCGGACGAATTCTGTGCCTTGACTCCGATAGTGTCAATCTTGATAAGGGCAGTGAAGGTTTTTCTGGTGTCGAGTGCCTAGAGAGAGAGAGAAGGGGGGGGGGGGGGGGGGGGGGGGGGGGGGGGGAGAAAATAGAAAGGGGAAATTGGGGGGGGGGGGGGGGGGCGAGAGGGACGGGGTTGGCGGGAAAGGCCCCAGGGATGTGGGGCAGGGGGTGCACACGGAGGAGGATGGCCCGGAGGGAGCGAGGAGAAGGTTGGGCTGAAAGAGGAGAGAGTGGTGGTGGGGTTTGGGGAGAAAACTTGATCCTGAAAGGGGGGGTCCTGAAAGTCTGGCTCGGGCTCTCTATCCCCCTCCCCCTCCCTGCCTCTCCCCCCTCCACTCCCCCCCCACTCACCTACTCTCTCTCTCCTCTCTCTCCCCTCTCTCTCTCCCCTCTCACTCTCTCCCTCTCTCTCTCTCCTCTCTCTCTCATCCTCTCTCTCTCCCTCTCTCTTCGACTCTACTCTCCGTCCCAGATTTCTATCCCGTCTTCTCCTCCCGCCTTCCCCCTCCCACGCTTTTTTTTGTTGTTTTTATCTCCTTTTTCCCCTTCCTCCCTCCCTTCCTCCCCTCTTCCCCCTCCTTTTATCCTTCACCTCACCTTCCCCCCCTTTTCTTTTTTTTTTTTTTTGTTTTTTTCTTCCTTTTTTTCTTCCCTTCTCTTTCCCTTTCTCCCACCTTCGTTCTTTGTCTTTCTTTTTCTTTCCCTTTTTTTCCCTAAATTGTTCTTTTCTTTTTCCCTCCCGTTCCTGTTCCCGTTCCTTGTGTTAATGTTGTTTTTGTTGCTGTTGTTATTGTTTTTGTTGTTGTTGTTGTTGTTGTTCCCCTTTTCTTTTTTCTTCTTCTTCTTTTTCCCTTTTTTCTTCTTCTTGTTCTTCTTCTTGTTCTTGTTCTTCTTCTTCTTTTCTTTTTCTTCTCTTCTTCTTCTTCTTCTTCTTCTCGTCGTCGTTTGTCCCTCGCCGTCGTCGTCTCTCGTCATCGTCGTCGTCGTCGTCGTCGTTGTCGTCCTGCGCTCGTCGTTTACCCCTCTCGTTCTTTCTCTTTTGTCCTCTTCTTACTTCTCTTTTCCTGCGTATCTCTTTCGGTTCTTGTTTCTGACTACCGCTGCTACCGCTACTACCCCTGCTACCGTGCTACTGCGCTGCGCTGTGCGCTACTACTATTTTTCTACTGCTATCATCCCCGACAAAATTACCGCTGTTTTGCTCCTGCTTCTACTGCTGCTATTGCTACAATTGCTTCTTCCCACCCCGGGGTACTGCTGGGTGGGTCTGTGGACTTTTCTGCTACAAATACAATTACTATAGCAGAGTGTAAAAAGCAGAGCTGTGATGCCAAAAGCCGTAGTAGAAAAGTATTGTAGGGGTAGCAAACAGCAACAACCCTTCGGACAGCAATAGACAGCGTCGTAAAAGTAGTGGTAGTAATAGCCCGCAGCACAGCAGCCCAAAAGTGCCGCAGTGGGGGGTAAAAACCCCCAGCAGTAGTATTAGCAGCAGCAGCGAAGCCGTCGAAATAGCATTAGAAGTAGAAGGGGTTTGTAAATACCGCAGCATCCCATCAGCCGCAGAGAACTTTTGGGAAAAAAGGCCCACAAAGGGCCCCAGAAAATGAAATTGGGGAGAAAAGAAGTGGGCTAGGGGACGCCTTACAAAAACCCGAAGTCCGTTTACCAGAAGACTCTCACCCGGAAATCCCAAAACAAAAGAAACGAGGGGAGCCAAGAGGGAAAATTGGAACGGGCCTCCAGGCTGGGCATCACGATAGGCTGCACCGGAACCAGCCAAGGGTGAAGGCCAGGGCAGAGAAGGGCGGGGCCCAGTGGCTTTTGCGTTCAGGACGGTTACGGGCCCCGAAAAAAAAAAAAGCAATAACTGTAAAAAAATTTGAGGTATCCCTGTAAGAAACCCCGGATTTTTAAGCCCTGAACCCCCACTAAAGATCCAAAAAAAAAAAAAGCAAAATCAAAAGAAAATGTTCCCAAGTACTTTATCTTGAGATTCTGTTTCGGGGCAGTATAATCCATTTAAAAGGGCCCTTTGCAAAACAAAGAAAAAATGCTGATGTAATTTTTATTTCCTTAACTTTTCAAACTCCCGAAGGCCCTGAAAAAGGGGGCGAAGATATGTTTGCTTTTCAAAAAAATTAAATTTCCATGGAGATTTTTTTTAGTGGTTTTTAACTCATTCCCCTTGTGCCCCCTTATATTTCCCAATTTGGTTTATTAAGTCCAGGGGACTCTTGTTATTTCAAATTTGAAAAAATCGTCCCTGTCTATTGTTTGCTAAACGGGGGCTGACAGAAAGACAAAAGGATTTTTTTGGGGCGGTTTTTTTTTTTTACACTTAAATCTACACCCACAAAACACCCCCCACCCCCCCCCCAACCCCACACACCACCCAAACAAAACACACACACACAACACAACAAAAATTATTATATTTATTTAAAATTTAATATATTAATAAATATATACTAATTAATTAAATAATATAAACTAACAATTTAAAAAATAAAAAATTAAAATTTTTATTTATAAGTTAAAAATTAAAAATTTGAATTAAAAAAAAAAAAACCCAAATTTTTAAAAGGCCCCCAAAAAGGGGGGGACTTTTCCTTTTAAATTGGATTTTTAAATCGAAAAATTTTCAAACCCAAACTTGTAATTTTTAAATTTTATATTTTTAAAAAATTTTTTTTAAACTGGTTTTAATATATATATTTATTAATATATATTTTTATAAAATATAAATTTTTTTTTTTTTTTTTTTTTTTTTTTTTTTTTTGGGTTTAAAAAGCCCCCCCCCCCATTCCCTCCCCCAAAACCCCCCCCGGGAAACCTAAACCCCGTTTAAAAAGGTTTAAAACAAAAAAATTAAATTTTTTAAAATTTTAAAACCTTTTAAAAGGGGGTTTCATAAGTATTTTAAACAAAAATAAAATTCTATTTTAAAATTTTATTTTAAAATTGTGCCCCCTTTTTTGTGTGGTTTGGTTTGTTTTTGTGTTTGAAAATAGGCCCCCCCCCCAAAAAATCCCCAAACCCCCTGAAGGCTTTTTCCAATGAAAATAAAAAAATTTTTAGGCCCCAATAATTTGGTCAAACCGGGGCTTTAAAAGTTTGGTTTTTTTCCCCTTTTCAAAAAACGCCCTTATTTTTGGTTGGGGAAATGCAAAAGTGGGTTTTTTTTGGTTTTTTGATTGAAACATATCCACCGGGGGGGAAAAAAACAGAGAGGGGAGAGAGAGAGAGAGAAAAGAGAGAGAGAGAGGGGAGGGGAGAGGGGAGAGGGGGGGGAGAGAGAGAGAGAGAGGGGTCTAAAAAAAAATTTCAAAACTTGGGGGCCCGACTTTCACAAAAAATTTTTTTTTTTTTTTTTTTTTTGTTTTTTTTTTTCTTTCTTTTTCCCCTTTTTTTTGTACATTCCAAAAAATGATTTGTGTGTGGCCTGGTTTCGTGCGGGTGTGTGAGTGGTGTTGTGTGTGTGTGTGGTTGGGTGTGTGTGAGTGTGGTTTTTGTGTGTGTGGTGTGTGTGGGTGTTGTGTGGGGTTTTGGGGGGTGGGTTGTGTTGTGGTGTATGTGTGCGTGCGTGCGGGGGTGTGTGTGGCGGTGGTGGGGTGCGTGCGTGTGTGGTGTGTTTTTGTGGTAGGTGTGTGTGGTGTGTGTGTGGTGTGTTTTGGTGTGGTGGTGGGGTGTGGGTGCGGCGTGCGGCGTGCGGCGTTTTGTGCTTTCAAACACCTCTAACGCTTTGTCATTAAAAGTTGTAAAAAAACATCACCCTTTTGGGACTGGCTTCCC
The DNA here is from genome assembly GCA_018398815.1 of Conus ventricosus. Classification (NCBI taxonomy): domain Eukaryota; kingdom Metazoa; phylum Mollusca; class Gastropoda; order Neogastropoda; family Conidae; genus Conus; species Conus ventricosus. Next base: position 57,868,118 of record CM031598.1, on the reverse strand, counting down.
CACTTGCCAATTCCCCTCTGGTTTACCCCAAAACATCGTCTCATCCCGCACTCTTTTCTCAACTCCCGTTTAAGCTTTTTTTCTGCCTCTCCCCCAAAACGAAATTCTATCTGTTCAAAGGACAAGGCCATGTATTTTCTGGAAAGGGGGAAAACTTTCTATGTTTGACAAAACTTTTTACGTGCCCGCCGTTTTTGTTTTTCCCGTTGTTTAAATAGTAGTGGAAAACCCCTTTACACTTTTAAAATCTTTTTAAACACTTCGGGTTTAGAAGACCCCAACTTTTTTTGGGGATGGTGTGCAAGCCGTCTTGAAGGCTGTGATTTTTTTTCTTTTTTTTCAATTTTGGGAAAAATTTGGGGGAAAACCAGGGGCTGTGGGCTTTTCCCCTTCCAAAAACCCCCCCTGGAAAACGTACCCTGGAAAGAGAGCCTTCCGTCACACGTTAAAGCCAGTCACTTTAAGCAGGCCAACTTACGCGCTTCTGTGGTACTTGCGAAACGTTCTAGGGTGTTTTTGAATTAAGATATACTTTTATCGTGTTTGTAGGCTAGGAGTCTTGAAAGTAAGGAACCTCTAAACTCCAGTTTTGCAGGAGTTTTTTTCAGTTTCACAAGAGAAAGAAAGAACAAAAAAAGAAAAAAGAAAAAAAAGAAGTGACAATGGGGCACAAAAGTGTTGAAATAAACTCAGTCCGAATTTACAAGTCTGTAAGTCTAAAACCAGTGAGTTCTTCTTCCTTATCAAGATTTGCCATTCCTTGCTGGTTGACGAAGAAAACTCAGTTTTCCCATGACAGAAAAAATCCACTGGACTGAACTTTTTCAAATAGGCGTGGCAACGATGGAGGCGTAGACTCTGCGTTTCGCGAGTCTGTGACCATAAAGAACGGACAGCTTGAGAACATGGAATATCCTTGTAATTCCAAACTGTATTTGATCAGTTATTACCACAGAACTTTCTTCTTCTAGCTTCTTGGCGAAGCTGATCCGTTTCTTTCGCCCATTTTCTTGGTAAGCATAAAATTTTCACAAGCTTTGTACGAATTCAACTTCTGAAAAAGCCTAAGAACAGTACTGCCAAGGCTAATTTACAAAGCATGCAGTGACTGGGTCTCTGCTCCTTATAAAAGGTAACTATCCAAAAAATCATTTCAGTCATATGTTTTGGGGCTGTAAAGTAGAGAAGGTCACCAGTTTCATTTTGACATAGTTATGATTCATGTGTTTTCCTCAGTTATGAATTACTGTATGATTTTAAAAAAAAGCATTACAATAAGGTTATTTTTTTAAAATGAATTAGAGGATCTATTTAGATAAAATGTATTGAAAAAATACTTCCGTGTTTTAAACTATTTTTTTTTCTTTTGTAATGAAGGAGGATCGAGGGCTTTTTGGGACAGTTTACAGTAAAGAAAAGTAAAAAGGAAAAAACGTAATTTCCACTTCAGGGCTTGGTTCTAATTTCTTGTACGCACGGCCGGTTAGTTGAACTCTTCACGGATGATGATGAGTGATGATGAGTGATGATGATGATGATGATGATGAGAGAGTGAGAGACGAGATGAAGGAGAGAGCGAGAGAGGGGGGAGAAAAGAGAGAGAGGAGAGAGGAGAGAGGGAGGAGGAATGGCGGGTACAGGCAACAGAGAAACACAGATGTGAGCATTGACAATCATCATCACTCCTTCCCTTCTTCATGTTCCTGTACGAGCCCGGTCAGTTTGAATCACACACACACACACACACACACACACACACACACACCCCACACACACACCCCCCACACACACACACCACACACACACACCACACCCCACCAACACTGGCTGACCTGCTCCAGGCAGAGAAAGGAAGGGGTACCTGGACTAGAGGCAGGTGTGTGTCCAGTACTATTTTCCGCCCATTCCCATGCGATATTGCTCTTAGGGGGGGTAAATCATCAACAAAACCATTTACCCTCTACGTCCTTTCTTTTGAATCATCGTCTGAATGGAACTACATGGTTCTGCTAAATCAGCCCAGTTAATTTGGTAGTAAGACGCCGGATGAGGCACGAGCGCTTCATTCCACGGTAAATATCTTTTTTTTTTTTTTTTTGGCGTTAGCCTCCCTTCATTCCTCCAGGCCCCGCCTTGATGACGACAAGCGCGGGCCCGGTCGACAATACATGCTGTAATAATCTCCCCAGATGGAAGAATGACTCTGACTCGTGAGTGAGGATCCGCAGAAAAAGTGGCCCCCGAGCTCTCTTGACAAGAAATGATAAGAGCTGGACATTGGTCTTCATGCCAAATTGCAGAGCAGGGAACATGGTTTGATTCATGCGTCTCTGTCCATCTGTCTGTCTGTCAATTTTCATTTTGTTCTGTCTGTAGATGTGATTGAGTACTTGTGTCTCTTTTGGGTATGTTTGTAGGTTTTTCCCTTATTTTTTACATTTTGAGAGAGAAAAGAGAGAGAGAGAGAGAGAGAGAGGAGAGAGAGGAGAGAGAGGAGAGGGAGAGAGAGAGAGAGAGAGAGAGAGAGAGAGAGAGAGGGAAAACAAGAAAAAGAAGAATCTAAGATGAACAGCAAAAGACAATCAAAGCGGCCACAACCACGGAGCTTTATTGACTGGCCCAAAAAAATTCGCTCCGTGCATGAATTGTTTGGTTTGAAGCCAGCGTTTCTCTTCTTGCAACTCACCATCAACAAAAATCTCCAAGCCGGTTGAAGATATATGCCAAGATACTTTCCACGGGACAGACGTTATGGTCACATTGCTGTGGTTATAATAGAGAGCAAAATTTCTTTTCTTTGGACCTCACCGTTTTCCAATCATGTGGTTGTTTCCCTCGTTCCATCCATAACAGCAGATTTTGGAAGTGTTAAACAGTCGCTATACCACCAGATTTCATCCATGATGCCGTTCAGGCCTGGCGACTGTTGTTTTCCCCCAAAATCTTGATGACCTTCTTCATTCCTCTGCACTGAAGTCGCCCATCGATAGGAGGGCGGTAGCAGAGTCTTTGGGTTTTGGGTGGAGAGTAGGGCCACTTGAGTATTTCATTAAAGTGTTCTGCCCACCTAGTAAGATTCTCCTCACCACATGATGGACATAGTCATGTTTAGCCCGGACTGAGCTAGGCCTTGGAGAGGATATGTGAACGACCATCTTTTCCAATGTGATTGATAGAACCTATGGAGCTGGTGCCTCCTCTGTAACATCAACCTGGGCGTGCAGCCATTCCACTTTGTCTGATGGACATTGTGCTTGACTTTCTGATCTTTGTAAGTGCAATCCCGGGATGGAGATGTTTTGTTTGTTGTGCAGTTGTGTTGCTTGTCATTCAATCTTTTTTAAAAGTAAAGGGAAGGTAAGGTAATTGTTGCCTTATAGCCCCGCGGACTGCAAAAAGGGCCACATTAGGGCTGTCACCACGTTGAAGTCAACTGACAAGTCATAAAAAAAACAACAACCACCATTCACACATCTCCTTAAAACACATCTTCTAAAGACGCACCAGAAAGTTCATTAAAAATCTTTCTTCCGTAAAATCTTAGATCAGATGAAATTTATTAATCTCTTTCGAAATTCGAAAGATCACATCAGGAGGGACATCTGTGAAAAAAGTCTTCATGGAATCTGCAGTAAAGTGTTTGTGTCTCACATCAAAAGTAGTGAGGTCTCATGTACGTCTGCTGACTCATTCTTCTTCTTCAAAGGTTTCTTGGTAACCCGAGAGTAGTCCGCCTGCCTGATCTTAAATTTGAGCCATCTTTACAGATGCGTCCCACCAGTCAGCTGGATAAGTGGGCACGAGCACTGCCACGTGGTTGGATGGGGAATTTAAACCTTGTGATGGCCTTCAAATGGCAACTCCTATTTCTGGATGCTTTTGACCTTTTTCTTCTGTCTTTATCGGTTTAATCTTGTGCTTGGTATAGTCAGAAGGTGGTCGCTGTTCACATCTGCTCACTGTAGCTTGTATGTCTTGAAATATGCTGGTGTCTTCTTAGTGGTCTGGTGGTCTTCTTAGTGGCTGGTAGTCTTCTTAGTGGTTGTGGTCTTCTTAGCTGGTCTGGTGGTCTTCTTAGCTGGACTGGTAGTCTTCTTAGCTGGATGGTAGTTCTTAGCTGGTCTGGTTGTCTTCTTAGCTGGACTGAGGGAATTTGTTTTTCGATCATTAGAGGCCAGGTACCTTGTGGATGCCTGTGCTGAAACATTGAAGACCTATACTGAGACAGGTCATGGAGCAGAATGAATAAAACGTTTTTTTTTGTCTTTGTGGATGCTGTGCTGAACATTGAAGACCCAATACTGAGACAGGTCATGGAGCAGAAATGAATAAAAGGGTTTTTTTTTTTTTTGTCTCACGTCTTCCACTTGTGTGCGAGCCCGATACAGACCTTTCTCTCCCTGTCTGTGCATTCATGTCTTCCCATGATGATCTCGATATATGGCATGGGATTTTGTCAATCATGCATGTCCTAAAGTCAAAGATAGAATTCCTTCCTTGAGTCCTGGCGTTTTGTTTACTTTATATATATATATATATATATTATATATATATATATATATATATAAATATATATATATATATATATATATATATATATATATATATATTGCTTTTTGGTAGGTACATAACACTGGATAATGAAGATTTTGGTACGCCATGTGATGAATTTGACTCAGAAAAGGCGTTCATTGATGGTGCCCACTCCACGAGTATCCTCTTGTCATTACCATCCAGGATCACATCAACACCTCATGATGGATGCCGTCTTGTCGTCCTGAGAAAAGAATAGTCTTGCTCTCTCTTGAATTTTATGAGATCGATCAGCAAACCTCACTTAATCCTGGGATGCTAATGTTGAATGCATACTTTTCTTCTCTATCATTTGAGCTAGTTTTGATGTCTCATTCAACGTCCTTTCATACCATTATTCAAAACAGTACAAGAGAAGCTTAAAAAAGGGCTCAGATATGGAAAATGAAAACAAAGACAAAACAACAACTGAACTCTAAATCAGAAAAAGCATGCTGCCTACCAATATCAAAAGCCTCGTGACACCACCATCTTCCCATGATCGGAACATCAAGTGACAAGATCAGCAGAAGCTAATGAAGATTATTTACACCATCCCCTTGCATTCTGATGGACTCTAAATGTAGCCAACACCAGCCTGTCACTGTATTGGTATGTCCATTCTTCCTTGTGGGCGATTCATTCACTACCCACTCACTACCTTCCCTGTCTCCACCATACCATCCTCCCAACAATTCTACAACTATTATCATCAATTCCACTACTATCACCCAATATCAGCCACCAACATTGCCACAACTCACTATCATTTCAAGTGTCACTCATAAGCTTTCCCAGCTTAGATATAAAAACAGGAATTCCTTCCTAATTGTTAAATGCACAACATGAATTCCTTCCTACTGGTTGGATACACAACTACACAAAATAAAGACACACATGTACACCCACCATACATGCACACGCTCATACATGCATACACAGACAGACAGACAGACACACACACACATGTAATAGCTGGCCTTTCCCGACATAGAAAGACAGCAGCGGCCTAGGAGTGAGGTACGTGTCCAGTCCTATTCATCCGCCCATTACATGCAATCTTGCGCACCGTAAAAGGAAATCATCAACAAAACATTTATTCCTCTACCTCCTTTCCATTAATCGCAGTCTGGCCGGAACTGCGTCGTTCCGTTAGATCAGCCACAGTTAATTCCGCTGTTAAGACGCCGGATGAGGCCCGGGCACTCATTTCCACGGTAAATGAGCTTTTTTGGCGTGGCCCCCTCCATTCCTCGCGTTGCCGGCTTGATCAAGACGGGAGCTGCCAGGGCCACACTACACGCTGATTATAACTCTCGCGCGCATGGAGAATCGATTGCTAGACCCTATGAGTGAGACCGTGCAAAAGGGGGCGTCTGAGCTCTCTTGACAAGTAGTAATAAGAGTTGGATCGGGCTTCGGAGCAAATTGCAGACTGGGAAAATGGTTCGATTTCTGGTGTTTCTGTCTTGTGTCTGTCTCTCTTGTTCTATCTCTCCATCTCATCTGTCTGTTTCTCTTCCTGTCTGTTCTGTCTGTCTGTCGTCTGTCTGTCTGTCTTTTCTCTCTCTCTCCTTCTCTCTCCTCTCTCTCTCTCTCTCTTTCTTTCTCTCCCCTCTCTCTATGTTGGATAGTTCCCCCTGACTGTCTCTGTCTTACTGTCTGTTCCTACTTTCCTAAATTTCTTTCTCTGTCACTCTGTCTCTACTATGGTATTTGTTTCTCCTCCTCCTCTCTCTCTCTCTCTCTCTCCTCATCTCTCTCTGCTCTCTCTCTCTCTTTCCCTCTCCTCTTCACCCTCCTCCCCGTCTCATCTGGCTGGATATTCCCTAACACTGTCTCCGTTTTATCCTCTGTCACTACTTTTCTCAGTTTTATTTCTCTGTCTCTCTCTGTCTCTTTCTACAACATTTGTTCCTTCTCTTCTTCTCCTTCTCTCTCTCTCTCTCTCTCTCTCTCTGTGTCTCTATCTATAACATTTCCCGAGTTTTCTTTCTCTGTCTCTATCTACAAACATTTGTTCTCTCTCTCTCTCTCTCTCTCTCGTCTCTCTCTCTCTCTCTCTCTCTCTCTCTGCTCTCCTCTCTCTCTCTTTCTCTGGCGGTAGCTGATGGTGATGCTGGTGTTGAGATTGGGTGTATTGGTGGCATGACAGAAATACAGAGTGTAACAAAACAGGAAAAGAAATCATAGACTCGTGTAAATTCATCTGAGTTCCGGAATTCTGAGAAGTGTATAACTGTTTTCACCAGTGAAATCTAGACAACAAAGATATGGAAAGTCTCTAAACCAAAGAAAAACAAGACTGTAAGTATTTAGAGAGAGAAGAGAGAAGAGAGAGAGAGAGAGAGTGAAGAGAGAGAGAGAGAAGAGACAGAAGCAGAAGACAGACAGACAGACAGACAGCCAGTCCACCAGCCAGCCAGCAGAGAGGCAAACAGACAGACAGGCACACGGACAGACAGCAGACAGACGGGGGGGAGGCCACTTTCCACGGGCCAAAAGACAGAACCAGCAACAGAAAACCACACGGACGACAGCAGACGACCGGGTGGGGCCCGGCGCCCACTTTTTTTTTTTTTCCGGCCCTTAAACAGAACCCACCCTTTAAATGGTGTCGAAAGGAGGGAAAAGGGGGGAGAAAGAGGGCCCTTTTGGGTGCGTGCTAGTTTGTTGTTGTTTTTTGTTTTGGGGTTTTATGTGGTGGTTTGTTTTTGGGAGTTAAAGGGGGAGGGGGGCGAGGAGGTTTGGGTTTTGGTGTTGGGGTTGTGTGTGTGGTGTGGTGTGTGTGTGGTGTGGTGTGGGGTGTTGGGGGGGTTGTGTTTTGGTGGCGGGCGAGGGGTGGGTTGTTTGTGTGTGGTGGTGGGGTGTTGTTGGTGGTGTGGGTGGGCGCCGCACGTGTTGTGGGTGTGTGTGTGGTTGTGTGGGGGGGGGGGGGGTGTGGGTGGTGTGTGTGTGGGGGGAAATTGTATGTGCGCGGTGTGGCATAACTCGCCAATCTAGGTTTTCGGAACCTCTCTCTTCTCTGCCACTATGTCCTCTGTCTCTTCTCTCCTCGTCCCCGTCTGTTTCCCCTCTTCTTCCCTTTTAAAAAAAAAACCCCAAAAATTTTAAAAAGGCCGGGGCGAATGTTGTTCAAAGTTAGGCCAAAAATTTTTTTTAAAACCCAATGTGGGTTTCCAAAAAGGTGTCTAACCAACCCGGGGAAGGTCAAAAGATGGCAATAATAAAGGGCACTTAAGCCCTTCATGGGGTGGGTTTGTGGTTTTGTTTTGTGGTGTTGGTTTTTTTTTTGTGTGTGTGTTTGATTGGTGTGGTGGTGTGTGTGTTTGTGTGTTTGTGGTAGGGGGGTTGGGGTGTGTTGGGTGTGTGGGGTGTGTTGTGTGTGGGTGTGTGTTGTGTGGTGTGGTTTGGGGGTTTTGGTGGGGTGTTTTGGTGTGTGGGGTGTGTGGTGTGTGTGGTGTTGGGTGTGTGTTGTGTTGTGTGTGGGGGTGTGTGTGTGTGTTGGGGTGTTGTGTGTGTGTTTTTTTTTTCATGCATTAGTTGTAGAAATATTCTTTTTGTCACATGCAAGCGGATGAACGGGTCATGCAACAAACATTAGAACAAAAAAAAACCCCAAACACTGTTTTATCATACGCCCCAAACATTGAATTTTGCATACGAATCTCCATCTAAACAGAGCACCCGATCCGCTTGGTGAGAAAATGAATAAGGCGAAAAAAAAAAGAAAAAGAACAAAGAAAACGGGAAAAGTGGACAAATAGGCGGATGGGGCCCACTTTAAAAAAAAAAAATAGCAAAAAAGAGGTTTAAGTAAAAACAAACAAACCCCAAAATAAAGGAAGTAACAAAGCATTAAAAGGGAGGGAATCAGCAGAACCAGATGGCTTATTTGGCGAATTTTTCAAAAAAAGCTCAAACAAAACTCGCAATTTCTTTTAATCTTTGATTTTTTTTAAACATGGCCTTTTCCAGATGAAAAATGCTTAAAAACATGCACATTTACAAAACGACGACTTTAAGAGGCATTCGTCATTTAAAAATTTACATTTGAATAAGAGGATAACATGTGGGTGAAACAAAATTAATTTGGGAGCAAAAAAAGCAGGTGTCAGGAAAAAAATAGCATATCGACCAATATTCATTACAGCTAAATTCCAGAAACAATGAGACAAAAAAAAGCATTTTCGTACTTGATTTTGAAAAGCTTTTTTATTCTGCTACAGCAACAAATTATAGAAAAATCTACAAGAACGGATTAAGTGGAAAAATTCTAAAAACTGTGAGAAGTCCGTATAATGTTATCAAAGCCAGGGTTGCGCTTGTGGTGTTTTGACTGACGCTTTTCTGAGTTACGGGGTTTAAAACAAGGGAAGGTGTGCTCACTGGTTCTGTTGTCTTTATTTATTCATAAACTGACGACGGAAATTCTTGACAGTGGTAAACATGGCATTTAACTTGTAACAGCTTTAGCTGAGTTGTGCATTCTTCTGCTTTTGGATGATGTTGTTTTATTCCCTGACAGTGTTACTGGCCTTCATATCCAGGCACACGTTTTTATTTAAGACAGCAGAGTGACTTGATGTAAATGTAAATGTGAAAAAAGGCAATTAGCTATTTTGCTTGAAAATGAAGCACTTTTTTGCTTTTATGTCCAAAAATATGAGGAAATGATACCTCTGAAGCACTACAAACACCCATTATTTGTAAACTTGCCTCAGTCTAGCTTCTGAAAATGGTGAACTAATGTAAAAAATCTCAATGTACATATACAAAATACAAAGTCTAAGAAGCCAATGTCTTCGTGATATGCAGATGAGTGCACGATGTATTCTTTAAATTGTTGTTTATGCCAATTGTTATGGGCTAAAGGCCCAACAATATAAATATTCTGACTTTGACTTTGACTCTCTCTCTCTCTGTCTCTCTCTCTCTGTTTTTTCTTCCTCTCCCCATTCCTCCCTCCCCACCCACCCCCCCTCTCTTATTCTCGCTCTCTCTTATTCTCTCTCTCCCTCTCTCCCTCCCTCCTTCCTCCTCTCTCTCTCCTCCCTCCTGGCCACCCACTCCAACCCTCCCTATTCTCTCTCTGTCTCTTGCCCTATTCCCTCCTGTTCCAGTACACCACATGTAAATGCATGATATAGCAGCTGAACAGCCATATTGTAAAACGGTTCCTCTGATCAACAGTAATTTTAC
>CM031598.1:57842975-57847975 GCA_018398815.1 Conus ventricosus | reverse complement strand
AAAACGAAAAGAAAGTCCGGTAACATAACAACGGCTTTTTTTAAAACCAAGAAATGTCTTTTCCTGTAAACATAGCTCCATAGCTCATATCAACTAGCAACACTGCTGCCTAAGAAACAAAACTTCAAAGTAGGAGATTCAACACAAGTTGAGTTGTCTCCCGTGGCGTTGTTTGTTTACTTGACAACGTTACAACCAAAAGCATCGACAGCAGAAAATTCTATACGATTTTCCCCCTCCACGTCTATCTCCTATTTTTCTTCTTTTTTTTTGGGGGGGTGGGGGGGGTGGTGGGGTGGGGGTGGTGGGTGGTAGAGGGGGGATGATGGGAAGGAGGATGGGGCAGAGAAAAAAAAAAAAGGGGAAGGAGGCAGAAAGACATGCCTGCTTCACCCGCCCCCCCCCCCCCCCCCCCCCCCTATCCCCCACTCCTCAAAGTCAGGAAATAAAGGATTTATTTACTGTCGGTTCCCTTGGAACGAATCTTCTCTGCGAAATCTCCAACCCACCACCTCTGGTGAATGGAATCGTCAGATGCAAATACATACGCAAACGATTGCTAAATCTTGGAATCAGTAACGTAACAGAAGTTGATGCTTCATCGTGAGAGAGAGAGAGAGAGAGAGAGAGAGAGAGAGAGAGAGAGAGAGAGAGAGAGAGAGAGAGAGAGAGAGACAGAGAGACAGAGAGAGAGAGACAGAGACAGAGAGATAGATAGAGAGAGACTGAACCTATACCCAACCAGCCCTCTCCCTCGCCCCCCCCCCCCCCCCCCCCCAAACACGTCCTTACCCCCTTCTTTCACATCCGCCATCCCTACTCCTCTCACCCAGCCAAACTCCAAGACAAACACAGACCCAAAACCAACAAACCAGACGTACCAGCCTCCCTTAGCCCCCTACTTTCTCCTTTTCAAACTAATTCCACCGACTCCTTTCGCCATCACCAACACCACCACCATTTCCACCACCACTACCACCACCACCACCACCACCACCACACTACCACCACTTATACTAGTACCACAGCCAGCCCCCATAACAAACATCAACTTCTCTTCTATCTCCAAAAAACTTGATAAAAGAAGAAAAAGTTTTTTTTCCTGGTTTTTTTTTTTTTGTTTGTTTCCCCCACCCCACCCTCCTCTCTCTCTCTCTCTCTCTCCTCTCTCTCGTCTCTCTCTCTCCTCTCTCTCCTCTCTCTCTCTCTCTCTCTCTCTCTCGCTCGCTCGCTCGCTCGCTGAGCTCGTTCGAGCTCTCGGCACCATCTGCAAGTCTGAGCGGCTGACAGGCCGGCCCTCTCGTTCTAATTGCCTGCATTGTGGCGATGTGTGTTCTGTCAAGTATCTGCACACACGCGCGCACACAGGCTCTGAAAAGAGTTTGAAAATTCGGCTGGCCCGGGCAATTTCCTCCCCGCAACTTTCAGACCCAGACCCTCTCGAGATCAGGGGGGAGGAGGGAAGAGAAAAGAAGGCAGTTTTTGAAACGAGCCCCTCAATGACGACCGACGAAGGAGCAAGAAGCAGAAGAAAGAATCATCATCGTCACTACCACCACCACCACCACCACCACCAGCATCAGCACCAGCAGAATAATAATGATAAGAAGAAGAAGCATTTGAGACCGTAGCGTCTCTCTTACTTTCCAGCAGCCTTGTGTTACTATTATACAGATCGGCTGGAAGGAAAGAAGGGGAGGTAAAATAGAAGGAAAAAAAAACCCGCTAGAGTTGTCCAGGTCCTTCTTTGACAAGTCAATGGACTAAGCTTGATAGGCAGAAGAGAGAGAGAGAGAGAGAGAGAGAGAGTATGAGGGGAGTGGGAGTGGTGGTAGAGATGGGGGTGGATGGGTGTGAATTGAGGGGGAGAAGAGCCAGAATTCGAGATGTTTGAGCTTGCACGGAGTCGTTGAGAGAAGTAAAGGGAGCGAAGTGAAGAGAAGTGCTTTGTTCTCTTTAAACGGCGCCCCTGACGTGAAAATGGAGATGGATTGCGACAAGAGAGAGAGAGAGAGAGAGAGAGAGAGAGGATGGCTCGACAGACGATCCAGCCTGAACTGACAGTTTCGAGAGCTTCTCCAGGACCCCGATATATTATCGTCCCCCCAATCATCCAGGGTCCAGAGGGCCCAGCAGTCATCTTCTGATTGGTCCGGCCCGTCGCCGCTATGGGTGACGACGGACGTGAAGGGCTGCGCCTGCTCCAGAAGCATGTTTGTATCACACAACTGCTGGTGGGATGACATTGAATAGCCCGCTTGTTTGTTTCGATGCTACGAGTGTAGTGGTAGGATCATCTCTCTCTCTCTCTCTCTCCCTCTCTTCCTCTCCTCCTCTCTCCTCTCTCTCTCCTCTCTCTCTTCTCTCTCTCTCTCTCTCTCTCTCTCTCTCTCTCTCTCCTCTCTCTCTCTCTCTCTCTCTCTCTCTCTCTCTCTCTCTCTGCGTGCATTTTGCTGGTGTACACACTGGTGTGTGTGTGTGTGTGTGTGTGTGTGTGTGTGTGTGTGTTGTGTGTGTGTGGTGTGGTGTGTGTGTGGCGTGCGCGCGCGTGCATGCGTGCGTGCATGCGTGCGTCCGTGTGTGTGTGTGTGTGTGTGTGTGTGTGTGTGTGTGTGTGTGTGTGTGTGTGTGTGTGCTCGCGCGAGCATATCCGTGCAGAAAGGAAAGGAAATCTCACTACATAATGGTGTTGTGATTGCAAGGAAACACTTGTCAGAGAGTTAGCCCCCAACATTTAATGCTAGCAGCATGGCTTCTTTACCCCAGAGCTGGGGTAAATTGTTTTCTATGAAGACTGAGGGACAGAATATCTCTGTCTCATTCATCTCATCCCTCATTGCTTGTTTGTCCTTGCGTTTTTCGTCTTTTTTTTCAAACACACCTCCAGCGTATAGGTTCACGTTTGACAGTAATTAAACACTCTCTTATAATCTATCTCTGTGTCTACTGCCAAATTTACAGAGTGGTATCTGTTGAGCAGAAACTTTCAGATAGAAAAATAAAATCTATTTGCCAACCAAAACTTTAACATAGAGCGAGTTATTGGAGTGGACGAAAGTGAGATAGTCTGTAAGTTTAATGAGCACAGTACTCCATTTTTGATGCCTGTGTGTTTATGTATGTATGTATGTATGTATGTATGTATGTATGTATGTATGTAGGTAGGTAGGTAGGTAGGTAGGTAGGTAGGTAGGTAGGTAGGTAGGTATGTATGTATGTATGTATGTATGTATGTATGTATGTATGTATGTATGTATGTATTATATGTATGTATGTGTGCGTGCGTTCGTGCGTGCATGCGTGTGTGTGTGTGTTCGTGAGAGAGAGAGAGAGAGAGAGAGAGAGAGAGAGAGAGAGAGAGAGAGAGAGAGAGAGACAGAGACAGAGACAGAGTCAGAAATGATGGTGATGATGATGATAATGCTGCTGCTGATAATGATGAAAACCTTTATTTCCAAGCGTAACAGACAAGAATGTACCTGCTAGTCATCTGGCCCTTGCCCTAGGAAAGGACGAAGCATGACTAGTAAACGTAAGATCTATTAAACTTTCAAAAGACATGCACATATTTTCAAAAGTGTGATGAGAGTTGCAACCGAATTAAAAAAAAATCTCATCAACATTAGCACCAGATGAATCTCATCAACAATAAAGCAAAAAGAAAGAAACTAACAACAAAAAGCAAGAATGAAAAATAATAAAACGTTCCTATTTGCCCTAACTCAGTTATCAAAGTCTCTCTCTCTCTCTCTCTCTATCTCTCAAGCACGCGCGCGCGCGCGACACACACACACACACACACACACACACACACACACACACACACAACACACACACACACACACACACAACCACAGAGAGTGAAAGAGAGAGAGAGAGAGAGGGAGGGAGGAGACAAGACAGAGAGACAGAGAGACAAAGAGACTGAGAGAGAGAATGCGAATACAAATATTCCTTCAGTCCTGGGCCAGAATTCTGCACTTGAGGGCTCTGCCATGTGACACAACGGAGAACAAGAACAATTACAATCGTCAGAAAACTAAATCAAAAGTGAATACAAAAAGTACGAGCCCAAGAATAACCGTACCATGTGTTACTTGCAAAACATGGCGAGTTTACCAGAGCACGTCGTCTCTTTCGAGCTAGATACAGCCAGAATGAAAATAGTCTCATTTCGAAATTTTCAAAAATTATTATGATATTCAGGTTTGACTGATTTCATTCTAGGGTCATAGAGAACAGGACAGTGTAGAAGAATGTGAATCTCATCTTCTTTACCTGAATTACACAGATCACATCGCATACATGATTCTCTGCAACTCATGACAACTGCTGTCAGAGATACCAAAATATAAACTTAGACTGAACACATTTTCATATAACGTTCATTCTGATTCCAGAAAGATGTTCTGCAAATACGAAGTTTTAACAAGTCTGCCCTTTCAAAGCATCTAAAAGTACCTTTTCCATTTCTCGACCCTTTAACATGCCAGATTTTTGCATCGCTATATTGCAGTATTAAATGTGCTTGAGAATCGAACAGTACAGAACTAAAGGATCTGAAGTCTAACATTTACATTATATAAAGCATATAATAATAATAAATAGAAAAACAATTAAAAAAAACAGTCTTCTTAGCTCCAATAACTAAAACATGCAAAATTACAGCTTCGTTGTCATTTCAAGATACATTTATACATTTACAACGGTAAAACGTTCGTTTCTACAAAACCCAGATCTCGTTATTGTCAAGCACCTTCATTAACAGAAAACTGCTATGTTAATTTTTGTCTTGTTAACTTTTAAGTCAAATATAACTGCAGCCATGAATAAATTATTTAGTTGTCTCTCTGTAAACCAGCTATAGCTAAAATGGGCACAAATGATTTTGTCATATTCAACGACACGTGTTAATGACCTACAATGATTTTAAAAGTGAGTTTATTCATGAGTGCAGAATGTAAACGCGGCTGCATACTTTCCCTTGTTTAACCCCACTA
>CM031598.1:57832975-57835475 GCA_018398815.1 Conus ventricosus | reverse complement strand
GGCGGGATGAAAAACGGTCATATACACAAAACTCCACTGCCTGTCTATACAGGCAGTGTCCGCATGAGTATCAGCCTGCGTACGCAGAAAGAAAGTAAAGTTTGATACTTTAATACCATGTAACAAAATACACCTAAATCATTTAATATATTTGTCCGGAAACTGATTCTTATGCACACCTACTGTACATTTTTTTTTTTACATTCAGGTTTGAGTCTACTAAACCCATCTCAGGTGATTTTTCATCATCATGGCTGTACACCCAAAATTAACGCGCTAAAAGCCCAGCTTGAGGCGTCCGAGGCACAATTAGATTCTTTTGAGAATGTGCATTGTGTCTGAAAGTTGATTTACCTTCTTTTCTTTCATATGCCCATCAAGGTACATGCCAAGTGGTTCCAAGCAGACAGATTAAAATGAAAGGAGTGGGACTATTTTGGGGAAACCACCTGGCGCAAATACAATAGGGTCACAGGTGAGTGCGAAGGCCTGACATGCGACGTCACGTAAGGGGTAGCTGATGTATTTCTCGATTGTGAATGATTTCAATGGGATAAATCCCTTAAAGCAAGTGAAATGAATGGTGGGCGATTGTTCATTTTATCTCTTATCCGTTTAATCTCTATTTTTGGCTCAGATTTATGCTATACCTCAAAAGGTTCACATCGATTATATTGTGGTTTGGAGCAAAATCTTAATAGTGGCGTGTGGCCTTATCCCAGAAGACAAGGGGAGGGGACTTAACTCTTTTCATCTACCACCAGAACAACGCATTCATTGATATGGACATATGAAAATGGCCGCTTTTATGTCGGGCACGACCGCCATTCGAACTTGCGAATGTTACCTGGTGTTCTACCACTGAGTCCGCAATTTTTGAAATTCAGGTATACTGGCAAGGTAAGGTAAGGTAATGTTGCTTATAGCCCAGCCGACCGCAAAGGGCCATATCAGGGCTGTCACCACGTAGGTATTCTGGCACTGTATCATAGCCTGTATATATCTACAACCTTTGAAAATTGTGCGTGTGTATGCCAAGTTTGCGCATGGCTATTCTATATGGCTTTCTTTTTTTAAAGGGGAATGGGTAGGGGTTGGGGTAGAAAAGAAGAATGCAGAAAGGGAATCTATCTGCCATACCACACAGACAGCACCAGAACGACATCTCGTTAAGATTAAAGGTAACAGGGAAAAACAAGGGCTCGTAGTCAAACGATCAACAGGAGTTATGAATATATTCATTTTTCGGATTTCTTTTTTTTTTTTTTTTCATGTTACGCACCTGGGGTTTGAACTCGAAACTTGATGATTGTGATGTCAGTGCTCCTCAGGTACCCAGCTCCAGTAAAGGATCAGTTTTGATTCAGTTCAGCATAAAACGTTCACAGACTGCTAAAGCGATTAGCCAGCGGGTATGAAACCATTCTATGAGAGAGAGAGGAGAGAGAGAGAGAGAGAGAGAGAGAGAGAGAGAGAGAGAGAGAGAGGGGGGAGACAGAGAGAGAAAGAGAGAGAGAGAGAGGGGGGAGAGAGAGAGAAAGAGAGAGAGACAGAGACAGAGACAGAGAGAGAGACAGAGAGAGACAGAGACAGAGACAGAGACAGAGAGAGAGAGAGAGAGAGAGAGAGAGAAGGTGTCATCAACAGGGATGGGGGTGGGCTGATATACTGGATAATTTTCGTGCAGGCCGAACGTCGGCAAGATTTGAACTCAAAACTTCGTGACTGCGAATTCGTTGTTCTACCTCTGAGCCCACCTGCAGGCGCTCAACTCCAATGGTTATTTTGCCTTTGACGCTCACATCGACGAAAGATAACAAGACACACGGGGGACACAGCGACAATACAAGAAGATGGGCTGTGAAAATAACAATTTCATGTGGGTATTCGAACTCGCAACTCGCAACGTCAGAGAGCGAAATGGGTGCACTTACCACTGAGCCAACAAGCCCCACCCCCCACGCCCCACCCCACCACCACCCTTCCTCACCCCCACCCACCACCCTCCTCAGCGAAATTAGGCACGGCCCTAATTATGAATTTAGATTTGTCTTAGAGCGCCACCTTTTCTTCCGAACAATACCCGTCACTCTAAGGGAAGGAGTATCAGGGAGAGATGAGAGTGAGTTTCTCCTGGGGAGGGCTGTCGCGGAAAAACGCTGGGGAAATATTGGCCTCCAAATAACGTTGTTGACACACTTGAGAGGAGGCGAGGGAAGGAGAAGGAGCGAGGAGAAAGGAGGGGGGGGGGGGGGGGGGGGGAGAGACGGTGAAGGGGGGCGCCGGGAGATTGTGTTTGTTTCGGCAAATACTTGCAGATTTGTCAACTTTCTCAGATTCTTTCATTTGGCTTTGTTTTCCTTAAAACTCCGTTCTTTCTATCTTTCTCTCTTTCTTCTTCCTCTTCTTTCTTCTTCTTTTTTTTTTTTTTCTGTTTCGACCTTATTGCTTTCCTTTTTTTTTGTTTCTTTCTTCTTTCCGTTTTCTTTCTTTTTTTTGG
>CM031598.1:57825475-57827975 GCA_018398815.1 Conus ventricosus | reverse complement strand
GAGGGGCAAATGGGAGAGTGATAGTTGAAGGGGACTGCCTGGAGGGGTGATGAGGATGAGGGAAAGGGATGAGTAGCTTATACATTTCTGCGTATGACATACAATGTATTAAAACATCTACAGTCAAGTCACGTGTACCTAAAGACTGGACTTTTCCCCAGGACGGGACGGGCCATGGGAAGGAAGTGTGAAACGCCTCATTCTCAGAGGGTAGTTGCATGAAATTTTGACTCAGAGATCAAGTTTCAAAATGGAGTGACTGAGGCGGAAAAATGAAGCAAAATTTGAGAAGAGAGGGGTTAGTTACCGCCAAGGACACAGACGAACAGAGTATAGGACTAGACACAATGCATTTCGACCTCTTGGGTCTTCTCAGGTGAAAACAAATAACATTTAAGACAGTGACAACGAACAACAAAGAACCACTTAGCTTCTCCTGTTCACCCCCTGTATCTAGTCCTGTGCTCTGTTTGTCTGTTGTCCTTGGCGGTAACTAACTGGTTCAAGTCATACCTGTCAGATAGACACCAGTCAGTCGTTGTCAACAACGTCAGATCTCGTTTAGCCAAGCTGGAATCTGGGGTTCCACAGGGCTCCGTCCTTGGACCTGTACTCTTTGTAATGTACACGCACCTCTTTCTCAGATCCTTGAAACTCACTCCTGTCCCACCAGATGTTTGCCGACGACACCCAGCTAAGACGCTCGGGAAAGGCCTCTGATCTTGACCAAATGAAGGGCGAATTGTCTGAATGTGTGTCCGTCGTTCGGGACTGGAGGGGCTGAAAACAAACTTCAGCTAAACCATGACAAAACTGAAGCCTTACTGTTCAGCTTACCAGGAGCAAAAACACCCGCTCTTTCTGTAAATTCTTCACTTCTAATCTGCAGTACTGTTATTCCCTTCTCAGAAAAGGTAAAAACCTTGGTGTCTTTATCGACAGCGATCTTGATATGAAGGCACAGGTGAACCATGTCTGTAAAATATGCTTTCTGGAAATTAGACGTATAGGTGCTATCCGACATCTCCTTACCACTGAAGCAACCAAAACTCTCACCACTTCTCTCGTGCTTTCGCGTCTCGATTACTGTAATTCTCTACTAGCAGGCCTTCCCGACTACCTCACCAAAAAACTTCAGCACGTTCAAAACTGTGTGCTAGACTAATCCTCAAAGCTCCCTTCAAAGAACACCCTCAACTATTATACGCAACTTCACTGGTTGCCGGTCAAAGCCAGGGTGACATATAAAATCGCATGCCTCTGTTTTAATGCTGTTAAATCTGGAACTCCAGCCTATCTGTCTGACCTTCTAAACTCATACTGCCCAGCTAGAACCCTTCGCTCGTCTTCTGACTCGTTGCTCCTGGTTCCTCCCAGGTTCAAATGCAAAAGAAGGGGGGATCGTTCCTTCTCCTTCTGGCTCCTAAAACTTGGAATTCCCTCTTCCACACGACATCAGGCACTGTGACTCTTTTCCAGTCTTTAAAAACGAAACTAAAAACTCATCTTTTTTACCGTCTATTTCGGCTGATAATTCAAAAGTCCCGGTCATACACAGATGTCAGTTTGTGTAAGGTGTGTGTGCGAAGGTGCGCGTGAGTGGTTGTGCGTGTCTGCTTTCCCGTGTGTGCTGTGCGTATCTGCTTCCCCGTGCCTGAGTATGCGGTTCGTGTGCGTGTGTGTGTGCGTGTGTGTGTGTGTGTGTGTGTGGTGTGTGTGTGTGTGGTGTGGTGTGTGTGTGTGTGGTGTGTGTGTGTGTGTGTGTGTGGTGTGTGGTGTGTGTGTGTGTGTGTGTGTGTGTGCGCGTGCGCGCGTGTGCGCGTGCGTGCGTGCGTGTTTTCGTTAGTCCTTGTATTGTAAAGCGCTTAGAGCTAATCTAGGATTTGCGCTATAGAAATATTCATTATTATTATTATTATAACTAACCCCCTCTCTTTCTAAATTTTGCTTCAGAGATCAAGTATAAAGATAATAGACAACATAGAACTGTTCGCACCCAATGCTCATCAGTGGACTAGAACAATATAGAGGACTGTGCCTAATTTGCGAACTGGGGCTGAACCAACATAAATCCGCCATTTCCTTCAGAATATTAAAACATGGAACTTGCTTAGTGTTTGGTAATATTTCACTGTAGGCCTAAAAGATATTGAGGGATTTCAAAGGGTAGATTATCATAGTGAGAGTGCAAAAATATTGAAGGAGTTTGAAAGGGGAAGTCGTTCCATATAACTGAACATCGATCGTTTTTCGGGGGCATGGGTGCGAGACAAACTTGTAATCATGTGAACGAAAGCAGAAGCTGTACGCACAGATCAGTACAACCGGTGTAACAGGTCAGTGTCATAATTGAAAAGGACCTCATGCATGAATATAGACTGGAGCTCGAATTTATGTGAAAAACATAGATCCCCCCCCCCCCCCCCCCCCCCCCCCCCCCCCCCCCCCCCCCCCCCATTCTAATCATTTTGGGTTAAGAAGAAAGGGAGCAAGGTTTTCA
>CM031598.1:57787975-57812975 GCA_018398815.1 Conus ventricosus | reverse complement strand
TCTCTCTCTCTCTCTCTCTCTCTCTCTCTCTCTCTCTCTCTCTCTCTCTCTTGTCGTCCAGCCCAGCCACTATTTCTTCCTGCCTTCCACCAGTCTTGAAGGATAAGAAAGCAAAAAAAAAAAAAAACCTTAAGAGCGCACACACACACACACACACACACACACACACACACACACACACACACACACACACACACCACACCACACTCACAGGTACACATACCCCATCTCACCCCCTATATTTCCACAAGTCTTCAGCCTCACAACCTTCAGCCTCTCAACCCCCCCCCCCTCCTCCCCTCCCTCCCCGCACATACCTTTTAAACTTCCCCTCTTCTGTCCCTACCTTTACCCTCTTGACATCCCCCCCCCCCCCCGCCCCGCCCCTCACTCTCCCCGATCTCTCTCCGCTTTCTACAATTCTTTACTTTCCGTCCAACATGATCTCACTACATATATTGCGAAACCTTGACAAGAGGGGCTACGCGTGGTGCGCATGAGAAGGGTGAGAGGAGAGGGAGGAGAGAGGAGAGAGAGAGAGAGAGAGAGAGAGAGAGAGAGAGAGAGAGAAGAGAGATGGAGAGAGAGAGAGAGAGAGACGAGAGACAGAGAGCAGAGAGAGGAGAAAAGAGACAGAGACAGAGGGGAAGAGAAAGAAGAGGAGAGAGAGAGAAGAGAGGCAGACAGAGAGAGAGGAGAGGAGAGAGAGAGAGAGAGAGAGAGAGAGAGGAGACAGGAAGAGACGAGAGAGACAGACAGACAGACAGACAGACAGCCAGACAGACGGGGGCACATTACTGAAGAGAGAGAGAGAGGAGAGAGAGAGAGAAGAGAGAGAGAGAGAGAGAGAGGAGACAGACGACAGACAGACAGACAGACAGACAGACAGCGAGACGGGGGCACATTACTGAAAAGAGAGAGAGAGAGAGAGAGAGAGGAGAGAGAGAGGAGAGAGGGGACAGAGAGAGACAGAGCACAGAGAGAGAGAGAAGAGAGAGAGAGAGAGAAGAGAGAGAGAGAGAGAGAGAGAGCGCTAGATAGATCGTCTCGAGTTACGGCCCTGAGAGGGGTCCTATCGGAAATGATGGATCCGTCCACTTAGCGGCGAGGTTTAAATAAATTGACCAGAGAGAGGCGTCACTGATAGAGCTAATCTCTGCCTTTAACCTCTGGCACCCTTTTTTGACTGCTACCCCACCCCCCACCCCACCCCACCCCCCCCCCCCGCAGCCCTCCCTATCATCCTTACCATCCACCCACCTATCCCTACCGTGTTCCTTTTTTTTTTTTTGGCATTTTTCTTGGCACTCTTTTTGCCCATACTTTTTTAGGTTTTGGTCTGGCAGATTTTTTTAATTTCTTTTTTTTTTTTTTTTTGGTGGGAAGGGGGAAGGAAAGGGTTATAAAGGGGGTGGGGGAGGGGTTATTCCATTTGGTCTACTCCCATTTCGCTACTCAGAAATGTGTGAGCACGACTTGGCTAACGGCCTTCGTTCATTCGTCCTTCGGGATGGGGGCACCAGGACTCACGTGAAATCTGTGTTCCTTATTTGGGGTGCTGATGGGTGGGAGGACTTGGGGAAGTGGGGGTAGGGTGGGGGTGGGAGTAACGGAAGAGAGAGAGAGAGAGAGAGAGAGAGAGAGAGGAGGGGGGGTGGAGAGCAATTCACTAAGACTTTTTTCTTCTTCTTTGTTTCATGTTTTTTTTTCTTGCTTACTTTCTTCTTGTCTTTCTTTTGTGCTTTCTGCTTCCTTTCTCTACCCCCCCCCCCCCCTCTTCATTCCTTCCTTGACTTTTAGCTGTGATTCCTGTTTACTTTCTATGTTTCCTTCTTTCATTCTTCTTCTTTCCAATTCTTTCTTTCTTTTATGCTTTCTGTTTCCCTTCCTTTGCGAGTTTTGTTTCCTTTCTTTTTTGTTCAGCCCTTCCTGCCTTCCTTTCTTGTATGCTTTGTATGTCCTTTCTTTCTTTCTTTCTTTCTCCTATCCTTTATTTCTTTCGTGCTTTATAGCATTTTTCCCTTTTTTAAATTTTTTTTCTTCAAAATCTGTAGTTTTCTTCTCTTACACGTACTTTTCCGTTTCTTCCTTTTTATTTTTCATTCCATAAATTTTGGACTATTCATTTGTTACACTAACGCTCGAATGCACAGGAGACACGCACGCGCACGCGTGCAAAACACAAGGATCTAGAGATGTAGGTATGCGATCTAAAAGTTCGTTTATTCAAGATCGGTCTGAAAGGATCCCAAACTATATTTATTCAAAACTAATTTGGCTTTAGTTAGAGCAAGCTGCAAACATTCATCGCCCATCTTCTGCCAAATTGGATGAAAATGATTGCTCGTTCATTTTCGATGTCCTGAGGTTGTGTATCCTGCCTGAAGAAGACCTAAGAGGAGGTCGAAACGCGTCGTGTTTTATCTTGTGATTCGTTTGTCAACGTTTTTCGGGCGGAGCTTTAGCAATAATTCTTCAATTTTGTGTGTGGCTTTGTTTCAAACAAAATCGGCTTTATTTCAAACAAGCTGGCTTTATTTCAAACAAAGCTGGCTTTAGTTCAAACACAGTTGACTGTATTTCAAACAAAGTTAGCTTCGCTTCAAACAAAGTTGGTTTCACTTCAAACAAAGTTGGCTGTATTTCAGTGCTTGCTCTACTTAAAGGAGTGGCTTGATTTCACATGAACTTGGCTGTGTTTCAATGAAGGTTATGTGTATTCCAAACAAAGTTGGTTTTAGGTGTATTCCAAACAAAGTTGGTTATACTCACACTTGAACAGAGTTGGCTGGGTTTTTTTTTTTTTTTTTTTTTTTTTTTTTTTTTTTTTTTTTTTTTTTTTTTGCAGAAGCAGGTTTTCACGTCGATGTTGGATGGATGATAAAGAACATGACATTGAATGAAACATAGCATGTTCGCGACTTCTGAGAGGATCTGGATCGTTGAATTCCTTTACATAATTTCTTACTTCACGTCTGTTGAGTGGCATTACGTAGTTGATCAATCAGACACTTCAACGATCGTGTTCAGTCAGTAAGTGTCCTTTTTTCTCTCCTCCTCCTCTCCTCTCATATATATATATGTGTGTGTGTGTGTGTGTGTGTGTGTGTGTGTGTGTGTGTGTGTGTGTGTGTGTGTGTGTGTGTGTGCACGCTCGCGCGTGGGTGCGTGCGTGCATGCGTGCATGCGTGTGTGTGCGTGTGTATGTATGTATGTGTGTGTGCGTGTGTGTGTGTTCGTTCGTTCTTCTGTTTAACGTCTGTTCACTTTGAGTGATATTAGACGTGAATGAATGAAGAGAATGACTGAAGGAATGAATGATTGAGTGTGTGTGTGTGTGTGTGTGTGTGTGTGTGTGTGTGTGTGTGTGTGTGTGTGTGTGTGTGTGCGTGCGTGCGTGCGTGCGTATGTTATGTGTGTGTGTGTGTGTGTGTGTGTGTGTGTGTGTGTGTGTGTCAACCTCGGTGTAATGTCAGTGGAGGAAGGACTAGCGCACAGCCCAAACACACTCACAGCTTGCTTACAATCTCATTCATATATCATGCATTCGTCACATCAAACCACTAGTAAAGTCTATAACTTTACTACACATGATCATAGAACGAAACATCAATGCATATGGAATCAAATGAAATAAAACATTCTCTCTTTCCTGAACTTCACAAAATCATTTATCTAAAACATCATTAACTAACCCGGGTTATAAACAGATTTCTACTTTACCTGGCCAGGTGATCTTAACTATTCACGAATCACTGTCTTTTCTTTTCTTTTCTTTTTCTTTTCACTGTCACTTTCACAACACGACACAACTGCCGGCACTGGTGTTGGTCTGATGGCGCCTGGTCAGGTGGACTGTTGGCGTTGGTCTGTGGTTCTGCTTGGCGAAGTGACGCTGCCAGGTATGAGGTCGAACCCCCGGTTAGGGTAGAACAGTGACTATCAACATCGATCTGTTCTCCTTTCTTTCTTCCTGCATTAACGCATTGCACTCTCTCTCTCTCTCTCTCTTCTAGTCTGCTCTTATCAAATGGACATGGTTGCTTTTCTTTTCTTTTTTCTTTTCTTTTTTTCTTCTTCATAAATTAGCAACTCTCTCTCCTCTTCCACATCTCTCCTCAGTCCTTCCTCTGCGACTATCTCATGCTAATCTCTCAACTTGGTTCTCTTCTCTCTCTCCCTCATCTCTCTCTTCTCTGCCCTTCTCTCCTGCAGAGCTCCACTCAGAACCTCTCTCTCCCTCTCTCTCTGTTCGTTCTTCCCCTCGTTCTCCCGTTCTCTCCTCACGCATTCCTTTATTCGTTCCGATCTGTCCAAAAAGGGCGAGTACCATTGGTCAGTATTTTTACCGCCCTGACACCCGAAGTTATCCCCTCTAATTCCATTGGACGTTCAAATCATGACAGTCACGCCTACACACCTACTCTCTGTGGTGGTCAATTGGTCATTTACTTGATTAGCTAGATTTCACCCCACACCACACACTACCTTCCCCCCTTTCCTACTTGACTGGCGCCGTGTGGCTTAAGTCGTGGACACTGGTCAGTGTAAAGTGGCTAGCTGAGTCTGGGTGGGCTCCACGACGTCTGAGTAACAATGACGCTGGTTCCACAAAGTGGCCAGATAAGGCTGGCCCAGGCACTGAGGTCCGTCTGGGCAGACATCGAGGCGTCGGTCAAAGCCGCTTAGTCGTCTGGCGGGACAGAACGTCTCTGTGGAGCCTCTCCCTATGCTTAATTGGCCGGACCCGACCTGTGGGCCCGTCTTTCTGACGCCTAGAATGTTTGAGTTTGGACTTATGTCCAGTTGGAGTGGCCGACGACTGACCACACTTCGGTTGTGTTGAATTTTGACCGTGACAATTCCCCCCTTGCAAAAGACTATGCACCGCATTGTCTCAAAACAACGGTACAAAAAGACAACAACCGAATTTGCTGCACACAGCTACACGCGCAAAGTTTAAAAAAAAATACTTTACAACAACGGTTTATAAGTTATAAAATATATCATTAGTGAATACCACTCCAATGAGTTATCATTGGCGTGCGCTCTTGCGTTATTTCGACCATTTTATAACGACCTCTGTGCGCACTTATGCAATTCCCCTACCTGCGGATTTGCCACATCTTCTCTTCACAATTCTTATGAAAAGCACAATATAATATGATCACGATCCATGACACTTCACTGAGGAATCTCCATCCTCACTTATTGCAATAAATGCATCACTACACAAGCGACTGTATGCTCCAAGCATAACTACATTCACATGAACAAGTCTCACAAAGAAAATATGAACAAGTCTCACACAAAAAAAATATGAACCATAGCCAACTGGGAATGAACCCATATCCAATCAACATAACTGTAATCAACACATGTTATCAACAAAGCACCCGGATATGACTGACTTCCTCTGAGTTGCAGCTTGCTAGACTACACGGCTTAAATAGTCAGCTCCGACATTCTGTCGACCTGGGATGTACTGCACTCGATACCTGTAGGGCTGCAGTCCCCATTGCCCAAGAAAACTTGCTGTTTTTCACCCGGTGCCTCCTGCGGGAATGTAGGGGTTTGGGTGATCGGGTCTCTATCCGAACTTTTTCCCAACAAGTAGGGTGGAATTTCCCTGCACGGCCCCCGCCCGGGCTAAACCCCCCTTCTCCACCGTTGCGAAACCCTTCTTCACACTTTGTCAACTTCCTGCAAAGCATATCTCACAGGAAACTGACCCCTTCATGCTCCTGTAAAAATACTGCACCTACCCCACCACCTGATGTTTCTGTCCGCAAAAAAAAGGGTTTTGGGACTTATCGGGTAGCTTCAAGATGGGGGGGGAACCTAGTTTTTTCCAACCCGTTTTCCCAGTGCTTGTTTGGGCAGCGTCTGACCTTCCCAAAACCACTGTCGGCTTCCCTCCCTTGCCCAAATCACTGAGAGGCCTCTTTAAATTTCCCAGCAAAAATTTTGGACAAACCCCCTATAGAAACCCAAAAAAACCCCTAGCAAAATCCTGACTTCTTTTTTGGGTTTTGGTCTCTCAAAATTCATCATCTTCTCCCCCTTTTTTCCCCCTTTCCGGCTGTTTTGGTGTCGCCTCCCGACAACAAAACCGGGGAAACTCCTACGGTCTAGCCCTTCTTTACAGTGACACATCCCGTAGGACTTTTTCGGGAAAAACTTAGGCAAAAAAATCCCCCCTTTCTTCTGGGGGTCTTTTTCCCCTCTTCAATGATTTGCTGCTCCCGGCCTTTTTTGTGCCGATCTCACGCTGAATATATCTGCGGGGGAAAAAATTCGCGGGAAAAAAGTTTTGGTTTCCCATTCCATCAATTCGGAACCCCGGGCCGCCCTTTTTAGTGTTGGGTTGAATGGCCCTTTTCCAATGCATCAGCACTTTTTTATGACCCGTGGGAAGCAGTCCCAGGACTTGTTCCCCGCCGGGGGGATTGTTTCCCCAAACCTTTCCTGTCTTTTGCTTCTTCTAAACCGCCCCACCTCCTGCAAACCTTCCCTTGAAAACCTTACAGGGCCTCATACCTGTGCCCCATTTGGAACAGGGCGAGTTTGGGGCCCAAAATCAGATCGAGGGCCCCCTCCCCCTGAAGGGGTGCCCTTTTTAAAAAAGGGGGATTTTTTAAGGGGGTGCCCCTCTTCACCCCTTCTTGTGGCTGTTTTCTTTGAACCTTTCACATGACATGCAAAACCGCTTTATGTCTGCCCTTTCCCTCCGGGCCAATGAAATCACAAACTGGGTTTTAGCTTTTTTTGGGTTTGGTCCCGGAGATAAACCCGCCATAGGATTTCGGGGACCCCTGACGTGAAAAGTGTCCAAAAAACCCTGCGGTTTCCTCTAACTGAGTGGCCCCTTACCTGCCCTTCCCCTTGGTGAACACTGGGTAAACACCCCCCCCTTTCACAAAAAATTCTGTCTCACCTCCTCAAAACCCCTGTTTCTCTCCACCTCTTGCCAACCCCAAAGACTTCACGAGCAAAGGGGCTTGTTCCTGTGTGCCTAAACCCCTTTCAGGCGACACATCTTCCCCGACTTCCTTCCCGGGAACAACTAAGGGTTTTTAAAAACCTTTTCCCCCTTCTTGTTTCCGTGTCAAAACGGGCTCCCCCCCCTGTAGCAGTCAACAACTCCGGACCCCCCCTGGAC
Organism: Conus ventricosus; assembly: GCA_018398815.1. Lineage (NCBI taxonomy): Eukaryota > Metazoa > Mollusca > Gastropoda > Neogastropoda > Conidae > Conus > Conus ventricosus. Next base: position 57,805,813 of record CM031598.1, on the reverse strand, counting down.
CCTTGAACCGGGAAAAATTTTTTCCCAATAAATAAAAATCATGAAGGGGTTTCTCCATCACCAACGCAGACAACTCGCCTGAAAAGGGAAGGGGTAGTACTTCTTTTAGAAACGGGAAAACTCCCTAAACAGTGCCATCGATTGGGAGTACAGGTCGGTTTTGCCCTGTCAAATCCCCTTTTTTCGACCGCGTTTTTCGTACAAACCCCGCAAAACCAACCATGCTCGAAACACTTTAAAACCCTCTCCCGGGCCAACCCACCCTTTTTCCCACTGGAAACCGAACCACCTGCCTAGTGCCCCCTCCCTGCCCACTGACTCCCTGTCCAGTGCTAGCCATAAGCTGCATTCCAAACCCTTTCAAAACTGAATCCCTTTTGGTTCCACTCCCGGTCTTTTCCCCTTGACGCCCCTTATCCCCCTCTTTTCAAAGGGTGCTGCCCCCTTTTGGAACCTCATGCGACAATCCCCGCCACATTCCCTTCTTGTGACAAATTTAAACACCTAATGTCCCTTTGCCCCTTCCTTTTGCCCCCCCACTTTGGGGGTTTCAGACTTTGCGAAAACTCCCCTAGTCTCCTTGCACCTTTCCCTGGGCCTACCCTGTTTTCCTGCACCTTAGTGCCCCGACGTTCCTTCTATACCCCCTCTGGGGGAACTTCAACAACTTTCCCCCGCTGTCTCGGGGTGGCTCTCTTTCAAAATTTTATGGTTTAAACCCGGGCCGCCCAACCCGGGGCCAAAAACTTTCTTTTATAACCCGCCTCCTTCCCAAATCAGCGAACTCCTTTTTCCCACTCAAAATCTAACCCCCTTTTTTCAAAAAAGTGATCTTTGGACGTTTCACCCCCCCGGAAATGTAAAGTTTCCCCGGGTTGCAATTTAGCTGAAAAGAAATTTCTTTTGGGGAACCCTCCCCTGTGAGGTCAAATCCCTTTAAACAAAGACTCCTTCCCCAGCACCAAAATTTTTAGGGCGGGTTTTTCCGCGGGAACCCCAGTGAAAATCTGGGAATGCCTTACCCGGGCAGTAAAGCCGACAAAAATTTCTGGCCCCCCCCTTCTGGAGGGCCCAACCCCCGACTGGGGTTTCAAACGTTTCGAAAAAAGATGTTTTTAGGGACAATTCCAAAACGGTCCCTTCCAGATTTTTGGGGAAAGGGGTCGGGGGGGGGTTTGGGTGGGGGCACAGAGGGCACTGGAAACTGAACTCCCCCCCCCCGGTGGGGCCCCTTTGTATTCTCACTTTTTCTAATTTAAATTTAACCTTTAAACTTTCCGGGTTTTCCCGCTTCATTCTTTCTGTTCCTGCGTTTTCCCTTTTTCTTTCCCGTCTCCTGCTTCTTCTTTCTGTTTTTCCGGGGCTTTTCCCCTTTTTCTTTTTGTTTCCTGCTTCAAATTTTTTGGTTTTCCCGCGCTTCCCTTTCCCCTCTCGGGGGTTTTCCCCGTTGGCCCCTAGGGTTTTTTGTCCTTTCCTGCTCGCTAATGCTTTCCCCTACGGCCCAAAACCCCGGGTTTTTTTCCGCGCGTTATCTTTTTTCCCTTTTTTTGTTGGTTTTTAAAAGAAAGCACGCAACCTCTCCCGAAAAGCCTAAATCACGAGCGACGCTCACGAGTTTTCTATAGGGGGGGTTTTTTTTCTTTTTGCCATTGTTTTCTCTTTTTTTTTTTTTTTTTTTTTTTTTTTTTTGAACAAGATTTTTTACTACGACAGCCAAACTGGTGGTTTCCGACACGAGTGACGTAATAGCACAATCCTATGAATGATAATATTAGCTTGGGACAACGTAGTTAGTTTTTATAAGACGCCCAGCGCCTGACCCAACTATGAGAGCGAATTATAGGCAATCTGTGCGAAATAAGTACTCTGGGGCTGAAATGCCAAGCCTAGTATTAACTATCTTGGAAGCAATGCCAAGCCTAGTATTTAACTATCTTGGGAACATACAGTAAGACAACCCCTTGTCTTAGGATTACAATACTTGAATCCCACCCAGCTTCCTCTCTGAGAAGTTGAACAATTATAATAAATGGGCCAGAATATCCTGGCAGGCTCGCCAATAAATTGTCAACCTCGGTGTAATGTCAGTGGAGGAAGGACTAGCGCACAGCCCAAACACACTCACAGCTTGCTTACAATCTCATTCATATATCATGCATTCGTCACATCAAACCACTAGTAAAGTCTATAACTTTACTACACATGATCATAGAACGAAACATCAATGCATATGGAATCAAATGAAATAAAACATTCTCTCTTTCCTGAACTTCACAAAATCATTTATCTAAAACATCATTAACTAACCCGGGTATAAACAGATTTCTACTTTACCTGGCCAGGTGATCTTAACTATTCACGAATCACTGTCTTTTCTTTTCTTTTCTTTTTCTTTTCACTGTCACTTTCACAACACGACACAACTGCCGGCACTGTGTTGGTCTGATGGCGCCTGGTCAGGTGAGACTGTTGGCGTTGGTCTGTGGTTCTGCTTGGCGAAGTGACGCTGCCAGGTATGAGGTCGAACCCCCGGTTAGGGTAGAACAGTGACTATCAACATCGATCTGTTCTCCTTTCTTTCTTCCTGCATTAACGCATTGCACTCTCTCTCTCTCTCTCTCTTCTAGTCTGCTCTTATCAAATGGACATGGTTGCTTTTCTTTTCTTTTTTCTTTTCTTTCTTTTCTTCTTCATAAATTAGCAACTCTCTCTCTCTCTCCACATCTCTCCTCAGTCCTTCCTCTGCAGACTATCTCATGCTAATCTCTCAACTTGGTCCCTCATCTCTCTCTCTCTCTGCCCTTCTCTCCTGCAGAGCTCCACTCAGAACCTCTCTCCCTCTCTCTCTGTTCGTTCTTCCCCTCGTTCTCCCGTTCTCTCCCTCACGCATTCCTTTATTCGTTCCGATCTGTCCAAAAAGGGCGAGTACCATTGGTCAGTATTTTTACCGCCCTGACACCCGAAGTTATCCCCCTCTAATTCCATTGGACGTTCAAATCATGACAGTCACGCCTACACACCTACTCTCTGTGGTGGTCAATTGGTCATTTACTTGATTAGCTAGATTTCACCCCACCACACACTACCTTCCCCCCTTTTCCTACTTGACTGGCGCCGTGTGGCTTAAGTCGTGGACATTTGGTCAGTGTAAAGTGGCTAGCTGAGTCTGGGTGGGCTCCACGACGTCTGAGTAACAATGACGCTGGTTCCACAAAGTGGCCAGATAAGGCTGGCCCAGGCACTGAGGTCCGTCTGGGCAGACATCGAGGCGTCGGTCAAAGCCGCTTAGTCGTCTGGCGGGACAGAACGTCTCTGTGGAGCCTCTCCCCTATGCTTAATTGGCCGGACCCGACCTGTGGGCCCGTCTTTCACACGCCTAGAATGTTTGAGTTTGGACTTATGTCCAGTTGGAGTGGCCGACGACTGACCACACTTCGGTTGTGTTGAATTTTGACCGTGACAGTGTGTGTGTGTGTGTGTGTGTGTGTTCTACATATAGCGGCACAGATTTGTCATCAGACCATGAATTTATCCTCAGCATGTTTACCATTTATTGTCACAAATAATCACACGTTCCGATCACACCCTCTCCACAGTTTTCTTTTACATGATCTACTTTCACTGGAGTTACACTGTTTGTCAACACAGTTATCAAAATTAGAATCTGATCGTTCCTCATAAAAAACACACACACAAACAAACAAAACAAAATAAAACAAAACTAGAAACCCTTCACTGGATCAAAATTCAAATAACAGCCACAATATCTTTCCAGAAATCGTGCTCTATAATGAGTCAGTGTAACCACACTAAATCAGATTTTTACTGGAAGCCAACGGGTTTAGGTCTAATGCAATCTCTTTTAGATACGGCGCGTACAGACTGCTCACTTCAAATTGTGCTATTAATGAAACCTACCACCAGAAGTTCAGTGGCAGAGCGCCGGACTCGTGTTCTTGGTGACCCTGGGGTTACGGGTTCCAATTTCGCCGGGTCGTTTCAGTACCGGGGGATTTTTTCCTTCGGAGTCAACATTGATTCTGACTCCATTTCCCAAACAGTCCTTCGAATGAGACAATAAACCGAGGTTCCGTGTGTGAACGCACGCATAACATCCTATCACCAACTTTCGGAAGAGAAGGGCAGTTTGGCCGTTGGTATGGATGACACGTTACACATAGCATGCACCCTGCGTGAGAAATTGAAATAACGAAGGAATTAAGGAAATTGAGTGAACGATATTGACTGGATGACACGGGAAACGACTGAATGTAGCGTTGGCAGGCAGCTCTTCAGTCGGCACTACCCAGGTAAGCAGTCCGTTGCGTACATGTGAGTGCGGATTATCATCATCATCCCTCTCTCTCTCTCCCCCCCCTCTCTCTTTCTCATCATCATCATCATCATCATCTCTCTCTCTCTCTCTCTCTCTCTCGCTCACACTTCCCGGCCTGTGTCCGTTTCTATTCTTTGTCGTCACTGTCGTTGCCATGTTTCAATTTGCGTTTATTTGTTTATTTATCTTTTGTCCCCATATGGCACTTCACTTTGTAATATATCTTAATCGTTTTGCTACGTATGACTGATTACCTGTGATTACTTGTGGAATTGTTGTATTAAGTGAAGAAAAGTCTCTGATCACACTATGAGCTTAAATCTTGCTTCTGTTCTGTTTTTCTGTTGTCAAAATTGCTCATTCTTTGCAAACAGCTAGATATACCTAAATCAAACTATCTTCAGAAAACAAAACAGAAACAACAACAATAAACCCGTCAACCGCAGTGAGGTTCGTACTATATTAATACATACCTTTTGATTAATAGGTGAAAATATTTGACCACTTTACGATACGCCATTGTATGCTGACAAAAATACCCAGGGCTGTTTCTACTCACTGACGCTGAAAAGTCTTTTGAGAGAGTTTATTGATTATTCCTACAGAAATGTTTACACTTTTTTAAAGTTCGGATCAGATATAATTAATTGGATAGAAATATTTTACTCACAAACCACAGCATGTATTTGGTTAATATCCAGTACCCTATGCTTTCAATGAAAACGGGAGTAAGCCATGGAGATCCATCCTCTCTATATTTGTACCTTGTATGTGTGTAGATTCTGTCTTTTATGATTCAAAAACGTGTGCAGATTAAGGAGATTAAAATAAAGGAGAAAGAATGGTTTTTGTCTCAGTTTTCGAATTACACAACTTCATATTTATAGATGGAAGTAAAATATCATTTAACGAAGCAGTTTCTATTCTCATAAAATATTCACGTATCTCTGGTTTAGAACGAAATTTTGATAAAACCCAGATAGCTCAGATTGCAAGCAGGAAGAATTGCGGTATTCAGTGTGTGACAGATAAAAAGAAAAATTGTCTGAGATCCTGGTAGTTTTAAGATCTGAGGAAATAGACATTCCACCAACACCAACCGTGTTGTAAAAATCAACTGTTAAGAATCCCCCTTTAGAAGGACTACTATTGAGACTGCTGTTTCAAAATTTGTCCATTGATTAATTAAAACAAACAAGTGGGGTAACTCTTGCTGCCATGATGAAATAGATACACGCCCATAACTCCAAAGCAATGCTGCTTAAAGAGTTACTCTACTTGTTTATTTGCTGTTTACTGTTCCCTGCCTCATTTCACATTACTTTCATCCATTGATTAATCTGCCTGGTGCCTCAGAGGACTTTATCATTGTTTAAAATTTTTATTAAAGAGTAGCCAACAAAGTGAAATAAAAAAAATTCTGTTGTTGGCAAACATTACTGTGATGGTGGATTAAGATTGATAAATTCTAGAATGTTTTTTTTTCTCGAAAAGATGGATAAGAAAACTGTTGGGTGAATCTGACTGCGGTGGGTTTATCATTGATATATATATAACCCAAACCTGAGCAATACTAAACATTTTGGCGCTGAATATGCCAATTTTGTCATTAAAAATGTCAAAAACTCTTTTGGAAGAATGTAATGAAAAACTACGTATTTTCAAAATGTATTTGAAATTCTATCCTAACTCTGCACTTTAATTTATGGAAAAATATTCAAGGAAATGGAAATATTTTCGGATATAGATGATTAATCTATGTGCAGGAGTAGTGTACTTACGAGGTGTGTTTGTTAAACAGTAAATAAACGACAATGATAATTTCGTTACATTATCATGAATTTCTGACTAAGTTTTCAGGTATTAGAAACAACTTAAACCTGTACGAAATTACCGTCAAAAGATGAATGCAGATTTTGCCGATAGATACAACAATCTTAAACTGCAAAACTCTTTTTAGTATAACAAAGGTAACGATTGCGTTCAAAATGTATTCAATGAAATTAATACCATCCCAGCCTCAGCCACCAGACGAATGATCTCTTTGAAAATCTGAAATGGAAATTAATCTTTATTTTTTCATTGTCATACAATCACAAGATGTGCAGTTAAGATCGTTTCGAACAAGACTTTTACAGTGACTGCTCTCAACACAGAGGTACGTATTCTTGCGAAAGATAGTTGACTATCCAGTTTGTAATTCCTGTGAAAAAAAAAAAGGATCAAGGCATCAATTTCTGATTTGTTGTATACCTGTCACCATGTTATTTTCCTGTCACCATGTCCAGAGATTCTGGAGGCAGGTTCAACAGATGATGAAACAAAAATGTCAGCACTGCAATAAATTTCAATAAGCCAAGGAATTAAATTCACTTGGAGTAAAACAAAATGTATGATCTCATAAAATAACGGATTATTCTTTTAGTACATTACACCACACGCGCGCGCGCACACACACGCACCCACACCCACACCCACACACACACACACACACACACACACACACACGCACACACACACACACACACACACACGTGTAGATAGATTGATGGACAGATACATAAATAGACAGGCAGACAGACAGACAGATAGATAGATGTAGATACAGACATACATGTAAATGTGTTAGAGAGAGAGAGAGAGAGAGAGAGAGAGAGAGAGAGAGAGAGAGAGGAGAGAGAGAGAGGGGGGGGAGGACAGTCAGACAGACAGACAGACATAGAGACAGACACAGACAAAGAGAGTGTGTGCCTGTGTGTACATGTGTGGCCATCCTATTCGCAAGAATATCTACTCTTTGTCCAATCGGTAGGAACCAGCATAACCTGTTACAGATCAATAACCAGCAGTAGATTACCAGGAAGGAAACACCACCATGTTCACAGAGGATTTCACAGAATGCATTTGAATTAGCGTGAAAGATTCCGGAGACAAGAGTACTACGAAGAGCTGGAGCCTGATATGAAAGCTGACGACACATGTAGCCATGAAGTCATGCTGGCGATAGCCTCGGCAGACATGCGTGATGGGATGTGGGGATGCAAAGCATCGGATGATCCTTTTATCATCATCGCAGACAACAAAAGGAACTTGTATCTGGAGAAGGCCAATCCGATTTCAGTATATTTGTAGCTGAGCCGACCCCAGTGGGCCGTATAAGGTCTGTCACATCGTCCCACACATGTGAACAGGATCGTGATAAAAGAAGATAAAAGGTTAAAAAGCTGGATTTGTGTCTCATTCTACACTGAATAGGCAACCAGTGCAAGGGAGTGAAGGAAAGAAAAAGTGTGATGGGACCGTGTTTTACTGGTGGGAAGACGCGCTGGAGTGTTTGTGATTTTCTTAAAATTTGTGTGTTCGAAAGTTTTGGATTAATTAGCTGAGTGAGAAATAGCAGTAATCTGTTCTGGTTCAAGTGAAAACACAGATAGACGAGGTCTTGCGGCGTCTTTAGATATGGAGTGAAGAATGAGCGGCTGACTCTGCAGAACTCAAGACCGCAAGATGATAATGATGATGATGATGATGATGATGTTGATGATGATGATGATGATGATGATGATGATGATGATGATGATGATGATGAAGAAGAAGAAGAAGAAGAGAAGAAGAAGAAGAAGAAAGAAGAAGACGGATGTCAACCTCGGGTGATGTCGATGGAGGAAGGACTAGCGCACAGCCCAAACACACTCACAGCTTGCTTACAATCTCATTCATATATCATGCATTCGTCACATCAAACCACTAGTAAAGTCTATAACTTTACTACACATGATCATAGAACGAAACATCAATGCATATGGATCAAATAAATAAAACATTCTCTCTTTCCTGAACTTCACAAAATCATTTATCTAAAACATCATTAACTAACCCGGGTATAAATAGATTTCTACTTTACCTGGCCAGGTGATCTTAACTATTCACGAATCACTGTCTCTTTTTCTTTTCCTTTTTTTTTCTTTCACTGTCACTTTCACAACGCGTCACAACTGCTGGCGCTGGTGTTGGTCTGCTTGCACCGGTCAAGCCGGACTGCTGGCGTTGGTCAGGCTGGACTGCTGATGAAAGTGGCGCTGGCCAAGTACGAGGTCGAACCCGTGAGGATAGAACAGTGACTATCAACATCGATCTGTTCTCCTTTCTTTCTTCCTGCATTAACGCATTGCACTCTCTCTCTCTCTCTTCTAGTCTGCTCTTATCAAATGGACATGGTTGCTTTTCTTTTCTTTTTCTTTTCTTTCTTTTCTTCTTCATTAATTAGCAACTCTCTCTCTCTCCACATCTCTCCTCAGTCCTTCCTCTGCAGACTATCTCATGCTAATCTCTCAACTTGGTTCTCTTCTCTCCTCCCCTCATCTCTCTGCTTTTCTCTCAAGCAGACCTAGAACCTCTCCCTCTCTCTGTCTCTCTGTTCGTTCTCCCCCTCGTTCTCCCGTTCTCTCACTCTCACATCCTCTTTATTCGTTCCGATCTGTCCAAAAAGGGCGAGTACCATTGGTCAGTATTTTTACCGCCTGACACCCGAAGTTATCTCCCTCTAATTCCATTGGATATTCAAATCATGACAGTCACGCCGACACGCCTTACTCTCTGTGGTGGTCAATTGGTCATCTAATTGATTAGCTAGATTTCACCCCCACCACCACTACCTTCCCCCCTTTCCTACTTAACTGGCGCCATGTGGCTTAAGTCGTGGACACGGTCACTCTAAAGTGGCTAGCTGAGTCTGGGTAGGCGCCACGACGTCTAACTAACAATGACGCTGGTTCCACAAATTGGCCGGCTGAGTCTGAGCCAGGCTCTACGACTCGTCTCGCTAGACATCGAGGCGTCGGTCAAAACGGCTTAGTCAGTCTGGGTGGATCGTCCCGGGTCTCTGTGAGGCCTCTCCACTAAGCTTAATTGGCCGGATCCGAACCATGGGCCCGGTCTACGTGGCGCCAAGATGTCTGCGTTTGGACTTATGCCCAGTCGAAGTGGCCGGCGACTCCCCAAGTTGGGTTGTTTCATTTTTTTTGTCCGTGACAATTTCCCCCTTGCAAAAGACCATGCTCCGCATTGTCTCAAAACAACGGTACAAAAAAAACAACCGAATTTGCTGACCCACAGCTACACGTGCAAAGTTTGAAAAATACTTTACAACAACGGTTTACAAATGATAAAATATATCATTAGTGAATACCACTCCAATGAGTTATCATTGACGTGCACTCTTGCGTTATTTCGACTCATTTTATAACGACCTCTGTGTGCACCTATGCAATTCCCCTATTTGCGGATTTGCCACATCTTCTCTTCACAATTCCTATGAAAACCACAATATAGTATGATCACGATCCATGACACTTCACTGAGGAATCTCCATCCTCACTTATTGCAATTAATGCATCACTACACAAGCGACTGTATGCTCCAAGCATAACTACATTCACATGAACAAGTCTCACAAAGAAAATATGAACAAGTCTCACACAAAAAATATGAACCATAGCCAACTGGGAATGAACCCATATCCAATCAACATAACTGTAATCAACACATATTATCAACAAAGCACCCGGATATGACTGACTTCCTCTGAGTTGCAGCTTGCTAGACTACACGGCTTAAATAGTCAGCTCCGACATTCTGTCGACCTGGGATGTACTGCACTCGATACCTGTAGGGCTGCAGTGCCATTGCCCAACGCAGAACTCTGCTGTTTTTCAACTGCGCCTCCTGCAGGAATTTGAGTGGTTGATGATCCGTCTCGATCACGAACTCTTTCCCATACAAGTATTTGTGGAACTTCTGCACGGCCCACACGACCGCTAAACACTCCTTCTCCACCGTTGCGTACCCTTCTTCACACTTTGTCAACTTCCTGCTAGCATACCTCACAGGAAACTCGACCTCTTCATGCTCCTGCAACAATACTGCACCTATCCCACCGCCTGATGCATCTGTCCGCAACAAAAATGGTTTGGACATATCTGGTAGCTTCAAGATGGGACGGGAACCTAGTCTTTCCAACACCGTCTGCAGTGCTTGCTCTGCAGCGTCTGACCATTCGACCACTGCCGGTTTCCCTGCCTTGACCAAATCACTGAGAGGACTCGTGATTGCTGCGAAATTGGGAACAAACTCCCTATAGAACCCAATAAAACCTAGCAGACTCCTGACTTCTGTTTTGGTCTTTGGTCTCTCTGAATTCATCATCTTCTCCACCTTTCCTCTTTCCGGCTGCTTTGTGTCGCCTCCGACAACAAAACCTAGGAACTCCAGGCTTGGAAAACCAACCTGGCACTTTGTTGGTCTGGCTGTGAGATTGGCTTGTCTCAACCTCTCTAAAACTGCTCCTAGCTGCCTCATATGCTCCTCCCATGTCTCGGATGCTATCAGAATGTCATCCATGAAATTCACAACACCCTCCAATCCCGTCAATAGCTTCCTCATCATTCGAGAGAAGACTGCAGGTGCGTTGACCATCCCAAAAGGGAGTACTCGCCACTGGTATAGCCCCATAGGAGTGGAGAATGCTGTGACTTCCTTTGAGTCCTCACTCAGGGCTATTTGCCAGTAACCCTTGCTCAGATCTATCCTGGTGAAATACTGGCTCTTGCTTGTGGCGATCTGAGCGAACAGGTCTTCATGTTTGGTATGACCTCTGCATCGACCTTGGTGACACTGTTCAGACGTCTATAGTCGACACAGAATCGATGCTCACCTGACTTTTTCCTCACTAAGACGACGGGTGCACTATATGATGATTTGGACGGTTCAATCACCCCAAGGTCCAACATCTTTTCTACCTCCTCCTCGATCACTTGCTTGGTGGCATATGGGATCGGGTAGGCTTTCACATGTACGGGTTTCTGTGATGTCAACTCCACCGTACATGTCTCTAGAGTTGTCCTGCCTGGTTTATCAGTCAGGGACGCCCTATACTGTTCTAGGAGCCCACTAATTTTCCTCCTGTCTCCTACTGTCTAGCCCTTCATACAGTGACACATCCCTGTATGACTCTTCTCCTGGAAACTCAGGCAACAAAATCTCCCCTTCTTCTGCTGGGTCTCCTTCACCTCCATCAATGATTGCTGCTGCGCCTATGTGCTGAGTCTCACGCTGAATATATTTGCGGAGTAGATTTGCATGGAAAAGTTTTGATTTCCCCATTCACATCGATTCGGTAGTCCTGATCTACCTTTTCAATGATGGTGAAGGGTCCCTTCCAATGCATCAGCAGCTTGTTGTGATCCGTGGGAAGCAGTAACAGGACTTGATCTCCCACCTTGAGGAATTGCTTCCTCACCTTCCTGTCATACTGCTTCTTCTGGACGACCCTAGCCTCCTGCAAACTCTCCCTTGCGACCTTACATGTCTCCTCGAGCCTATTGCGTAAGTCTACCACATACTGATATGTGGTTTTGACTTCTTCGGACTCCTGTTCCCCGGACCACAGCTCTTTGAGAATGCACACCGGTCCCCGAACTGTCCGCCCATACAGCAGCTCAAATGGCGAAAAGCCTGTGCTTTCCTGAGGGGCTTCCCTGTAGGCGAACAGTGCCGCTGGAATGTAGCGGTCCAATCTGCTGGCCTTTCCTCACAGAGCTTCTTTAAGATGCCCTTCAGCACACCATTGAATCTCTCCACCAAGCCATTGCATTGTGGATGGTATGGGATAGTGAGCAGCTGTGTGATCCCTAGCAGCCGTTGACCTCCCTCATCACGCCTGAGGTGAACTGTGACCCCTGTCACTGAGAATTTGTGCTGGCACACCCACGCGAGAAAAGATGTCTACCAGCCCTTCAGCGACCTGTTGCGTATCTACGCCTTTCAATGCAACCGCTTCTGGGTATCTGGTCGCGTAGTCCACCCGTGTCAACACATACCTGTGCCCACCTTTGGAACAGGGCGTGATTGGGCCAATCAGATCAACGGCCCCTCCTGAATGGTGTGTCAATTAAAGGGGGGTGTTTAAGAGGTGCCTTCCTCTTCACCCCTCTTGTGGCTGACCTTTGACACACGTCACATGACATGCAGAAACGCTTGATGTCTGCCATTGCTCCTGGCCAATGAAAGTCATCAAAGATTCGGTCAGCTGTTTTGCTGGTGCCGAGATGACCCGCCATGAGCGACTCGTGACCCACTGACATGACAGTGTCACGATAACCTGCTGGTACCTCTAACTGAGTGGTCACCTTACCTGTCTTCCCCTTGGTGAACACTCGGTACAACAGCCCGCCTTTCACAAGAAATTCTGTCTCACCCCCTCTAACCTCCTGTTTCCTCTCCACCTCTTGCCAACTCCAAGACTTCACGAGCGAAGGGTCTTGTTCCTGCGCTGCCCTAAACTCATCAGGCGACACATCTATGCCCGACTTCCTTCCTGGAACAACTAACGGTTTAACAACCTTTCCCTCCTTCTTGCTCCGTGTTTGAACTGCTGCCCCTGTAGCAGTCAACAACTCAGGATCCCTGGATCCCTTGCACCTGGAATATTTCCGATGATCACATCATGAAGGGGTTTCTCCATCACCAACGCAGACAACTCGCCTGAGAAGTAAGGGGTACGTACTTCTATCTTAGCAACTGGAAACTCCCTCACAGTGCCGTCGATTAGAGTACAGGTTGGATTTGCCCTGTCAAATCCCCTTTCTCGACCAGCGTTGTTCTAACTACACCACATGAACAACCAGTGTCTCGTAACACTTTCACCCTCTGCTGGCCAATCCACCCTTCTTCCACTGGTAACGAACCACTCAGCCTAGTGCCCTCCATCCCTGACACTGACTGCTGTCCAGTGCTAGCATAGGCTGCACTCCACCCTCTTCAGACTGAATCCCTTTTGGTTCCACTGCAGGTCGTTTCCCTTGACGACCCTTATCCACCTCTTGCAAGGCTGCTGCCTTCTGGAACCTCATGCGACAATCCCTCGCCACATGTCCCCTTTTTGTGACAAATGAAACACCTAATGTCCCTTTGCCCTTCCTTCTGCCCCACCACTGGGTTTGCAGACTTTGCAGAAAACTCCCCTAGTCTCCTTGCACTCTTCTCACCTGTGCCTAGCACCTGTTTCTCCTGCACCTTAGTGCCCAAACGTGCCTCTCTATACACCTCTGCGAACTTCAACAACTCTCCTGCTGTCTCTGGCTGTCTCTCTTTCAAATGTATGGTTAACTCAGGGCCGCAACCTGACAAAATCTGTTCTTTCATAACTAGCTCTTTCAATTCAGCAAACTCCTTCTTCGTACCACTCAACTCTAACCATTTCTCAAAATAGTGATCTAGACGTGCACCAAACTGAGTGTACGTTTCCCTGCTTGCAATCTAGCTGAACGAAATTTCTTTCTGAATCTTCCTCTGTGAGGTCAAATCCCTTCATCAATGATTCCTTCACAGCGCCGAAATCAGACTGTTGTTCTGCTGGCAACGCAGTGAAAATTTGTAATGCCTTACCCGTCGGTAACGCCGACAAAATGACTGCCCACTCTTCTGGAGGCCAACCCTGACTGGTTGCAAACGTTTCGAAACGACTGATGTATGCATCAATCGAATCGGTTCCTTCCGAGAATTTTGGCAACTTGGGTCGGGGGGCATAGCTGCGCACAGAGTCACTGGAAAGTGAACTACCATCATCGGTGGTCTCCCTTTGTATTCTCACCTTCTCTAACTCTAATTGAATCTTTAAATTTTCTGTTTCCCGCGTTGCCCTTATTCTTTCTGTTTCCTGCGTTTCTTTATCATTGGTAGCCTGAATCCTTAATTTTTCTATTTCTTGCGCTTCTACTGCAACGCGTCGTCTTTCCGCGCGTTCATCCCTTTCCATCTTTTGCTGGTTTTCGACGAATGCTCGCAACTCTTCTCCCGAGTAACCTAGATCACGAGCGACGCTCACAAGTTGTTCAATAGGGGTGTTCTTTTCTTCCGCCATTGTATCTCTTTCTTTTTTTTTTTTTTTTTTGAACAAGATTTTTATAACTACGACAGCCAAACTGGGTGGTTACCGACACGCGTGACGTAATAGCACAATCCTATGAATGATAATATTAGCTTGGGACAACGTAGTTAGTTTTTATAAGACGCCCAGCGCCTGACCCAACTATGAGAGCGAATTATAGGCAATCTGTGCGAAATGAGTACTCTGGGGCTGAAATGCCAAGCCTAGTATTAACTATCTTGGAAGCAATGCCAAGCCTAGTATTTAACTATCTTGGGAACATACAGTAAGACAACCCCTTGTCTTAGGATTACAATACTTGAATCCCACCCAGCTTCCCCTCTGAGAAGTTGAACAATTATAATAAATGGGCCAGAATATCCTGGGAGGCTCGCCAATAAATTGTCAACCTCGGGTGATGTCGATGGAGGAAGGACTAGCGCACAGCCCAAACACACTCACAGCTTGCTTACAATCTCATTCATATATCATGCATTCGTCACATCAAACCACTAGTAAAGTCTATAACTTTACTACACATGATCATAGAACGAAACATCAATGCATATGGATCAAATAAAATAAAACATTCTCTCTTTCCTGAACTTCACAAAATCATTTATCTAAAACATCATTAACTAACCCGGGTATAAATAGATTTCTACTTTACCTGGCCAGGTGATCTTAACTATTCACGAATCACTGTCTCTTTTTCTTTTCCTTTTTTTTTCTTTCACTGTCACTTTCACAACGCGTCACAACTGCTGGCGCTGGTGTTGGTCTGCTTGCACCCGTCAAGCCGGACTGCTGGCGTTGGTCAGGCTGGACTGCTGATGAAAGTGGCGCTGGCCAAGTACGAGGTCGAACCCCAGTGAGGATAGAACAGTGACTATCAACATCGATCTGTTCTCCTTTCTTTCTTCCTGCATTAACGCATTGCACTCTCTCTCTCTCTCTTCTAGTCTGCTCTTATCAAATGGACATGGTTGCTTTTCTTTTCTTTTTCTTTTCTTTCTTTTTCTTCTTCATTAATTAGCAACTCTCTCTCTCTCCACATCTCTCCTCAGTCCTTCCTCTGCAGACTATCTCATGCTAATCTCTCAACTTGGTTCTCTTCTCTCCTCCCCTCATCTCTCTGCTTTTCTCTCAAGCAGACCTAGAACCTCTCCCTCTCTCTGTCTCTCTGTTCGTTCTCCCCTCGTTCTCCCGTTCTCTCACTCTCACATCCTCTTTATTCGTTCCGATCTGTCCAAAAAGGGCGAGTACCATTGGTCAGTATTTTTACCGCCCTGACACCCGAAGTTATCTCCCTCTAATTCCATTGGATATTCAAATCATGACAGTCACGCCGACACGCCTTACTCTCTGTGGTGGTCAATTGGTCATCTAATTGATTAGCTAGATTTCACCCCCACCCCACACTACCTTCCCCCCTTTCCTACTTAACTGGCGCCATGTGGCTTAAGTCGTGGACACCGGTCACTTAAAGTGGCTAGCTGAGTCTGGGTAGGCGCCACGACGTCTAACTAACAATGACGCTGGTTCCACAAATTGGCCGGCTGAGTCTGAGCCAGGCTCTACGACTCGTCTCGCTAGACATCGAGGCGTCGGTCAAACGGCTTAGTCAGTCTGGGTGGATCGTACCGTCTCTGTGAGGCCTCTCCACTAAGCTTAATTGGCCGGATCCGAACCATGGGCCCGGTCTACGTGGCGCCAAGATGTCTGCGTTTGGACTTATGTCCAGTCGAAGTGGCCGGCGACTCCCCAAGTTGGGTTGTTTCATTTTTTTGTCCGTGACAACGGAGAAGAAAAAGAAGAAGACGGTGTTGTTGTTGTCATTGCTGGTGGTGGTGGTAGTGGTGGTGGTGGTGGTGGTGGTGGTGGTTTGGTGGTGGTGGTGGTGTTGGCAGTACTGCTGCTGCTGATTGTGGTGCAGGTGATGATTATGGCTGTGATGATGATCATAATAATGATGCTGTTAATGATAATGATGATAGGGATGTTGCTGTTGATGATAATCGTGGAAAATAATTATGATGATAAGTAGGAGGAGAAACAGGGGAAGCAGCAGGAGCAGGAGGAGATTTGATGATGATGATGATGATGATGATGATGATGATGATGATGATGATGATGATGATCATGATCATGATCATGATGGTAAAGAGGACAATGATGATGAAATGATAAGAAAAACAGGACAGAAAACTACTTCTGGACAGTGTAATAGGATGCTGTTCAAACAAGAAGACAAGCCTTGTTGCCGACTCCATTGCAGGAGGGTAAGTCCTAACTTGGACATAGAACCCCCGACCCGCCACCACCCACCCCACCCCACCCTCCGTACCCCTCTCCCTCCGCCCCCTCTCCGCCTCTACCCTCGTTCAAATTTCCAATTCACCACGGCCTCCGACTTCAGCTCACCGCCACAACTACACCCCCACCACCACACTACCACCACCACCACCCACCACCACCACCCACCACCACCACCAACTACCATCAGCATCACGACCATCACCACCGTGAACGAATCTCATCCCAGAACAAAACAAATTTCTTCTTCTTTTCTTCCCCCCCCTCTCTCTCTCTCTCTCTTCTTCCCTCCCCTTTTCTCCCCTCCTCTCTCTCTTTTCCCCCCTTCCTTTTCAAAAAAAAGAAAAAAAAAAAAAAGAAAAAAAAAAAAAAGGGGGAAAACAGGGGGGGGGGGGGGGGGGGGGGGGGGGGGGGGGGGGGGGGGGGGGGGGGGGGGGGGGGGGGGGGGGGGGGGGGGGGGGGGGGGGGGGGGGGGGGGGGGGGGGGGGGGGGGAGGGGTGAAGGGAGGGGGAAGGGAAAGAAGCAGCCGAGGACGACGACGAGGGGAGGAGGGAGGAGAGGGGGGGGGGATCAGCGGCCGTCTTTTTCAGCTCCTCTTCTTTTGAAAAAAAATAAAGTTTTTTTCCTTCGAAAGCGAACATTTTCCAAAACAGGGGAATTTCTTTTGGGGATAAGAAACCGCCTCGCAAAAATAAAAAAAATTGTAAATGGGGGGCCAGGGCTGAGAGGAAAAGGGGAGGCCCCGTCTTTTTTTCCGGGGCTGAATGCTTCCCCCGCTCGTGTTTTTTCGTGAAGGGTTTGTTTTTTTTTTCTTTCTTTTTTCTTCTTCGCTTCTTCTTTTTTTTCCCCTCCCGCTTCTCTTCTCTCTCTCTCTTCTCTCTCCTCCATTCTCTCCTTTTCCCTCTCTCTCTTTTTTTTCCGTTTTCTCCTTTTGCAGGGAGAAAAAATTTAAAAACGAAATGAAGTTTGGCAATACGCAAGAAAAAATCGTCTTGATTTAGGGTTTTGGGAATTAAAAAAAAAAAAGAAAAGACAGACAAAAGATAAAATAATTTTTCATTCTCCAAACGAAACAGGGAAAAGAAGAAAAGAAGGGAGGAAAGGAAAAGAAAAAATGAAAGAAAGTGTTTAAAATTCAAATGGGGGGAGAGCATGGCGAGAAATTTAAAAACAAAAAGGTGAAAAATCAAAAAGAGTCGTGTTTGAAATAAGTTAAACAAAAGGCCAAACGAAAAAAAACAAGATAAAAAAAAACACGGGG
>CM031598.1:57777975-57785475 GCA_018398815.1 Conus ventricosus | reverse complement strand
GGTGCGCGTGATGTTCGTGCGCATGTGCGTTCGTGCGCATGTGCTCTCTCTCTTTCGTGTGTGTGTGTGTGTGTGTGTGTGTGTGTGTGTGTGTGTGTTGTGTGTGTGTGTGTGTGTGTGATTACGTACGTTATATTTTCAGCATTTTGAATGGACCTATAGTTTTGTGTGTATGTACATGATGTTTCTGGGCTCGTATCTCCAGTATGATCGCACGCAGCGTTTCAAAGCTTGGCAGTTCTACATGTCCAATAACTTGTGAGACAGACCCCGAAACTTTTCATTTAAATTGCATAATTCTTGCATCATTGCATTTTGTGAAAATCGGCTGTCACGGCGTTACGGAACATTATTTTGGTTAACAACGCACCATTTTGTTGGTTGACCAAGACTCTAGACAGCCGTTTGAACTGATTAAATTTAGAATTTGTAGATCTAGTTGCAAAGCGAGACGACTGCAGGCGGAAATCTAAACAAATCTTAAATAAATGTTGCGAACCGCCCAGAGAACGTGGACAAACGAGTCACAAGACAAAACACAACGCGTTTCGACCTCTTAGGTCTTCCTCAGGTGAGACATAAACGAATAAAACAACGAAGCGATCTGAAGCGATCAAAGCTAAGTGAATTTTCGTTGTTTTATTCGTTTATGTCTCACCTGAGAAACCTAAGAGGTCGAAACGCGTTGTGTTTTGTCTTGTGACTCGTTGTCCACGTTCTCTGGGCGTTCGCTAACATATTTATTTAAGATTTATTTAGAATTTGTAGTTTTAACTTGTAACACAACTTCATACATGAGCGTTATTACATCGCCACAAACCACAACGACCACGTTTGGGCCCGTGCGTCTATTTACACATAATTATGCCTGTTACACTCAATTATGCTTCACCAATTTTAATCTTTTTTGTGTGTGTGCCTTTTCTGCATACGCAGGCTGATATTCCTACGGACACTCCCTGTAGGCAGGCAAGGATTAATCCCATCTACCTAACGAAGGGAGTGGAGTTTATAGTGTGTGTGACCGTTTTTTATTATCCCGCCATTAAGGCAGCCATACTCCAACTTCGGGGAAGGTGCATGCTATGTGTAACATGTGATCCATACCAACGGCCAAACTGACATTCTCTTCCGAAAGTTGGTGATGGGATTTTACGTGTGTAAAAAAGATGCTATGCGTGCGTTCACACACACGGAACCTCTCTGTTTATAGTCTCATTCGATGGACTGTATGGAGTCAGAACCAATGTTAACTCCAAGGGAAAATTCCCCCTGTACCGAACTGATCCTTTATGAATCAAATCATGTTGTCGTTTGCCTCCGGAAACTTTATAGTTTATAGCGTCCTGTGTGAATTTTTGCAGTTTCGTCAACATTCGTTCGAAATGCAAATTCAGGCACATCTTTTAGTCCAAACTGTGCTGTTTTCTGGAATTGTTAGTCTCTGCTGGCTCTTGCACTGTCTGGAAATCTTGGGCTTGATGCTGTGCCTTGAAGTATTCCGATCAAACCGAGTTCCAATTATGACACGTTATCATTTTGGGTCTTACTTTATTTTCAGATACTGTAGCTTAAGTATCGTTCATTTGAATTCTTAATGGCGTAACAATCCTTCGTGTGTGTATATTATATATATTATATATATATATATATTGAATTATAAACAAAGCTTGCTCTTATGTCTTAGTTTGAAGAAATAAGGGGAGATAAGCATTCATATCTGCAGTGGTAGATAATACTGCCTAATTAACAGTATGTGCTTGAGTGGGTGAATGGAAAAAATAAAATAAATGCTTCTCAAAATGAGCATTCAGCAAGCTTATAGTCTCCAAGGGGGAGACAATCTCCAATAGGGAGGAAGCTCACAAACATATAACTCTTGGTCAGCTACCGATATTTCCAAACCTGATGTTTCTCCTCAGTGACCGCGGAAAGTGGTAATTTGACTCCCCTGCCTTTTCGGTTTTTAAGAAGAATGCTGTCCCAGAAAAGGCTGGTGTGCAATACCGTAGTATGTTTGTTGAGTTTTCAAAAAAAACAACCAAAGGTGCCACCCAAAAAGCAAACGAAAATCATTAAAGAGCAAAACAAGCTACATTTTCTTGTGAAAAGTAGAAAATATAAAAAGATAACCTCTTAAGACACAAGTGCCGAGGGCCAGTTCTTGGAATGAAAACCGCAAGGAACTAAATTACAACAAACTAATAAATTCCAAGGATAAGTACCGAGCACCATTCCAGCAACTTACAGAGCAGCTTGGTGTTGCAATGACTGCAAGAAATATTGAATTATATACAAAGCTTGCTCTTATGTCTTAGATTAAGAAATAGTGAGAGATAAGCATTCATATCTGCAGTGGTAGATAATACTGCCTAACTAACAGTATGTACTTGAGTGGGTGAATGGGAAAAAAATAAAATAAATGCTTCTCAAAATGACCTTCAGCAAGCTTATAGTCTCCAAGGGGAGACAATCTCCAATAGGGAGGAAACTCACTAACATATAACTCCTGGTCAGATACCGACATTTCTCGTTCTGTAAGTTGCTGGAATGGTGCTCGGTACTTATCCTTGGAATTTATTAGTTTGTTGTAATTAGTCCCTTGCGGATTCATTCCAAGAACTGGCCTCCAGCACTTGTGTCTTAAGAGGTTATTTTTTTATATTTTCTACTTTTCACAAGAAAATGTAGCTGTTTTGCTCTTTCATGATTTTCGTTTGCTTTTTAGGTGGCACCTTTGGTTGTTTTTTTGAAAACTCAACAAACATACTACGGTATTGCACACCAGCCTTTTCTGGGATAGCATTCTTCTATAAAACCGAAAAGGCAGAGGGTGTCAAATTACCATTTTCCGCGGTCACTTGGGAGAAACATTCAGGTTTCGAAATATTGGTATCTGACCAGGAGTTATATGTTAGTGAGTTTCCTCCCTATTGGAGATTGTCTCCCCCTTGGAGACTATAAGCTTGCTGAAGGCTCATTTTGAGAAGCATTATTTTATTTTTTTCCCATTCACCCACCAAGCACATAGTGTTAGTTAGGCAGTATTATCTACCACTGCAGATATGAATGCTTATCTCCAACTATTTCTTCAATCTAAGACATAAGAGCAAGCTTTGTATATAATTCAATATTTCTTGCAGTCATGCAACACCAAGCTGCTCTGTAAGTTGCTGGAATGGTGCTCGGTACTTATCCTTGGAATTTATTTTTTGTTGTATATTAATTGGAATTGAACTGAGACTCATGGAACAAACTTGTTTAAACATACAAATCGAATTTTCAAAAACTTCACATCTGTTACGCGGACTTTCGAGAAACATTTTTGACTCTCGTCGAGGGTAGAACTTTTCTTTTTTTCCTTCTGCTTCCCTTTTTGGGTTTTGGATAAGACTGTGAACGCAGTATTCGGGAGAGACATGGCGCCAATTTTAGATTAATCTTTTTGGTTTTTAAACTTCTACAGGAATACATGCAATAAATTCTTTGTTTCAGTGATATTGACAACTGTTGGGGCCGATTTTAACGAATTTTGGTGGAGAAGATGGCATATGTCTTAGGGACGAACTCGACTCGTCAAATCTTGTGGTGGAGCTGTAGTGTGAATCCGTATCGGGAAAGTCGATCCAGGGATCCATGCAGCAATTGAGAAAAAAAAAAGCAAAAAACAAACAAAAAAACAAAAAACTAATCGAACGAGACTCTGTGGAAAAATAGACTTTGGTCAAAAGATTGACTTTACTTTAAGAACAAACCCTTTGTTAAATTTTTTTAGTGCAGATTCGTCGGTGAATCCGGATCGAAAGCCAGATCAAAAGGTAGCTCAGCGACATTATGTACACACTACAGAACCAGTCTTAAATGAAGCGTGGTGAAAAGGTGAAATGTGACCCAGAGACAACGTCCATTGAATCAAGAGACAGATTCTTGGTGCGGGATCTGGATTAAAGTCCGGATCCAGGATCGGTTCGGTCTTAGCGAAAGTAACGTGCTCTTCCGAATGTCGTTTTTGGTTAAATTTTTTTTTTGTTCTTTTTTCTCTCCCTAAATTTTCTTTGCTGCTTTCTTGATGATTCTTTAAAGGTCTACTTTAGAGGTTTTCGATAATTGGTCACTTAGCAGAAATATGAAAAGTTTGATAAATTGGTAAAATAAACATCCGATTCGCTCCCGATCACACGAAATCGATCCGCGAAAGTGGGCATTTTCACCTGTAATCAAGAAAACGGAGGTAATCAACTAATCTTGGCATGGCTTAACTGCTCTTGAATGTGTCGTCACTTTATGGGCAGCGACGGCGACAGAAAGCGATTCTGATGGTTCTTTCGCATCTCGCTCGGTATTTAATTTATCATGTAAAAGCAGTGGGCTATATATGATTGCGACAGCCATGTGACTCTGGGGAAGTTTCGAAGGCCTGTACCTTATCAGTTTGAACGCTAAGTTCTTTTTACCACGTCAGTTCAGTTCCAGCGGACGCCCGAAAAACAGCATTCCGAAGGCGTACGGACTTTACCGAAGTCTCGAAGGAGGCTACCGACTGACTTCTTGATGCGATCACACGTGGACGGCGAGCGGAGTTCTCCTTCTTCAAGCCTTAGGCCTAACGTGTTCATTCAATTTAACAAGTGTGGATCTGTCCATAGATAAGAACAGAATAAACGTGTGACTATCGTACTCATCTGTACGAGCTTACCACTCCGCCTTCAAAGTATACGCGCACAATGCAGACGAAGTTTTTGATCCACTCGAACGCGCTCGGCAATTTTCGGAATAGCTCGTTTCCGCGGTCCAGCTGGAACTGACGTGGTAGAAAGAACTTTAGCTGCCCGGCATGGTTGCAGGAACCGAATCCACTTCTTTCGAGTATTTGCATCAGATGGAAATGTGTGCAAAGAATATCCGTCTCCTGCTGAGCGGCTGCACTCGCCTACAGCACAATATCTGCCACCCCCTCGTGACTTTTTAGGCTGTAGGGGTTCGCAACTCGTGTTGATTTCACTTGGCGTTGGCTTGTTGTGTAGGTCGCGGCTGACGGCCAGTCCATCAAGTGACGTCACGGTTTTCGGTCTACCGCGCGGGGTTTGAACAGGTGTGCAAAAGTCGTTTTTTATCTATTAAATTCTTTCGGCGATTTTATTTAAAAAATGAATACCATACCGTAGTTATATGACATGTAGACCTGTTTTTAACAAATTATCAAAAATCTCTAAAGTAGACCTTTAAGGTGCTGATTTTTTTCTTTTCTTTTCTTTTTCTTTTTTTTTTCTGATTTCTTCCTATTTCTTTTATCTTGCTTATGATTTAACAGGTCCCCATTTTTTGTTGTTTAGAAGTTGTATAGAAAGGTGCTGCCCCCTTCCCTCCACCCACCCACCCTCCCGCGCGCGCGCGCGCGCGCGCGCGCGTGTGTGTGTGTGTGTGAGTGTGTGTGTGTATGCGTGCGTGCGTGCGTGCGTGTGTGTGTGCGTGCGTGCGTGCGTGCGTGCGTGCGTGTGTGTGTGTGTGTGTGCGCGCGCGCGCGTGTGTGTGTATGCCTCGCTCACGCGTGCGTGTTCATGTGCATGGCAAACTCTAACGTTGCGCATTTTCTCAGCAATCATAAGTGTAAGCATAATCAGACTTGGGAAGATTTATAAATATGATTCTTTCGTCCACAACACGCGTTTAAGAGGTCACCAAACAGTAATCGCTATGTATCTGCAATTCACATTTTCAGCAATAAATATAGTATTACAAAACTGCCATTCTTTTCAAGTTATGATAACTAACAATACTTGCTTTAGACACTGATGAAGACCTCTTAAATGATATTATGTGCACACAAGGATAAATTTGTACACGCAGACAACCAAAACGCATGATTTCATGGACTGACTTGTTGCACACATGAGTAAAAAAGTAAAATCTCGGGATCCGGGTTATCATTGTTACTACTACTGCTACTACTGCTACTCCTCCTCCTCCTCCTCCTACTACTACTACTCTACTGCTCCTATTCCTACTCCTATTCCTCCTCTTTCTCCTCCTCTACTTCTTCCTCCTGTTATTATTTCTACTACGACTGCTGCGACTACTACTACAACTACTATTACTACTACTACTAATACTATCACTGCTACTACTACTAATGCTTCTGCTTCTACCACTACTGTCACAACCGCTCATACTACAACTACCACTACTGTCATCGTCGTCGTCGTCATCACATCATCATTACTTATCATCATCATTATCATCATCATGATCATCATCATCATCATCATAAATAAATGATGATCATGATGGTGATGATGATGATGATGATGATGATGATGATGATGATGATGATCATCATCATTGGTAGTAGTGGTAGTATAATTATTATTATAATCATTACTATTATTATTGTTACTATTACTATTATTATCATTATCATTGTTACTATTATTATTATGTTGAAAAGCAGCAGCAACAATGACAAATTACCAGCACTGGTGTTTTGTTTTATAGTTCATAGTGCTCTCTGTCTTTCTGTCTCTCTCTGTCTCTGTCTGTCTGTTTGTCTCACTCTCTCTCTCTCTCAAAGTCTCTCTCTCTCTCTCTGCTACGAGCACCTGTTATTCTCTGAGTTGCCGCCGAACATTCGAAGGTTATTTGTTTGTTTGCTGTTTTTCTTTCGTACCAACTGTTCTGTTCATATAAATGTTAATGTATTTCACACACATCGGCGACAGCGTGAGACACAGGCCATTGATCAAATTTGTTCACACACACACACACACACACACACACACACACACAACACCACACACCACACACCACACACGCGCGCGCGCGCGCGCCGCGCGCACCCACGCACCCACACACTTGGACGTGCTTGCACGTGATGCATGATCTTTCAGGCACAACTCACTCGTCTTCATAGCAGATGTTTCTTTCTTTGACGTCGTTTCCTTGGAAACAACAGTCATGGAATGGCCATGAAGCCTTTCGAGCAACAAAGCTCGCTGAAACAGCACGATCAAAGAAAATCGAAAAAGCCAATAACACTGTTAATATTATAAAAACAAATCGAACGTTAAGACTGACACAACTCATTAGTGGGCAAGAGCGAAGAGAGGGTTTAGAGAGTGGGTCAGTGTTTTATTTAGATTTCTTCTTATTTGTTGTCATTTATTGTCATTTTGTTTGTTTATTTGTTTGTACAACTGCTAGAGGAACAAGAGGAAGAAGACTGGGGAACACCCTGCATTGAGGGCTTCATGATATACCACAGTGTGACTCAAAAGCGACCACAGTGTCTGTTCTTCGTGGACGAACAGGAGACGAAGCTGATACTGATGGCTGGCACTCTGTGGAAGCCGGAGCAGGAAACGCAAAAGGACAAACCCAGGTGTGGCTGTGTATGAGGGTGTGGGAATGGTCGGCATGGGAGTAATGGGCTAGGTGAGCACTGAGGATGAGACAAGCGGAAATAGATCAAAACTAAGGAGTGGGTCCAACGACTTTCGCCCCTGA
>CM031598.1:57765475-57772975 GCA_018398815.1 Conus ventricosus | reverse complement strand
AAAATTTCCAACGGAAACCACATCTGCTTAGGCCAACATCTTACACTGGCCAAACTTTGCTTGTGTTTTCTGTCTCATTTTTTTTGGGTCTGGCATAACAAACGGGGCCCCTGAAAAAGGTTTTTGTTCAATGTTTGTCTTCAGTCTTTACTGTCCTTACACAGACGAGAGAATTGATGGAACGAATCCATTCGGCAATTTAATTTTAAAATCTTTTGAGCGATGTTCCGTTATTTTCTTTGTTGCAGTCGTTGTGGTTGCTTTGCTGTTGTTGTCGTTGTTCTTGTTGTTTTTATATTTATGCTCACTACAATATACAAAATCCATCGTGATGTTGGTGTGTTTTCTCTCTCTCTCTCTCTCTCTCTCTCTCTCTCTCTCTCTCTCTCTCTCTCTCTCTCTCTCTCTCTCTCTCTCTCTCTCTCTCTCTTCTGCTCAATACAGTGTGTTTAAGAGCAGTATAGTGATCTCGACATAAAATCCACTCCATGTGTCATTTCTTCTGTACTGGAGGACATGTCATAAGCCTGTGTTTACTGTATAATGTATCTGGGTGTATGTATGTGTGCGTGCGTGTATGCGTGCATGTGTGTGTGTGTGTGTGTGTGTGTGTGTGTGTGTGTGTGTGTGTGTGTGTGTGTGTGTGTGTGTGTATGTGTGTGTGCGTTTGTTGTTCTGTCCTTTACCTAAAAATCGGCACCATAAGTGTTAAGAAATAGAATACACCTGAATCTAGTCAAACTAGACCATTTTTTTTCCACAGGATACAATAACTGTACGTTTGCTTATCAATTGAAATGAAGATAAAAACACCAGGTACTTTGTAATTCAAAATTTAGTCGTCACTGGCTCTTAAACGGAAATCAGGAGAGACGCCACTTATAACTGAGAGCCGAAAAAAAAAATTCAGGCCAGACACATGAAAACACCAACGTAACTCTATGATTCTATTCCAGCTTCAAAGATGGAGTACAAAAGGAGGAAAAATTCAAAATGTCCACTTTGTTTATTTCGTTTGTAATCTCCCCCCACCCCCCACATCTTTTTTTTACTCTTTCATTTTTCTTGTGTTCGCTCTGTTTGTCCGAAAAATTACAGAAAAGCTTCCGAATCACTATATACTTTAACGTTTCCATAGTTTCCCAACATTCATCAAATCTTAAAAAAAAAGAAGAAAAAAAAGAAAGAAAGTAAGAAGATTAAAAAAAAAGTAAAGCAAAATCGCACCACCCTCTCCTTTCAATAGGATGTTTATTATGTAAGAAGCATGAATAGTCACACAATCACGGAGAGACTGAGCATGATGCCGACATGGATACTCCTGCTTCAGCATTAAGCAGCAAGGGGGCGTACAGTATCGATACTAAACTGATGAACCGTCCACACACTGAAACAACTTACATTTGCTGGTTGTTGTTGTTCTTCGATTTAACGTATTTTCAATTTAAAGTGATATTAGACAGGAAGTAAGCGTTTACTTGTATATGTGCATGTGTGTGTAGTATGCATGCGTGCTTGCATGTGTGCGTGCGTGTATGTGCGTGCGTGTATGTATGTATGTATGTGTGTGTGTGTGTGTGTGTGTGTTGTGTGTGTGTATGTGCGCGTGTGTGTGTGTCTGTGCGCGCGTGTGTGTGTGCGCCTGTGTGTGTTAGATATTAGGGGAAATACTACATAAGAACAATCCTTAGAAAAAAGCAACATTAACAAATCAAACTGCAATAGTCAAAACGAAAACAGTCTAAAATATGCAGAAATCATAAAAACGAGTCGACTGGACTTATCATTAAGTTCTGAACAAAGTTCAAAAGAAATACAGGTTCTTGGAAAATGCATTTTCTAAATTTTGATAGAGCTGATTCAAAATAAGGACAAAAGTACAAAATATGTGTTGTTGTACAACTATCAACAGCCCCGCATACACACTGGATCAGCCCATTCATTTCCAGATATTGAACAATGAGATGGGATCCAACAAAATCCAACTGCGATACCCCTTGATATGAGAACATGAATAAGTACTTTAATTTCTGTGATTATTTCAGCCCGGAATTTCGGATTTGTTGATTCTAAAGCTTGGAGAACTGATTTAGAGTCTACACAAAAGAGTGCACCATAAAAATTGAATGGTGTATCAATGACATACTGAACAACCATTAAAATTGCTATTAATTCAGCTGTGAAAATGGAGAAGTCCTTACCAAGATAAAAAGATTTCTCAATTTTTAAAGTGGGGATGACAAACCCACAGCCTGCCTGATTGTCTAATAAAGAACTATCTTCTCATGTGTGTGTGTGTGTGTGTGTGTGTGTGTGTGTGTGTGTGTGTGTGTGTGTGTGTGTGTGAGTGTGTGTGTGTGTGTGTGTGTGTGTGTGTGTGTGTGTGTGTGTGTGTGGTGTGTGTGTGTGTGTGATGTCATCTAAAGCAGGTCGAAGCACGCAGCTTAAAGCCCTAAAATTCGGATGTATATGGTTATTCGTCGTATAATTTCTCTCCAGATGACACCCTTTTATTTTTAATGGTGCCAGTATAGTCCATTCAGCGCTATTTAATCTGTTCGAGTGTTATCTTATTTAGACACATGTGTGTTGTTATGGATGGATGGGTGTGTGAAAGAATGCATTCTCTACATTACTGAGTTTTGTTTTTTAATCATTGAAAGCGATTTTTTCATCTTGTATTTCTTCTTTTTTTGATTCTTCTGATTCTGATTCTGATTCTTCTGGTCTTCTTCTTTTTTCTTCTTCTTCTTCTTTTCTTCTTCTTCTTTTCTTCTTCTTCTTCTTCTTCTTCTTTTTCTTCTTCTTTCTCCTCCTCCTCCTCTTCCTCCTCCTCCTTCTTCTTTCTCCTCCTCCTCTTCTCCTCCTCCTCCTCTTCTTCTCCTCTCCTTCTCTCCTTCTTCCCTCCTCCTCCTCCTCCCCTCCTCCTCTTCTCCTCCTTCCTTCTTCTTTTCTCCTCCTCCCTCCTCCTCTTCTTTTCTCTTCCTTCCTCCTCCTCTATCTTCTTCTCTTCTTCTCCTTCTCCTTCTCCTCCTCCTCTCCTCCTTCTCTTTTTCTTTTCTTCTTCTTCTTCCTCCTCCTCCTCCTTCTCCTCCTCCTCCTCCTGACACAAATACGGAAACTAAATCTGGAATTCATCGACTCTCGCCAACCCCCCCCCCCCCCCCATCCCTCCCTCCTCTTCTCCTCACCTCGCGTCCTCTCTGCTGAGTCTATAAAACAAAAAAAAAAAATGTCTTGTATACAAGGCAGGCGCAACTCTGCTCTCATAGTGTTCAGGCTCACCGACTGTTCACCGAGTCTACTCCACCAGGGTAACGAGAGACGAAAGGAAAACAACTTGCCAAGTTGAAAGAAGACATTTATTGTGCTTCCCTCTTCCCTCGGCATTTAATTCGTCAATTAGACCAAGGGAGAGGGTGGGGGATGGAAGGAAAAGAAAGGGGATGGGGGAGGAGGTGTGGGGCGGGGAGGGGGGACCAAAAGGGGGTGTAACTACTGAACGAAGGAAGCGAAGCCGTTTACATGTGGTGTCGGGTGTAATTGGGATGTTGAAGGGGGGGGGGGGGGGAGACTCACACCCCCCCCAAACAACCACAACAAAACAGAAAAGCGAAAGCCGGTTTCAGTTTGGTTTCGTGACTGTTCTTATGAGGAGTGGGGGGGGGGGGGGGTCGAGTCTCCGCCTCCCCCCCCGCCACACACACACACACACACACACACCACACAATACACAAATCTTTTTTGTATTGTGTTTGTTTTTTCAAGCTTGTTTACTTTTGTTCCCCTCCTTGCATTATGTTAGGAGTTGCCCTTACTCCAGTTACCCCTACCCCATTCTCCTTTCCTGTTCCTTACTCAATACACAACACCCACAAACAACCTAAACCCAACACCATTACGTATATATATATATATATATATATATATATATTATATATATATACACATATAAGATATATAGATAGATAGATAGATAGATAGATAGATAGATTAGCCTGCGCTAGTTTTCCTCACCACTAAATTCTTCAACATGTTATTATTTGGCCAATCAGCGGGGCGATTGCATCTCTTGGAGATCCAAAGAAAGTCTGTTCTACACAGTGCTTAGCTGCCGTCAGCACTTACGTGACTGACGATGCTTGGGTTATTCAACAGAGCTGACCACTCTGACTGTTGACACCTTTTGACCTCCTTTGCATTCTTAAATGGATCCTCAAGCATAGGCTCTAAAATTATCCCCAACATTTATACTGTTTACTTAATGATTTTAGTTTTTCAGCAATTTCTTTCTTATCACACTTTCTTCACGATTTCTTTTTCTACCCTTCGCTCTGTTTTGGGGTGTTGTTGTATTCCGTTTTTGAACCCTTTGGTGGTGGAGAATAGCACAGAATTGTAGACTGTGGTATATCTCTATTTGATGCCAAGGGAGCTGTGACACATTGAGCCCTACCTCCTTGTCGACTTAGATCCAGCGCACGAAAGGTCTCGGACCGGGCGATAGGAATGGTCTTGTCTCTAAGATAGTTTACGAATATCCTCATATGCTGCAGGTGAACGATTTTGAATTTACAACATAAATTTCCCTTATTTGTCATTTTCTTCTTCCTTTCTCCTCCAGCCCCCCCCCCCCCCCCCCTCCCCCATCCACTTTTAAAAAAATCTTTGCCAAATCATAACTATGATGATAGGAGAATTGGCAGCCTGTTCTTGTTATCTCCCATTACTAAACTGTATTATGTTTCTATATATTGAGGTCATATTATCAGGAAATGGATGTGACAAGACAAATGAACGATCACTGAAGCTATCAACAACAAAAATAGGAAAGGAATAAAATTAAATAAACTGATCAATGAATACACCAGCAAATGCAACGTTTTGATAAACATAACAATCCAGAGATAGATTATATCGTAAACAAACCAATACAACCCTCTAAAAGTGCACGGAATTCATCAATGAACAACAAATAAATGAAGGAAGAAAGAAAAGAAATGTGTTACATTATCAAATAATGAATGGAACAATATAAATGAATGATGAAGATAGCACTATCAACAAACCATGTACATATTAATTCATAAAGTAAGTAAATGAATGAATACAGGCTTAGTAAACGAATAAACAATGAAGTGCTATCAACAACTGAACTTTTAAGTAGATAAAAATTAAGGAGTGGATTCATAAATACTCGAATGAATGCAACAATCTGATGAACATAACAATAATTAAGAGATGACTAAAAAGTAAATTAAATTAACAAATGAATTCACTCTTATAAAAAAGAAGTGCATGAGACAGGAATGAATATACGAACGGGTGACTCTACAAGTGAACCGTGGAGGGTATGGCAGCCACACCTTTCTTTCACATCTCTTAGTGTGCATGGTGGATTTTGCTGGGTATTTTTCTTTTCTTGTCTTCTCTTTTTTCAATATTTTCGTTTTTCGCTCTTTCTTTTCGTTCTGTTTGTTTTGCTGTCGTTGTTGCTGCTGTTGTTGTAGCTGACGATTTTTCCCTCCATGGGCTTCGGATAGTTTTCCCCGTAATATGAGTAAGGAAATCAATAAGAAAAGAAAGGGAGAGGGAATGGAAGAGAGGGGGAGTTGGGATTGGGAGTGAAAAATCAAACCTGGTATACAAGACAAAATTCAGAGGCTTGATTGTTTGTACTCTGACCCAAACTTTTTTTTTTGGTGTTCGTCTCTGATGCCCGCACACCCCTACCCCACTCCCCTCCTCCCTGTGTTTTGTAAACGACTTGAGCGTCCCAGTGAAAGAGCTAAACGCGAAAAGAATTAAATCATCATCATCATTATTATTTTCTTTCTTCTTCTTCTTTTTATTATATTGTTATCACTATTATTACCACTACTACTGCTACTAATATTATTATATATTATTATTATTATTATTATTGTTATTATTGTTATCATCATTGTTATTACTAATATTATTATTATTACTGTTGTTGTTATAAAACAGGAAATTTGACAGGGTTTTGGACCTTCTCTCTAGAACTGATCTTCTGGAACCCAGCCTTGAAAATCATTGTGACGATCTACTGGAACCATTTATCCTTGTATTGAAAATAACCACTGTCAGCCTTGACAGTTGTAAACAGTCTCTTTTTAAGCTAAAGAAAAGTCGACACAACTGAGAAGAATGTGTTAAGTATTAGTTTTTAGTCGTTCAATGATGTTAGCGGTAGTTGTAACAGTAGCAACGAAGCGTTCCCAAGGAAACATTATACGAAATGGTCTGCACTTTTTATCTCTGGCTAATTCAATAACGCCACAGTATTGTGGCTGCCTCATTTGTCTCTTTGCCTTTTTAAGTGCCCATTGTTCATATATGATGATTCTCTCTCTCTCTCTCTCTCTCTCTCTCTCTCTCTCTCTCTCTCTGTGTCTGTGTTGTGTGTGTGTGCTTGTGCACAGTATCATCATTCAATATCTCCACCAGCTGCATTTTTCCTTCGAAGTCAAGATTCTTCTCTCCCTCCCTCTCTGCAAAGTACACGTCGTCAATTTTGCCATGTGTATGTGCCATACATGGCGAATGTTTTAGAGAAATGTATTTCAAAAACACATTTTCCCCTCCACTAACTACTCCCTTCATTTGAGGACACTTATCATGTATTAAGACGATCTACAAAAAGTTCCAATTTTGCTAATATTATGGCAGTGGTTTTCACTCAGCACATAACCAAGGATCAATAGAGGACAATAAACATTAACGTCAGAGCTTTCGAGGGGAAGATTTTTTTTTCTTATACCCCTGCTTTCTCAAATATTAGTCAGTCTTCACTCGTTATATGTACGAATGGGACGGATTGTGACGTTGATTCCACGCACATGTGATGTTCACGTAACAAACACTGCAACTGCTGTCCACCTTACAGACATGTGTGCGTTGACGGGGCGATTGAAAAAGTTTAATCTCTGAGAGTGTAGAACTGATGTTGAAAAAATAAAGAGCAAAGAAATCTAGGTGTGCAATATGCTCGGTATTGAAACAATCCTTTAGCAATTATTTCTCTGCAAAGTTTAAATGAAAATAGCGAGATTGACAGCAAATCGGCGTGAAAATGAAACGTCAAACTTTCAAATCTTTTACCAACAACAAATATGACACGGTAGCTTGTCGTAAAAGAAGAACTATATACGGATTTCGTACTCCGTGAGACCCACGAATCAGTGAGACCCAGCTGGGTATGGAATCGCCTCCCTGGCATCAAGAGGAAATATACCGCCAAAACCTTGGTGGCATTCTCTCATGAAGGATTCCAAAACGGAGTCGAATGGCATCCCAGAGCAGCCAGTGACAAGTAGAAAAGTGCAATGTAAAGAAAGTACCGAAGGGAAACAAGGGGCATAAATCTGAAATCATTATATATTAATAATATTTATAGGGAAGAGGGTGGGGGTGGGGGTGAATCTGGAAGCTATGCTTTAGGATCAATTGAAGGATACAAAGAAGCCAAAAGGTGTC
>CM031598.1:57750475-57762975 GCA_018398815.1 Conus ventricosus | reverse complement strand
GAAGACAGCGGCGCATCAGAAATCGATGAGCCGTTTCAAATTTTACTGACTTCAGTTCCCATCTCTGTTCTTGTCCCGGTATTTTTCTGTCGCTTCCTATTCCACTGTGGTCGACGGAAAGGGAACCTTCAGACATCCTCTCTCTCTCTCTCTCCTCTCTCTTCTCTCTCTCTCTCTTCTCTCCTCTCTCTCTCTCTCTCTCTCTCTCTCTCTCTCTCTCTCTCATCCCGTGGGGACGAGCGACTTTGACTCTCTCCTCTCTTCTCCTCTCTCTCTCTCTCTCTCTCTCTCTCTCTCTCTGTGTTCGGTTCTCTCGGGGGTGCTGGGCTTTGTTCTGTTCCTGCTCTCCTGTGGGGAAGGGCTGTGTAGTGTAGGGATCGGAGGGGTGGGAGTGGGGTGGGGTGGGTGGGTGACGGGGAGGGGGGGGGGAGGGGGAGGGAGTCATGGAGGGGGTGCCGTTGGATAACACCTCTTTTCGCGCCTGTCCTCCTCGCCCTAGCGATTTCAAAGACTTCTTAACGCAACCTGTCGCCACGCGTGTCCCTCCGCTGTCACACCGGAAAACTCTGCCGTCACTCCCGCCGCGACTTCCGTCCGACAGTTTGAAACCCGTGCGCGCCCCCTGAGCCACGCGCCGGTCCTAACACCCTCCTCCTCCTTCCCTTCCTCACCCTTTCCTCCTACTGCCTCCCCCCTCCCCCTCTCTCTCCCTCTCCATCTTTCAACTCTCTCCCCCAACATACACACCTTACACACACACACACACACACACACACCACACACACACACACACACACACACACACACACACATACACACACACACACACACACACACACACACACACACACCACACACACAATACACAAGCACGCTCGCACGCACACGCACACACATACAACACACAAACGCGCACGCACACACATACACACACACAACGCGCACCACGCACACGCATGCGCGCACACACGCATGCGCGCGCGCACACCAAAACACACAACACACACACACACACACAAACACACACACACACACACTTCTCGTGCCCGTCAACGCAACGGCGTTGTCTTGGAACAAGACCCCCACACCTTCCCTACCCCCCCCCCTCCACCCTCCATTCCTCTCCCACCTAACCCTCCCCCATCTCACCCACCCACCCACCCACCCACCTCCACCCTCCTGTTCCTCCAATCTGAGTCCCAAGCGGGTTTCTGAATCTGTCAGAGCTTCCAGTCTGGTTACGTGTGTCTGGATTTTTTTTTCTCGCTCCTCTCTTCTCCTTCCCTTTCTTCTCATTTTTTTTTCTCCCTTCAATTTCATTTTTTTTTCTTTCTTTTTCTTTTCCTTCTTTTGTGTGGGTTTGAAATTCGGAAATCTTGGGGGCTTTTCTTCCTGAGGTTCTCCAAACTCTCTGGGGGCCCTTCCTGCACCTCAAGCATGGAGGCAAACGTCAGCGGCTTGTCCAGCCATCTTGGCGGAGTGTTCACGGCTCCGCAGGTTCAAATTCCCTGTTTAATAGCTTCGGAAATCAGAGCTGAGCGCTGCGGATAGGCTGCATCTTCCCTCTTTTATCCTACGTTCTTTCTTTTTTGTGGAGGGTGGGGATGGGGGTGGGGATGGGGGTGGGGTTGTCCTCTCTCTCTGTTTCTGTCTCTGCCTGCTCCCCCCTCCCTCCCCTCCCCCTCCCTCTCCCTCTCCCTTCACCATTCCCCCAATCTCTCTCTCCCTTCACCATTCCCCAATCTCCCTGCCCACTCACCCTTAACCTCCTTTTCTTCACCTCGTCTCTAACCTAATCTCCAATTTCGTGGGTGTCTAGTCTGTTCAGGGTTGGGGTTTTTTTTTTTTTTTTTGGGGGGGGGGGGGGGATGGTGTTGTTGTTGTTGTTGGGGTAGGGTCTTTTGTTTAGTTTAATTTTGTTTTGGTGTTGTGTTGTGGAGGGTGTTTTATATAGTTCCTCTCTCTCTCTCTCTCTCTCTCTCTCTCTCTCTCTCTCTCTCTCTCTCTCTCTCTCTCTCTCTTCTTATAGACGGATTTTCGTGTATGTGTGTGCAAGAGAGAGAGAGAGAGAGAGAGAGAGAGAGAGAGAGAGAGGAGGAGAGAGAGAGAGATGAGAGAGACAGACAGAGAGAGAGAGGAAGACAGACAGACAGACAGACAGACAGACAGACAGAGACAGAGAGACAGAGAAACAGAGAGAGACAGAGAGAGAGAGAGAGATGGAGACAGAGACAGAGACAGAGGCGGAGACAAAGACAGAGACAGGGACAGAGACAGACACAAACAGACAGGAATGGGAGACATATCGCATACAGACAGGCAGATAAATAAATAGAGACAGACAGACAGACAGACAGACAGACAGAGACGTACAGAGAGAGAGAGAGAGAGAGAGAGGAGAGAGAGAGAGAGAGAGAGAGAGAGAGAGAGAGAGAGAGAGAAGGTGGACAGAGAGAGCAGGCAGATAGAGACAAGAGAGATAGAGGTATACATTTAAGTGGGAGCCAGATTAGCTCAGTGTACGGTACCACGTTCGCAGTTAGACGCAGCGAAATTAACTCCCGCATCGTCCCCAACATCCAAACTGCCGTTTTCGCAAACCAGATCGACGTTAATGTGGGGATGAGGAGATGAGCAGGTGGAGGAGGAAGGGAGGAGGGAGGGGAGGAGGGGGGGGGAGGGGAGGGGGGGGGGGGGGGGGGGGCAGGAGAAGGGGGAGGAGAGCTAGCAAGGGAGGAATAAGGTAACCCAAGAAGGGAGCACGGTAGGAGAAATGTTGCACCCTTCTCTGAAAGCAACAGATGCATAAATAGCTTTCGTGTGGACAGATCCGTTTTAGCCCCTTGGCTGGACTCGACTTTCGGCTTCTGGATGAAACTCGTCAGCATCCCCAGCGCTGGCAATGATGATCCACCTAACGGTATGAAGCAGGCATATTATATGTGGTTCAGTGACAGTTTCACCACCATGGGGAGACAATCACGTTCGAAAGGCTTGTGTGGCGGTACAAAATGTTCTAGTACAGAATGTCATTTCTAGTGCAGAGCAAATTGTCGCCATTTGTGTCTGTGCAGTTTGGCGGTCGGGTCTGCCTGGTCATTTGTAATACGCGGTCTTGAATTGAGTGTGAAAGTTGAGTATACCGAAAAGAAATTCACCGGGAGATTTACAATCACATCTAAGACAGTCCACACACACACACACACACACACACCACACACACACACACACACACACACACACACACACACACAGACAGACAGACAGACAGACAGACAGACAGACAGACAAACAGACGGACGGACGGACAGACGAACGGACGGACTGGGAGGGGGCGAGGGCATAAGTTATTCACGTTTACGTTTCTTTTTTAACCGCAATATTTGTCCGTATATTTTTCGAATAGTCGGTCCTTGCCGCTATTCCCGAACAAGCGAGATCGTGCATCCTGATCCTGAACATAGAAAACGCCATGAAGAACCGAGCCGTAACAAATAAGACACGATGAAAAAAAAAGCTCTTTGAGCTTATGTTTGATGATCTGGAAGGCTGCAAGGGGGAGGCTACACACTCCAAGAAGAGCTATGGACCAGTCAGTGAAAGAAATAATGCACGATTATTCAGTTTCCGGTTTTCGTCTGGTGATGCACGCGCAACTGACAGGGCTGTCATTGACGTAATCTGTTAATCACTGAACCGATGTGCAATAGTAGTAGTAGCGGTGAGTGTATATACATAGCGTCAGTCCTTGGTTAGAGACCAAGGTCTAAGCGCTTTACCACCCACGCTCTCGTTTACACAGCACGCTGCCTACCCGAGTGGAGCCGACTGAAGAGCTGCCTGCTGGTACTACATTCAGTCGCTTCCCGTGTCATTCAGTCGAATACCGATCACTCAGCTGTTTATTCCTGGTAATCGAACAGCTGAACAGTCTTCTCTTCCGAATGTTGGTGCTTGGGTTTCACGTATGTGCAAGATTTAAACGTGCGTTCAAATGCGGAGCCTGGGTTTGTAGTCTCATTCGAAGGACTTGGAGACAGAAGCATTGCTTCATGGGGAAGAAAATCCTCTGGTATTAAAACGGCCTCAGCGGAGATTCGAACCCGCATCTTCAAAATCACCAGGATCACGAGCCCGACGCTACACCAGATGAGCTCTTCCGTGGGTTATTGAAAAGTGTGTATCAATGATGTAGTACATACAATAAATAGACTAAGAAAACCCTGATCACAGATTTTTTCCCATTTGATACGCTATTTTTTTACGGGTCCCTAACTTGTGTTGTGGTGTGTGTGTGTGTGTGTGTGTGTGTGTGTGTGCGTGCGTGCGTGCGTGCGTGCGTGTGTGTGTGTGTGTGTGTGTGTGTGTGTGTGTGTGTGTGTTGTGTGTGTGTGTGTGCGCACGCGCGCGCGCGCGCGTGTGCCTTGTGTGTATAAGAACTAGTCGGTTCTACTGTTTAGAAAACCCAAGCGTTGTTAGTCCGAGCGACGCTTACAGCGGCTATGAACTAAATAATTTCTGAAAAGAAGAGGAAAGCCTGTGGACTCCAACGGGAAGAACGGTACCACAGACATACTGACAAATAAAATTAAAAAAAAAACTAAACTGCTAGGAAGGGAGGTAATCGAGGAACGATTGGACAGATGAGAAAAACCGACCATATACTTGACTCATGTCTGTTGAGAGCGAGTCGTATCCAACCGACGCTCATTAATTCCACCACCCCTCCCCTCCCCCCTACCTTTCTCATTCGTGGTTCACCCTTCCTCCCTCTTTCATCTCCTCTTCTTCCCGAAGCAGACACACCCAACCTCCTGCGTGGAACGCCAGCTATGGATATCAGATCGTTATCAGGCCACTGGTATGAGGAGACTGCATCTTTTTGGACCCACTTCTTAAAAGCAGAGGGGGTGGGGGTGGGGTTCAAAAGTAAAAGAAAGAAAGAGAGAAAGAAAGAAAGAAAGAAAAAAAAAGACAGAAAGAAGAAGATGAAGAAGACCTGGAATCAGGTGACATGGTGCGAAATATCTAGTCAGCAGTTTGGGTCTGTTCAAAGTCTTTGAGCGTATTGAAGTCCGGAAACAGCGCGAGAAAGAGAGGCTTTTTTCTCCTTCTTCATTTACGTACTAAACTTAGATCTACCTACTTATTTGCTTATTTTCTTTAGTTACAATTACTTACTTTCACATTTGTTTACTGATATTTTCTCTATTTGTTTGTTCATGGATTTAAAACACCATCTGCAGGCAACGTACTGGCAAAAAAAAAAAAAAAAATGCTACAGAAAAAAAAGAAGAAAAATGATGATGGTGGTGGTGACGACGGAGGAAATGTGGAGGAGAGGGGGGGGGGGGGGGGAGGGGGGAGAAAAGAGTATAAGTGTCTGGGTGGAAGAATGTATGAGGAGGGGTAAGGGCGGGGTGGGTGGGCATAATTTCATCCGATTTGTTTGGAACTTCAATGAACAGACAGTGTATTGTATGAGATTATACAGAAAGGTGAGGCGAAGGGACGGGGACGTACACAAAAGGGTTTACGGGAAGGGGAGGGAGGGGGGAGGGGGGAGGAGAAGGAAGCAGGGGGGGGGGGGGGAGCTATCTATGGGATGGCAAGGTAGATAGAATGAAACGTTCCCTGATGGCTGTAGCGGGTGGGGGATGGGGGTGAGAGAGAGAGAGAGAGAGAGAGGAGAGAGAGAGGAGAGAGAGAGAGAGAGAGAGCAGAGAGAGAGAGAGAGACAGAGAGGAGACAGAGAGAGAGACAGAGAGAGAGAGAGAGAGAGAGAGAGAGATGAGAGAGGAGAGAGAGAGAGAGAGAGAGAGAGAGAAAGGTGGGAAATTAAAGATGGATCTTGAAACAACCAGTGATGGTGACGATCGAAAGATAACTCAAAGGTGGACAGAACAGTTGGACTGAAGGAGAAATATAAGAATGAAAATAAAACAGAATGAAAAAGAATTCTCTCCTCTCTCACACACACACACACACACACACACACACACACACACACACACACACACACACACACACAACACAAACAACCAGTGATGGTGGACAGATCTAAAGATAACTCAAAGATAACTCAGGACAGTTGGACTGAAGGAGAAATATAAAAATGAAAATAAAACAGAATGAAAAAAATTCCCCCCCCCCCTCCTCTCTCTCTCTCTCTCTCTCTCTCTCCTCTCTCTCACACACACACACACACCACACACACACACACACACACACACACACACGTATGTATGTATATTCTCTCTCTCTCTCTCTCTTCCTCTCAAATACCTAGTTTTACTGCCCACAACTGCTCTTCGCCTGTTTACCTTCTCCCCACTATCCGCCTCCCCCCCTACCCCCCCCCCCCCCCCCCCCCCGTCTCCCTCGGTCTAATTATCGAATTAAACGTAGACTGAAGGGACGCGTGGAGCAGGATGTGGTAGTGGGAGGGATAGGCACGTGGGTAATTGGCGATGGATGCGGGGGCTGGGGGTGGGGATGGGCTGTAGGAAGCAAAATAAATGTCTTCTTTCAACGTGGCAAGTTGTTTTCCTTCCGTCTCCCGTTACACCTCAATGGCTTCGTGCAGTTGAGCCTGAGGACTGCCTATGACGGCAATGGGTGCACCTGACTGTAGATACATATATATATATATATATATATATATATATATATATATATATATGTAGATAGATAGATAGGTAGGGAGGTAGGTTAGTAGGTAGGTATTATAGGTAGACAGATAGATAGATAAGTAGCTAGATAGGTAGGTAGGTAGGTAGATAGATAAATAGATATTTAGATAGGTAGGTAGATAGCTAGATCGATCGATAGATAGATAGGTAGATAATAATAATAATAATAATAATATATAGATTTTATATAGCGCAATTCTTGGAATCAACTCATTGCGCTCTACAATCAACACTCATTTACACAACGGGCTGCCTACCTGGGTAGTGCCGACTGAAGAGCTGCCAGCTGGCGTCATTCGGTCGTTTCCCGTGTCATCCAGTCAATATCATTCAATATCGATCACTCATTTTCCTTACTTCCTTCGTTCTTTCCATTTCTCACGCAGGGTGCATGCTATGTGTAACGTGTCATCCATACCAACGGCCAAACTGGCCTTCTCTTCCGAAAGTTGGTGATGGGATTTTACGTGTGTGCAAGATGTTATGCGTGCGTTCACACACGGAACCTCGGTTTATAGTCTCATTCGAAGGACTGTATGGGAAATGGAGTCAGAACCAATGTTAACTCCGAGGGAAAAATCCCCCCGTACCGAAACGCCGCCGCGGCGGGGGTTCGAACCCGCAACCCCAGGATCACCAAGATTACGAGTCCGGCGCTCTACCACTGAGCTATTCCGGTAAATAGATAGATAGACAGACAGATAGACAGACAGACATAGACAGATAGAGAGATAGGTGGGTAGGTAGGTAGGCAGATAGATAGATAGGCAGATAGATAGATAGGTATATAGGTGTGTGGGTAGGCACGTAGGTAGGTTAGGTAAGTAGAGAGTACGTAGGTAGGTAGCTTGGTTGGCAGGAAGGTAGACAACTAGATTGATATATATATATATATATATATATATATATATTATAGTTAAAACAAGTTAAAAGAGGAATCTTAAGATTCCTCTTTTAACTTGTTTTAACTAATGTTGCTTCCCAAGGGGTTGAGCACTTAAAAATTGTTTTAGGCATTTTAAATATACTGATCTATATATATATATATATATATATATATATATATATATATATATATATATATATATATATAGAATGCTGAACAATTAGATATATAATTATAAAACAAAGCTTGCTCTTATGTCTTAGATTGAAGAAATAGGGGGAGATAAGCATTCATATCTGCAGTGGTAGATAATTCTGCCTAACTAACAGTATGTGCTTGAGTGGGTGAATGGGGAATAATAAATGCTTCTCAAAATGAGCCTTCAGCAAGCTTATAGTCTCCAAGGAGGAGACAATCTCCAACTCACTAACATATAACTCCTGGTCAGATTCCGGTATTTCGAAACCTGATTGTTTCTCCTCAGTGACCGGTGCTCGGTTACTTATCCTTTGAATTTATTAGTCTGTTATAATTTAGTCCCTTGCGCATTCATTCCAAGAACTGGCCCTCAGCACTTGTGTCTTAAGAGGTTATCTTCTTTATATTTTTCTACTTTTCACAAGAAAATGTAGCTCTTTCCCCTGTTGTTGGAATAACCTCCCTTTGTCTCTCCGCTCTGCGACTTCCCTCTCTTCCTTCAAGTCTTCTCTTAAGACTACCCTCTTCCAGTCATGACCCTTCCCCTCTTTCTGTCGAAAGCAGATGTACCCTACACCTGGCGTATGTGTGTGTTTGTGTGTGTGTTTGTGTGATTGTGTACATGTGTGTGTTGTGTGTGTGTGTGTGTGTGTTGTGTTTGTGTGCTCAGCTTAAGCATGTAGAAATATTGTGTGTGTGTGTTGGAAGATTGCCTTTTGTTGTTTATCATATTGGTTGCTTCTCTTGATTTATTTACTCTTTATTGTAAGCGCTTAGGGCTTTTAAAGATTAGGCGCAAGAAATGCACATTATTATTATTATTATTATTATTTCATCATTTTCTTTTGCTTCTTAGGTGGCACCTTTGGTTGGTTTTTTGAAAACTCAACAAACATACTACGGTATTGCACACCAGCCTTTTTCTAGGATAGCATTCTTCTTAAAACCGAAAAGGCAGAGGAGGGAAGTTACCACTTTTTGCGGTCACTGAGGAGAAACAATCAGGTTTCAAAATACCGGTATCTGATCAGGAGTTAAATATTAGTGTGTTTTCTCCCCATTGAAGATTGTTCTCCCCTTGGAGACTATAAGCTTGCTGAAGGCTTATTTTGAGAAGCATTTATTATTCCCCATTCACCCACTCAAGCACATACTGTTAGTTAGGCAGAATTATCTACCACTGCAAATATGAATGCTTATCTCCCGTATTTCTTCAATCTAAGACATAAGAGCAAGCTTTGTTTTGTAATTGAATATTTCTTGAAGTGTATTATATATATATATATATATATATATATATATATATATATTATATATATATATATATATATTATATTTGTCTAACAGACAGACAGACGGACACACACACACATATGTATATGTCTGTCTACATGCCAACTACTACCTATCTCTCTCTCTCTCTCTCTCTCCTCTCTCTCTCTCTCTCTCTTATATATATATAATATATATATATATATATATATATATTATAGAGAGAGAGAGAGAGAGAGAGAGAGAGAGAGAGAAAGTGGATGTCACACGCTGTCATGGAAGGATTTCCCGATTTTATACTTCAAACCCACTCCACCCCCTCCTTCCCATTAAAGACAGATGCGCAAACCAGTGCAAAATTCGCTGCCTGCTTTGTTTCCTTACGTCCTCATTTGTCAATACAGGCTGACAGGAAAATATGATCAGCGACATTCACCTCCACTATCTCTACCTGTATTTGCGTGTAAAAGAGATGCTGCAGAGGAGGAGTAGGAGAAGCAGAAGAAATACCAGGAAGAGATGAAGAAGAAGTACCATAGAAAAATAATGAACAGAACCCCTTTTTGCTCTCTCTCTCTCTCTCTCTTTCGATGAATCACTTCCGCTTCAACTGGTACGCCCCAGCGAGAAAAAGAAATGCACTAATGATGTTCCAGCATCAAACTGCCCCTTTTTCGTGTCCCGTGCTTTAAGAACCCCCGAGACCATACCTTTTCTGAACCGACATTTAGGAAGTTTCACAGCCTAGAATAATGATGAGCCAGGGCGGTATTCTTTATTCATTTGTCTATTCGTTGATCTATTTATTTAAATTCTTATCGATTTCTGTTCATTCATTTATTCATTTCTTTATACACCTAT
This sequence comes from Conus ventricosus, assembly GCA_018398815.1. NCBI lineage: Eukaryota > Metazoa > Mollusca > Gastropoda > Neogastropoda > Conidae > Conus > Conus ventricosus. Next base: position 57,753,066 of record CM031598.1, on the reverse strand, counting down.
TGAATAATTTCTTGTCATTGATTCATTTGTTTGTTTGATACTTTATTTATTAATTAATTTGAATCGTTAGTTCATTAATCCTCTAATAAGTTCATTTGTTTGGTTGTGTACTTGGAGGTCTTAGAACCCAATGATTTTGCTCCCGACTCTCATCGATTTTTATAAATTTGTTTATCAATGAGTTTTATTTATTTGTTTGTTTGTTTATTTTATTTATTTACAGTTTCTTGGTTTTCTTTAGAATCGAGTGACTGTGGATTCGAGTTGCATCAATTTTATTTATGCAACTATCTATAGATAATTTGTAGGTTTAATTACTTCATTCACTGGACTTTTTTAAAAATCTTTTTTATTTTAGTGAAATGTTGTAATCTAGAATCGTATCCGTTTTATTTCTTCATTTATAGAGAGGTCTTAAAGTCTATTGAGTTTATTTATTTATTTATTTATTTATTTATTTATTTATTCCTTGATTCATTTATTCATAAATCCGTTTCATTCAGCAGAGACAACACGGTGACCCCTCTTCTCTCGCCTGACTCAGTTTTAATGAAGGCAAAAAATTGTTTATGCTCTCTCCTCTTACAACTCGCATTTGTAACTGTCACGGTTATTCATTGATGTGTCAGGAATATTCTCAGACGATTTTCCATGTCTTTGGGAGCGTAATTCATTGTCGTTTGAGCTGACGAAACTAGTCTGATGACGAAGTCTGCCATGACATTGACGACGACGAAGAAGAAGAAGCAGAAAAAGAAGAACGAGGAGGAGGAGGAGGAGCAGGATGATGATGATGATGAGAAGGAGGAGGAGATGAAGGAGGAGGAGGAAGAGGAGCTAGTGGAGGAGGAGGAGGAGTAGGAGGAGGAGGAGGGATAGAGGAAGAGAGAACAATAATGTTGAATATAAAACCCTTCTTTGACGGAGCATGAGATCCATTGAATTTTGTCTTATTGATTGATTCAGTTGCTGCCCCTGCCTGGAGTCCAGTTTCAGATCCTGCATGAGACTTGTCAGTACCCCGCTGCACTGGTGGTGATGGTCCCCGTACGCTGTCTGAAGAGACATACCAATACAGTTCATGGTGTTCTCATCCGCTGAGGGGAAGCAAATCACCAGCCGGTGGCTTCCCAAAGCAGCCAGCCCAGGAAGGACAATGAAACATGTTTGTGCTGCAGGCGATTCAGAACGCAGTCAACTTGTGATCGTTCTTCGCTTCCTGTCTGTCATTGCCCCCAGTTTGAGGAGACAAGTGATGACTCTTCGTTTTCATTGTCTTAAATATTGTTCGGCTTGCCTGCTTCGGGGGCCGGAATAGCTCAGTTGGTAGAGCGCCGGACTCGTGATCCTGGGGTCGCGGGTTCGAATCTCCGCCGGGCCGTTTCGGTACAGGGGGATTTTTCCCTCGGAGTTAGCATTGGTTCTGACTCCATTTCCCATACAGTCCTTCGAATGAGACTATAACCGAGGTTCCGTGTGTGAACGCACGCATAACATCTTGCACACACGTAAAATCCCATCACCAACTTTCGGAAGAGAAGCCCAGTTTGGCCGTTGGTATGGATGACACGTTACACATAGCATGCACCCTGCGTGAGAAAATGAAAGAATGAAGAAAGTAAGGATATTGCGTGAACGACATTGGACAATATTGACTGGATGACACGGGAAACGAATGAATGAAGCGCCAGCTGGCAGCTCTTCAGTCGGTACTACCCAGGTAGGTAGCCCGTTGTGTAAATGAGTGCGGATTGTAAAGCGCTTAGAGCTTGGTCTCTAGCCGAGAATAGGCGCTATATAAGCGCATTCATTATTATTATTGCCTGAAGAAGATCAAAGAGCTCGAAATGCTGTCGTATTTGTCGTGTAATTTGTTTGTTTCTTTCGTTCGGCGGCTTTTTCTTCCTTTTAAGTTAGTTTCAATTTTCGCCTGCAATGACCTTACTTTGAAACTGAACGCCTCCTGCACAACTCTGGTTTCCGTTTTCACAGGACTCACACATGCAGTCGTCCTGCAGTGCACATCATATCACTGCTTCGTGTTATTGCAAATGAGGCTGCAGCAGATGTCTACTCTTTGCCAAAGAAGGATCAGCCACAGAGCAAAAAGGCAAGTCCACCATCTATAAGGAAGCTAAGAACACCCTTGTTTGAACCCTCACCTCACGTCGCCTAACATTTTGCCCGCCATGCGTCGTGTGTCTCCGGAAACCCATATTCTTTTGTATAGGACAAAAAAGCTTTGCTGTACTTTGTGGGTCTCCAGAAAGCCTACGCTTTTCTGAAGAACTGCAGCCTTGCTGTGTGCATCTTGGATCTCCCCAGGGATCCATACCTTTACCCGAGCAACAATCATGTTTTTTTTTTCTTTCTTTGTTTTTTACTTCTTTCTTTGTTGACAAAAAACAAAGATAGTTTCAGAACAGATGCAAGGCCATGATTTATTTTACAAGGTCATCTCATTCTGTGGAGGTAGTTTGAAAATAACTCGGTTATCAAGTGAAAATCATCGGTTTATTTAATACTCTCGTGCGTGCGCGCGTTTACATTATTCTCACACCCACGTTTCTTCTCTCCTGTCCCTTCTTCTT
>CM031598.1:57742975-57745475 GCA_018398815.1 Conus ventricosus | reverse complement strand
CTCTCTCTCTCTCTCTCTCTCTCTCATCGGTTGGGTCCGAAATCTCATTAATGCACTTCTCTTCGAAAATGTTGACAATTTTCATACCGGTCTCACACGCTGCGCATATTTATTTTCCTTACATATGAACCAGTTTCTATGAGCTTAAAACCCATGCCGTCGTAATCTATTTTTTTCAGAAGCGTCTCTGTGACATTTGTTTGTGGTAAATGAAAAACCGTATATGTCTTCATAGTCGGCTTCAAGAAGGCCTTTGATTCCGTCAGTTTATAATAGAAACACTTTATATATAGACAGTCTGAGGGGGGTGGGGGAAGTTCCTTTGTAATAAATAACACACAAATAGGAAAACTCTTGCTCCTATGATGAAGTGAATTACACGCCCATAACCCCAAACGAATGCTGCTTACGACACCACATCGCCCAGCAGAAATGCCAACACGGAGCACACAGAACAGGCAACGACACCAAATCGCCTAGCAGAAACGCCAACACAGAGCACACAGAACAAGCAACGACACCAAATCGCCCAGCAGAAATGACAACACAGAGCACACAGAACAGGCAACGACACCAAATCGCCCAGCAGAAATGACAACACAGAGCACACAGAACAAGCAACGACACCAAATCGCCCAGCAGAAATGACAACACAGAGCACACAGAACAGGCAACGACACCAGATCGCCCAGCAGAAATGACAACACAGAGCACACAGAACAAGCAACGACACCAAATCGCCTAGCAGAAATGCCATCACATAGCACACAGAACCAGCAACGACACCAAATCGCCTGGCAGAAATGACAACACAGAGCACACAGAATAAGCAACGACACCAAATCGCCCAGCAGAAATGCCATCACATAGCACACAGAACCAGCAACGACACCAGATCGCCTAGCAGAAATGCCATCACATAGCACACAGAACCAGCAACGACACCAAATCGCCCAGCAGAAATGCCAACACAGAGCACACAGAACCAGCAACGACACCAAATCGCCTAGCAGAAATGACAACACAGAGCACACAGAACCAGCAACGACACCAGATCGCCAGCAGAAATGCCAACACAGAGCACACAGAACCAGCAACGACACCAAATCGCCTAGCAGAAATGCCAACACAGAGCACACAGAACCAGCAACGACACCAGATCGCCCAGCAGAAATGACAACACAGAGCACACAGAACCAGCAACGACACCAAATTGCCAGCAGAAATGACAACACAGAGCACACAGAACCAGCAACGACACCAAATTGCCCAGCAGAAATGCCAACACAGAGCACACAGAACAAGCAACGACACCAAATCGCCCAGCAGAAATGACAACACAGAACACACAGAACAGACAACGACACCAAATCGCCCAGCAGAAATGACAACACAGAGCACACAGAACAAGCAACACCAAATCGCCTAGCAGAAATGACAACACAGAACACACAGAACAGACAACGACACCAAATCGCCTAGCAGAAATGACAACACAGAGCACACAGAACAAGCAACGACACCAAATCGCCAGCAGAAATGACAACACAGAGCACACAGAACAGACAACGACACCAAATCGCCTAGCAGAAATGCCAACACAGAACACACAGAACCAGCAACGACACCAAATCGCCCAGCAGAAATGACAACACAGAACACACAGAACCAGCAACGACACCAAATCGCCTAGCAGAAATGACAACACAGAACACACAGAACCAGCAACGACACCAAATCGCCCAGCAGAAATGACAACACAGAACACACAGGACTTAGCAGCATTCATTTGGAATTAGGGGCGTGTAATTCATTTCATCATGGGAGCAAGAGTAACCCTATTTGTTTGTCACTGTTGTTGTTGTTGTTGTTGTTGTTGTTGTCGTACCCTGGCTAAAAGACTCCAGGGATCATCCGAACAGCAAAAGTATTTGAACACTATGGTACAAATGCATCAGCTGGGGATGAGAACATTACGTGTGTGACCGTTTTTTTTTATTACCCACCACGTGGGCAGCCACACTCCGACTTCGGGGGATTTGGGAGACTGATAATGTTATGCTAGGAGCTTGCCACATCTGAAGAGAATCCCCGCATAACCATGCAGAGCATAACAACATTTTGATGTAGCCTTGGTGTTCTAGCCCATGTCAATTGGCCTGACACAGCCTTAAGCCAAGGCGGGTTTATCATTTACACTTTATCTTCCCTTGCCTCATTTCAGATGTCCGGTTTTTTATTATTATTTTTTTTCTAGTAGTGTGTATCGTTGTAGCCCAGCCGACTACACAGTGGAATAATGCACAGAGGACTTAGAGTTGCACATCACTCAGTTTTGATATGTGTTCGTAATGAAGACAATCATTCAGAATTTCTCGAAAGACATTCAAAGTTCCTCGATCGTCCAAAAGGTGTGGACCAAGGATGTACTCTCAGTGTGGTATTGTTTTCATTTTCCTTAAATGAGATGGCTATGGGAATAGTTGTTCAAGGGGTACAT
>CM031598.1:57725475-57737975 GCA_018398815.1 Conus ventricosus | reverse complement strand
AGCACATGACAAGACACGATGCATTTCAACCACTTGGGTCTTCTTCAGGCGAAAAAATAAATCACATTTAACATGTGGGACAGTACGAACAAAGAACGAAAAAAGAAGAAAGAAAAATGACTTATCCGTTTTCTTCCATGTGGTCGGTGGGCGGAAATGACATGGGGCCAGGGGGGATTATGGGAGAGGAAACGGAGGGGGGGGGGGGGGGGGGTTGCGTCGGGGGAGGTGTGTGTGTGTGATATGATAGGGTTGTGTGTTAGTTTATTGGGATGGTGTGGTATCTTTGTGATGGTAGCGTAGTGGTGGGTGATAGTAATGGTAAGGGGAAAGAAGGGGGGGGGGGGGGGGGGGGGGGAGAGAAACTGAGGGGGAGGAAAAAAAAAAAGAAGAGAAAAAAAGGAATTTAAGGGAAGGATAAAACAAAATTAAGATTAATAGATGGAGGGTTGCTGTAACTACTGTATGAAGTGAGTGAAGGGGATGTGGTGGTGGTGTATGTATGTGTGTGTGTATGTGTGTGTGTTGGTAGGGGATATTGCCAAGTGATGTGGAAGTGGTGGGTATGTGTGTTTGGTTATTGTTGGATGTTGATGCCTTGGGGGTGTAGTGTGCCCAGTTTGGCAATGAGATGGGATTCTTGAGTTGTGCGTTCAAAGCTGTCACTCTGTGACTGGCAGTCACAGAGTGACAACTTTGAACGCACAACTCAAGAATCCCATCTCATTGCCAAACTGGGCACACTACACCCCCAAGGCATCAACATCCAACAATAACCAAACACACATACCCACCACTTCCACATCAGTTGGCAATATCCCCTACCAACGCACACACATACACACACACATACATACACCACCACCACATCCCCTTCACTCACTTCATACAGTAGTTACAGCAACCCTCCATCTATTTAATCTTAATTTTGTTTTTATCCTTCCCTTAAATTCCTTTTTTTTTTTCCCTCCCCCTCAGTTTCTCTCTCTCCCCCCCCCCCTTTTTTCCCCCTTACCATTACTATCAATCCACCACTACCACTACCATCACAAAGATACCACACCATCCCAATAAACTAGACACACAACCCTATCATATCACACACACACACCTCCCCCGACGCAACCCCCCCCCCCCCCCCCTCCGTTTCCTCTCCCATAATCCCCTGGCCCCATGTCATTTCCGCCCACCGACCACATGGAAGAAACGGATAAGTCATTTTTCTTTCTTCTTTTTTCGTTCTTTGTTCGTACTGTCCCACATGTTAAATGTGATTTATTTTTTCGCCTGAAGAAGACCCAAGTGGTTGAAATGCATCGTGTCTTGTCATGTGCTTTGTTTGTCAATGTCATTGGCGGTAAGTTCTAAACAAACTCTATTCCTAATTTAGCTTCGTTCGCCGCCACCAGTCACTCCATTTTGAAATCCGTGTAGTAGTTATTGCGTGATCTACCTGAGAGACAAAGATATAAACAAACACATACACGGACTCGGGTGAAAACAGACACTCCTCGCATTTTCAGTGCGATTGTGTTTTAAGACCAGGCTTCATCCACAGTGGAGCCGAATCATATTTGACACAAGAGAGAGAGAGAGAGAGAGAGAGAGAGAGAGAGAGAGAGAGGAGAGGAGAGAGAGAGAGAGAGAGAGAGGACCTTCTGTGTTTTTAGAAGGCGTAGTAGAACCCAATTTTTGTTTGTCGGTTTTTTGTTTGTTTGTTTGTTTGTTTGTTTGTTTTTATAATTTTTTTTTGGTATTGAGAGATGTTATAAAATGTTGCTTTTAGTTCCAATTAGCAGGCAAATATTGCATTACTGGTGTCTTTTAGGTTTGGTAATATATTGCTCTTAGCTCGAATTAGCGGGCAATTTAGTGTTTTTGTGGAGGGGAGAGAGAGAGAGAGAGAGAGAGAGAGAGAGAGAGAGAGAGGAGAGAGAGAGAGAGAGAGAGAGAGAGAGAGACGGCAGGGCAGGGCGAGGCAGGCGTGTCATTATTATCATTCCAGAAGTCATCACCCGGGCTGTCAATATGCAGCCCATCTGAACCTCCGGTTCTCTCTATCTCCAGCTGAAAATGAGCCAGCATCGTCCGCTTGGAGCTGCTATCCGTCATCACACGCGAACATGTGCCCCGCTCCCTGCATGCCCCCCCCCCCCCCCCCCCCCCCCCCCCCCCCCCCCCACCCCCCCCCCCACCCCACCCCTACCCTTCCACATCCCTACCTTCCCCACCTTCCTCCGGACTCTTCCCGTCCTAAAACACACACACACACACACACACACACACACACACACACACACACACACACACACACACACACACACACACACACACACACACACACACTATACAACAAGCTAACAGGAACACAACATCTCCCTACTCTAGATATATTGATATATTACTTACTCCTCCTCCAGAAATGGAGTAAGCTCCAAAGGTACTCGGCTAAGTCAGTGGTAGAAACACATCGAGTTCGTCCTAAGGTGTTGTGGGTTCAAATCCTGTTTGTGCAAACAAACAAAATTGAAGAAACAAAAGTTGACTGCAGGATTCGTGGTAAAGTGAAAAGATAATAAAGTTTATAAAAACCTTTAGGTGGTAGTTGAATCCGTTGGAGAGGAAACTGACGTTTCAAGAACATCTCATTTACTTATTAAGTTGGACCAGAATAAAGTCACAGTGACTTTATTTTGGTCCAACTTAATAAGTAAATGAGATGTTCTCACCCAATTCTCACATGGGCTTTCCTGTCTACACTGTCCTCTTCTCTTCACTTTGACAACGGGCCTATGGCTTGAAACGTCAGTTTCCACTCCAACGGATTCAACTACCACCAAAAGGTTTTTTTATAAACTTTATTATTTTTTCAAACAAAATTGAAAAACAAAGAAAAAAAAAGGAAATCAAGAAAGAAAGAAACAAAAAAGAAAGACAGAAGGAAAGAAAGAAAGAAAAAAAAGAAGGGAAAAAGGGGGTGGGGGTGGGGGATGGGAGTGTGGGTGGGGGTGGTGGAAGTATAGCCGGTCTTCATGTTGATATCGCTTTGGTTGATGCCCATACAATAATGTCACATGGATGCTCCCTTCCCAACCTCCTCCCCTCCCCCTCCGCTTTTCACCCCTCTCCCCCTTCCCCTCTCTCCCTACTAAGTCCCTGTCACACTGGGCAGGTCTCTCGCACAAGCGGAAGAAAAGACTGTCCTTGCGTTCGTTCTTTCGCTCGCCTCACCAATTTGTGGTCACATCAAGCGAGTACGCAGGTGGGTGGTAAGAAGATCGACGTGACTCGGACGCAGATATCAATGTCACTTTAAAGGTTCACTGACATGTTGCTTAGTCAATGTAGTTTGATGCGTCTTGGCACAGTGACAACAGTAAAGAACACTCAGTTACAAGTAGCATCATGTTTCATTCACACAGACTGTGGAACCGTAGACGAATTCTTGATCTTGCCCACAACTGTGTTTGAAGATAACCCCAAAGCCCAAAGACAAATCGTACCCAGACAAGATGGTGGGGTGTAGCACAGCTCACGTGACCTTCAACTTTGCCCTGAGTGGACGATCGCCTGTACTGTGCCAGTGTCTTACCTGAACAGTTAAATAGATTTCAGCCCCCCTCCTCCTTCTCTCTCCCCCCCCCCCACCCCCATCACCACTACCGCCTTTTGACTGATCGAGCGCTCACTGTTACAAAAGCTCGCTTCTTGGTAGTCCACGCTTATCGAATGTCAGCAACAACTACAGCAGCAGCAGCAGCAGCAACAACAACAAAAACAAATCAAGCACAAGAGCGAGTGGTTGAGCGAGAGAATCGCCCAGTATGACATAGGCTTTAGAGGTTCACCATTTGTAGGGCACGGTAGTTTAGAAGGCCGACCCCACCGCTCTCTTTCCGCCAACTTAACCTTCCCGAAACTGACTTAGTTCCCATTGGACTGCTGGATGGGCAGAAAGGAGTTTCAAGCCATAAAAATCTGACCGACCCTGAGAGAATTTCGAGCTCTTGACTATTATCACTATTATCATCAAAGTAGCTGAAAGCTCTATCCATTCGACTGCTGGTATGTCCTGTTAGTAAGTGTGGCGGACGTTAAATCTAGCGTCCAGCAGCTCCAAAAGTCAGTTATTTTCCGTTTACTCCAAAGTATATGAACCTGATAACAGCGATGAACAAACCAGGATGTCTCTTTTGTTCAAGCAAAAAAGGAAAAAAAGAGGAAAGAACGCACACACACACACACACACACACACACACACACACACACACACACACACACACACATATATATATATATATATTATATATATATATATATATATATATATATATATATATATATATATATATATATATATATATATATATATATATACACGCACGCACGCACGCACGCACGCACGCACGCACACACACCACACACACACACACACACACACACACACAAGCTTCCACGAAGAGTCTGGCAACTCCTGTAGCTCACAGAACATTAGGCCTAGAATAAATAAATAAATAAACAAACAAATAAACCAACCAACCAACCAACCAAGCAGCCCGCACGGGGGCCAGGAGCAGTCTAGTTGAGGCCATAACCTGCCCTACGCTAATCGACATTTGTCGAATCGCAAACAACATTAACTGGAGAAATCTTGTCTCTTAGAGATGATGAATGCCCTGGCAAAGTTGTCTGTCGCAGCAGGTAGCGCCCCTATTAGTGGTGTCTGGGAGAGAGAGAGAGAGAGAGAGAGAGAGAGAGAGAGAGAGAGAGAGAAAGAGAGAGAGAAGGAGGAGGAGGTTCACAGAAGAAGAAAAAAAAATACGGGGGTGGGGGGTGGGGTCGACGAGTAGGAGGAAGGCGGAGAGGGAGGGGAGGGGGGGGGGGGGGCAGAAATTTATAGTTGCTACTTATCTCCCCTTACCGTCTGCTGGAGGGAGTTGGCACCGGGGTTTATCAGGCACCCCGGAGAGCTGCCACGAACGAGCAGGACGATGTTGTGGATAAGAGAAAATAGGCAGCCGTGTTGGCTTTTCTTTTTCTCTTTTTTTCTTTTCGTCTTCTTTTTTTGCTTCTTTCTTCTTCTTAAGTCGTCGTCGTCGTCGGCGTCGTTGTCCCTCTCTCTCTCTCTCTCTCTCTCTCTCTCTCTCTCTCTCTCTCTCTCTCTCTCTCTCTCTCTCTCTCTCTTTTGTGTGTCCCCCCCCCCGCTCCTCACTGCATTTCTCTCTCTCTCTCTCTCTCTCTCTCTCTCTCTCTCTCTCTCTCTCTCTCTCTCTCTCTCTCTCACTCCACCTCTGTCTGTTTGTCTGTCTGCCTCTCTCTCTCTCTCTCCTTCTCTCTCTACCCGCTCACTGTCTCTCTCTCTCTCTCTCTCCTCTCACCGCCCCCCCTCCTCTCTCCCCTCATCGCTTTTCTCTCTCTCTCTCTCTCTCTCTCTCTCTCTCTCTCTCTCTCTCTCTCTCTCTCTCTCTCTCTCTCTCTTTCTATATCCTCCGTTTCTTCAATGTTATCGTTGTATTCTTCGTCCTAGCCAGGTTCTTCCTCTCGGTGACATCCCATTTGGTCTACTCCCATTTCGTCTACTCCCATTTCGTCTACTACTCCCATTTCGTCTATTTCCATACTGACCATACTGCAAGGCTCCCCCCTGGCGTAACCAGTGTCCCAGTCTACTCCAAAGCAGAATCGATGGTCTTTAGATTAGAGTAGGGCGAAGCCCGAGAGAGGACGAAGGACGAATGAACGAAGGCCGTTAGGCCAAGTCGTGCTCACACACTGAGTAGGCGAAATGGGAGTAGACCAAATGGGAAGTAACCTTCCTCTCTCCCCCTTCCCCCACCTTCCTCTTTTTCTACTATGCCATCTTTTTCCTCCTCCTCCTCCTCCTCCTCCTCCTCCTCCCCTATCCCATCTTCGTCTTCTTCTTTTTTTTTCTTTCTTTCTTTCTTTCTTTTTTCTGTTTTTCGTCTGTTTCTAATCCTCCTCTTCCTCTTCCTCCTCCTTCTATTTCCTTCTCTTCATTCCGTTTCTTCGCGTCTCCTTTTTTTTTTTTCTTTCTGTTTGTCTTTGTCGATGTTCTTGTTGATCTTCTTGTTCTTGTTCTGTCTCATCTTGTTGATGTTTCTGCCTCCTCCTGTTCCCTCTCCTCTCTTTCTTCTTTTTCCTCTTTCTTCTCTTTCGTTTCTCCTCCTTCTTCGTCTTCTCAGCCTTCCGTCCTCCATTCTGATTTTTGTCAGTATAAGCAAGCACACCGTAGACTCAGTAATGCAGATATACATGTAAATATCTCCTGGTCTCACAAGTACTGAGTCAGATTTAAATCAAAAGAAAAGGAAAAGGTATTGTACCGCGGAACAATTAAACGAACTGAAATCAGAGAGAGAGAGAGAGAGAGAGGAGAGAGAGAGAGAGAGAGAGAGAGAGAGAGAGAGAGGAGAGAGAGGGGGTGGGTGGGTGGGTGGGGGAGAGAGAGAGAGAGAGAGAGAGAGAGAGAGAGAGAGAGAGAGAGAGGAGAGAGAGAGAGAGAGAGAGAGAGAGAGAGAGAATAGTTCCTTGAAAAATTGCTGTAACACCACTTATTTCGACTTTCTGGGGGAGGGGGAGGTTGAGGTGGATGTGAGGATGGGTTCTAATCTTGTTTTAGTTATTGTGTTTACTGCGCGAGCGCACACATATGCACATGCAGAGGGAGGAGAGAGTGAGAGAGAGGAGAGAGAGAGAGAGAGAGAGAGGAGAGAGAGAGAGAGAGAGAGAGAGAGAGAGAAGAGAGAGGGAGAGAGAGAGAGAGAGGGAGAGAGAGAGAGAGAGAGAGAGAGAGAGGAGAGAGGAGAGGAGAGAGAGAGAGAGGAGGTGGAGGCGGACTGATTGATGACCGTGTGTGTTTGAGAAGGGGGGTGGAGAGTGTATGTTAAAGTAAAGAGAAGACTGATCTTACTTTTCGAACATGACGCAGAAGGTACACGTCTCGGGGGGAAACGGTACATGCGGGTATTCTGTTGTACTCTTCTTTCATCTGCCCAGCGGAAATCCCAGACATCAGAGGGTCGGTTCACTAGGTGACATCCCATTTGGTCTACTCCCATTTCGTCTACTCCCATTTCGTCTACTACTCCCATTTCGTCTATTTCCATACTCCCACCATACTGCAAGGCTCCCCCCTGGCGTAACCAGTGTCCCAGTCTACTCCAAAGCAGAATCGATGGTCTTTAGATTAGAGTAGGGCGAAGCCCGAGAGAGGACGAAGGACGAATGAACGAAGGCCGTTAGGCCAAGACGTGCTCACACATTTCTGAGTAGGCGAAATGGGAGTAGACCAAATGGGAAGTAACCGGTTCACTATGTCAACCTCGGGTGTATGTCGATGGAGGAAGGACTAGCGCACAGCCCAAACACACTCACAGCTTGCTTACAATCTCATTCATATATCATGCATTCGTCACATCAAACCACTAGTAAAGTCTATAACTTTACTACACTGATCATAGAACGAAACATCAATGCATATGGAATCAAACAAAATAAAACATCCTCTCTTTCCTGAACTTCACAAAATCATTTATCTAAAAACATCATTAACTAACCCGGGTATTAAATAGATTTCTACTTTACCTGGCCAGGTGATTCTTAACTATTCACGAATCACTGTCTTTTTCTTTTCCTTTTTTTTTCTTTTCACTGTCACTTTCACAACACGACACAACTGCTGGCATTGGTATTGGTCTGCTGGCACTGGCGTTGGTCTGTGGTTCTGCTTGATGAAGTGACGCTGCCAGGTATGAGGTCGAACCCCGGTTAAGATAGAACAGTGACTATCAACATCGATCTGTTCTCCTTTCTTCCTTCCTGCATTAACGCATGCACTCTCTCTCTCTCTTCTAGTCTGCCCTATCAAATGGACATGGTTGCTTTTCTTTTCTTTTTCTTTTCTTTCTTTTCCTCTTCATTAGTTAGCAACTCTCTCTGTCCACATCTCTCTTTAGTCCTTCTCCTGCAGACTATCTCCTGCTAATCTCTCAACTTGGTTCTCTTCTCTCCTCCCTTCATCTCTCTGCTTTTCGCTCGAGCAGAGCTACACCCAGAACCTCCCTCTCTCTGTCTCTCTGTTCGTTCCCATCTCCCTGCCTTCCTGTAGGCGAGAGCCTACTCCCCGAACTTCTTCCTCTCTCTCTCTGTCTGTTCGTTTTTTTTGTTTTCCCTCTCTCTCACTCACGCATTACTTTATGCCCTCACTCCGTGTTTCCCAAAGGGGCCCGTACCATTGGTCAGTATTTTTACCCTGATACCCCAAGTTATCTCCCTCTAATTCCATTGGATATTCAAATCATGACAGTCACGCCTACACGCCTTACTCTCTGTGGTGGTCAATTGGTCATTTAATTGATTAGCTTGATTTCACCCCCACCACATACTACCTTCCCCCCCTTCCTACTTAACTGGCGCCGTGTGGCTTAACGTGTGGGCACTGGTCAGTGTAAATTGGCTAGATGAGTCTGGGTAGGCGCTGAGACGTCTGACCAGACCTATCGAGACCTGTCGGTCCAGCCACTCAGACTGTCTGCTGTCTCCTCGCTGTGCTAAATTGGCTGGATGCGACGCTTGAAGGCGTCGGGATGTCTGAGTCGGGCTTAAGCCGATTCGAACCGGCTGGCAACTAACCACGACTTTGCTTGTGTTTATTTTTGACCGTGACAATTTCCCCCTTGCAAAAGACTATGCACCGCATTGTCTCAAAACAACGGTACAAAAAAAAAGACAACAACCGAATTGCTGACACACAGCTACACGTGCAAAGTTTGAAAAATACTTTACAACAAACGGTTTATAAATTATAGGATATATCATTAGTGAATACCGCCCCAATGAGTTATCATTGATGTGCGCTCTTGCGTTATTTCGACCCATTTTATAACGACCTCTGTGCGCACTTATGCATTCCCCTACCTGCGGATTTGCCACATCTTCTTTTCACAATTCTTATGAAAAGCACAATATAATATGATCACGATCCATGACACTTCATGAGGAATCTCCATCCTCACTTATTGCAATAATGCATTACTACACAAGCGGCTGTATGCTCCAAGCATAACTACATTTACATGAACAAATCTCACACAAAAATATGAACCATAGCCAACTGGGAATGAACCCATATCCAATCAACATAACTGTACTCAACCATATTATCAACAAAGCACACCGGATATGACTGGCTTCCTCTGAGTTGCAGCTTGCTAGACTACACGGCTTAAATAGTCAGCCCGACATTCTGTCGACCGGGAATGTACCGCACTCGGTACCTGTAGGGCTGCAGTGCATTGCCCAACGCAGCACTCTGCTGTTTTTCAACCGCGCCTCCTGCAGGAATTTGAGTGGTTGATGATCCGTCTCTATCACGAACTCTTTCCCATACAAGTATTTGTGGAATTTCTGCACGGCCCACACGACGGCTAAACACTCCTTCTCTACAGTTGCGTACCCTTCTTCACACTTTGTCAACTTCCTGCTCGCATACCTCACAGGAAACTCGACCTCTTCATGCTCCTGCAACAATACTGCACCTATCCCACCACCTGATGCATCTGTACGCAACAGAAATGGTTTAGACATATCAGGTAGCTTCAAGATGGATGGGAACCTAATCTTTCCAACACCGTCTGCAGTGCTTGCTCTGCAGCGTCTGACCACTCGACCACTGCCGGTTTCCCTGCCTTGACCAAATCACTGAGAGGACTCGTGATTGCTGCGAAATTTGGAACAAACTCCCTATAGAACCCAATAAAACCTAGCAGACTCCTGACTTCTGTTTTGGTCTTTGGTCTCCCTGAATTCATCATCTTCTCCACCTTTCCCCTTTCTGGCTGCTTTGTGTCGCCTCCGACAACAAACCTAGGAACTCCTACTGTCTAGCCCTTCATACAGTGACACATCCCTGTATGACTCTTCTGGAAACTTAGGCAACAAAATCCCCCCTTCTTCTGCTGGTCTCTTTCACCTCATCAATGATTGCTGCTGCGCCTATGTGCTGAGTCTCACGCTGAATATATTTGCGGATAAAATTCGCATGGAAAAGTTTTAGTTTCCCATTCACATCAATTCGGTAATCCCGACCGACCTTTTCAGTGATGGTGAATGGTCCTTTCCAATGCATCAGCAGCTTGTTGTGACCCGTGGGAAGCAGTACCAGGACTTGATCTCCCGCCTTGAGGGATTGCTTCCTCACCTTCCTGTCATATTGCTTCTTCTGAACGACCCTAGCCTCCTGCAAACCTTCCCTTGCAACCTTACATGTCTCATACCTGTGCCCACCTTTGGAACAGGGCGAGATAGGGCCAATCAAATCAACAGCCACTCTCCTGAACGGTGTGTCAATTAAAGGGGGATGTTTAAGAGGCGCCTTCCTCTTCACCCCTCTTGTGGCTGACCTTTGACACACGTCACATGACATACAGAAACGCTTGATGTCTGCCATTGCTCCTGGCCAATGAAAGTCATCAAAGATTCGGTCAGCCGTTTTGCTGGTGCCGAGATGACCCGCCATGAGCGACTCGTGACCCACTGACATGACAGTGTCACGATAACCTGCTGGTACCTCTAACTGAGTGGTCACCTTACCTGTCTTCCCCTTGGTGAACACTCGGTACAACAGCCCGCCTTTCACAAGAAATTCTGTCTCACCTCCTCTAACCTCCTGTTTTCTCACCACCTCTTGCCAACTCCCAAGACTTCACGAGCGAAGGGTCTGTTCCTGCGCTGCCCTAAACTCATCAGGCGACACATCTATGCCTGACTTCCTTGCCGGAACGACTAACGGTTTATCAACCTTCCCTCCTTCTTGCTCCGTGTTTGAACTGCTGCCCCTGTAGCAGTCAACAACTCAGGATCCCCTGGATCCCTTGCACCTGGAATATTTCCAATGATCAAATCATGAAGGGGTTTCTCCATCACCAGCGCAGACAACTCGCCTGAGAAGTAAGGGGTACGTACTTCTATCTTAGCAACTGGGAACTCCCTCACAGTGCCATCGATTAGAGTACAGGTCTGGATTTGCCCTGTCAAATCCCCTTTCTCGACCAGCGTTGTTCGTACTACCCCGCATGAACAACCAGTGTCTAGTAACACTTTCACCCTCTGCTGGCCAATCACACCCTTCTTCCACTGGTAACGAACCACTCAGCCTAGTGCCCTCCATCCCTGACACTGACTGCTGTCCAGTGCTAGCCATAGGCTGCACTCCACCTTCTTTCTGTTTCCTGCGGTTCCCTCTTCAGACTGAATCCCTTTTGGTTCCACTGCAGGTCGTTTCCCTTGACGACCCTTATCGACTTCTTGCAAGGCTGCTGCCTTCTGGAACCTCATGCGACAATCCCTCGCCACATGTCCCTTCTTGTGACAAATGAAACACCTAATGTCCCTTTGCCCTTCCTTCTGCCCCACCACTGGGTTTGCAGACTTTGCAGAAAACTCCCCTGGTCTCCTTGCACTCTTCTCACCTGTGCCTGGCACCTGTTTCTCCTGCACCTTAGTGCCCAAACGTGCCTCTCTATACACCTCTGCGAACTTCAACAACTCTCCTGCTGTCTCTGGCTGTCTTTCTTTCAAATGTATGGTTAACTCAGGGCCGCAACCTGACAAAATCGTTTCTTTCATAACTAGCTCTTTCAATTCAGCGAACTCCTTTTTCGTACCACTCAGCTCTAACCACTTCTCAAAATAGTGATCTAGACGTGCACCAAACTGAGTGTACGTTTCCCCTGCTTTAATTTAGCTGAACGAAATTTCTTTCTGAATCCCTCCTCAGTGGGTCCAATCCTTCATCAACATTCCTTCACAGCGCAGAAATCATACGTGTTTCTGCTGGTAACGCAGTGGAAAATCTGAAATGCCTTACCCGTCAGTAACGCTGAACAAAATGACTGGCCCACTTCTGGAGGCCAACCCTCTGACTGGTCGCAAACGTTTTCGAAACGACTGATGTATGCATCGATCGAATCGGTTTCCTTCAAGAGAATTTGCAACTTGGGTCGGGAGCGTAACTGCCGCACAGAGTCACTGTAAACTGAACTCCCATCCCGTGGTCTCCCCCTTTGTACCTCACTTTTCTCTAACTCTAATTGAACCTTTAATCTTACCGTTCCAGCTCTCCTTTAGTCTATTCTGTTTTCCAGCGCTTCCTTAGTCCTTTCTGTTTCCTGCGCTTCCCTTATTCCTTTCTGTTTCCTGCTTCAATCTTTCTGTTTCCTTCCTTGCGTTCCCTTATTCTTTCTGTTCCCTGCTTCATTCTTTTCTGTTTCCTTCGCATTCCCTTATTCTTTCTGTTCCCTTGTGCCTTCATTCTTTCTGTTATCCCTGCTCTTCTAATGCGATACGGCGGCTTTCCGCGCTTTCATCCCTTTCCATCTTTTGGCTGGTTTTCCAACGCACGCTGCACTACTACTCTCGAATAGCCTAAATCACGACGACACCTCACAAGTTGTTCAATAATGGTGTTCTTTTCTTCCGCC
>CM031598.1:57712975-57720475 GCA_018398815.1 Conus ventricosus | reverse complement strand
TCAGGAGACTGCTTGAGAATACAGCTAGTTGGATTCCTGCTTGAGAATACAGCTAGTTGGATTCCTGCGTGAGAATACAGCTAGTTGGATTCCTGCTTGAGAATACAGCTAGCTGGATTCCTGCTTGAGAATACAGCTAGTTGGATTACTGCTTGAGAATACAGCTAGTTGGATTCCTGCTCGAGAATACAGCTAGTTGGATTCCTGCTTGAGAATACAGCTAGTTGGATTCCTGCTTGAGAATACAGCTAGTTGGATTCCTGCTTGAGAATACAGCTAGTTGGATTCCTGCTTGAGAATACAGCTAGTTGGATTCCTGCTTGAGAATACAGCTAGTTGGATTCCTGCTTGAGAATACAGCTAGTTGGATTCCTGCTTGAGAATACAGCTAGTTGGATTCCTGCTTGAGAATACAGCTAGTTGGATTCCTGCTTGAGAATACAGCTAGTTGGATTCCTGCTTGAGAGTACAGCTAGTTGGATTCCTGCTTGAGAATACAGCTAGTTGGATTCCTGCTTGAGAATACAGCTAGTTGGATTCCTGCTTGAGAATACAGCTAGTTGGATTCCTGCTTGAGAATACAGCTAGTTGGATTCCTGCTTGAGAATACAGCTAGTTGGATTCCTGCTTGAGAAACAGCTAGTTGGATTCCTGCTCTTCCTTCTTAACAACTGTACTTCCACCACTAGGATCTCCTATGGACTGTTTGGGTAAATGACTGTGTTAAATGGAGGTGTTAGAGAACATGAGATTCTATATGGTTAATCTCACATTCTACTCTCTACCATCATTCGCGCCATACTCTTACTGAGTGCTGGAATATACACAACATCACTCACAAGCATTTTATGGCAGATTCTTGTGAAGATCTTGTTCCGAGATGTTCCATCTGTTATGATTTCCTTTCCCATCGAGAGCTTTTTTCCCCAGTTGATTTAAGAACCGAGTCAATCAAGTGTTCGCGGTTGATCTGTTGGCCTCTGAAATTTATTTGGTTTCGATTTTTAATCCTCAAAGAAAAGCGTCAACAACAAAATTTGCTTTTTGGTCTTGTAAAGGAGGTCAGAGTACTGCGTAATGGCTTCCGCACCCCCTTACCTACTGTTCAGCAACATTTTGAGCGTGTGTTCTTCATTTGGGTGAACGAGAAAACACTCCACTCCCCCCTCCCCCTCCTTATTCCCCAACTAGGCCATCCTGTAACATCCACCAACCCATAAACAACTCCATCGACAACCTCCATCCACCCTAACATATTATCCCCGTTTCCCCACCCGCCTACCCATATTAAGCCCCCATCCGGATACTCATGCTGTGAACCCCACACATACATAAACCTGTACCCCTATCCACCCACCATGTAACACACCCTACTACCCGAATTGCCCATCCTCTCCCACCATGTAACACACCCTACTACCCGAATTGCCCATCCTCTCCCACCATGTAACACACCCTACTACCCGAATTGCCCATCCTCTCCCACCATGTAACACACCCTACTACCCGAATTGCCCATCCTCTCCCACCATGTAACACACCCTACTACCCGAATTGCCCATCCTCTCCCACCATGTAACACACCCTACTACCCGAATTGCCCATCCTCTCCCACCATGTAACACACCCTACTACCCGAATTGCCCATCCTCTCCCACCTGCCTACTCCAAAATTATAAACCCCTGCTCCCATCCATCCATCCACCCTATAACCCCCACCCCCACCCCCAGCCATATAAACCCAAACCTCATGCATCCATCGTATAACACACAATCATCCACCAAATACCCCCATCCCCACCCATACAACCTTCCCCATCCCATTCACCCATATCAACCCCAAGTTTACCCATGTAAACCTCCATCCCCGTCTCACCCACCTTGCACTCAACAAGTTTTGCACAGGTGATTATACCTCTACAAACGGGAATAAGTTCGGCCCCATTAACCCTCCTCCACCCCCCCTACCTTCCCCCACCTCCCCCGCCTGTTACCCACAGGCTCCTCTGCATATCCCCCCAAAGAAATATACCTACCCTGAGGGACACACACACACACACACACACACACACACACACACACACACACACACACACACACACACACAAGATTAAAAGAAGACAAAGTCTGTCCTATTGCAGATAGAGTTATCTTTTCTTAGCTTATGGGTAAAACAAATGCATATATAGACTCAGATATTTTATTTGAAAAGCACGCCAGGATAACTATAGGGTTATGGACTGTCTGCATTACAGGTACACCGTTTCACACCCACGTTCTGGCATCCCCCCCCCCCCCCCCCCCCCCCTCTTTCTCTCGATTGAACTGTTAAGTTGGCTGACAGGGCAAAATTGCATTGGGCGTGCCCATCAGCGGCGTCTGTCCCATGAAAACGGCGAGGTCACTCTCGCTGACCGCAAACTCTAACACAGATTACCTCCCTTATAGATTTACGAACATCGTCTCTTAGACATTCTCCTCACTCGCCCTCAATACGTCAAGGACAAAGTTATCCACTCAAGATTAATTTTGGCTATAGCCAACTCTTAACCTGAGAGAAAAAAAAATCACAATCCTTATGACACGCGCAGTCTCCCATACTTGTCCACCTTAACACATTTCTGATGAAGTAATTCCACGTTTCTGTTTTTTTCTTCTTTTTTTTTTCTTTTTCTTTCGTTTTTTCTTGTTTAATTCCATTTCATTTTTACAGCAAGTGGCCTGCTTCCCCAGCATGTCAAGTCCTGACTAATTATCATGAACAAGCCCGAGAGGAATCATGGCCTCCTTCCATTCCCAGCGGCTGGACCAGAGGCAGTAATCATTTAAAACTTCTGCTCCGCTCAGAATCTCTTTCGCTTGAACAGCTTCAGGAAACCTTTAAACCATTACTCCAGGGAGAGGCGAGGGTGGAGGGGGAGGGGAAAACGGGAGAGGGGGGGGGGGGGGTTAGAATGGGGGAAGGGGAGGGGGTGGTGCTCTTTGTGACATGTTAGGAGAAAATGTCCCACAATCTCAGTTTTTTGTTGTTTTTTTTTTTTTAAATTCTTCTTTTATTCCCTCTTTGACTTTTGGTCCCTGAGGTTCTGTTTCGTACCCCTCACATCCCTTTCCCCCAAAGAATTATGTTTTCGACATGCATGCTGGTTAATCGTGATGCGGAGTGGGCAGGCGTAAAGCGGTGTCGTGTGCCTTGTCACTGAAGTGACGTCATTCTTTCTGCCGTCATTGCCTCTCAAGGTCAGTGTTGGTGCATGTTGTCCTGTTTTTTTTCTTTTTCTTTTTTTTAAAATTTCCCTCTGTTGGTTGGTTAGATTTTTTTTTTTTTCTTTTTTTTTGGGGTGGGCGGGATTGGTAAAAACAAAAACAAAAACAAAAACAAACAAACAAAAAATTTCAACACATGGGGAGGATTTGGAAAGAGATTCCACTGAATAAAGTACCACTCAGTGATCAAGCTTTGCCCACAACTTCGACAAGTACGAGAAAATTGTAAAGATCACCAAAGGGACAAAACCGCCAATTTCCTGTGCTGGTTGAGAGAGAGACAAAACCGCCAATTTCCTGTGCTGGTTGAGAGAGAGAGAGAGAGAGAGAGAGATTGGAAGCTGGGAGCGGGAGAGGGAGAGTTTCAGTCTAGGTTTTATTGTAACCCAGCTGACGCCACTGATCTTGCTTTGTTGTCATTATGTTAACAAACAAACACACAAATGAATAAATAAGTAAATAAACGAATCAATAAATAAAAAGAAGAAAAGTGGCATTCTTTTTATGGAAAACGCATGGACATATAAAGCATGTGCATTTTCTTCTATTTATATAACATGATCAAACAATTAAACTAATGCCGAGTCTGCCAGCCATTCCAGAGTAAAACGTCCGATGGATTTTTGTACCAAACAGAGGACTTTATTATTCTGGGCAAACGGGAGGAACAATATAGCCGTACCCCATTAACCACAAAAGATTCTATTATTGGCCTCCAGCCCTAAAAAAAAACTAAGTAGATAAACATATAAAAGATCATCTTGTTGTGTCAAGGATAATGTGGATTCTAAACGAAAAGAAAATGAATTGGAAACCAAATTGTTTAATGTGTTTGTCTTTTTTCGTCTGTCTTTTTTTAATTTTTTAAAATCATTTATGAAGACAAATGAAGAAATCGGGCTCTGTGATATGTTGAATTCTTTAAACTTTCTTGCCATTTGTAAAAAGAACTGTGGACATTAATCTATTTTTTCCACTAAGGTCATCGAAGTCAATTCCTTAAGCGTCCAGAAATCATTTTAAAAAACATTCGATGCAACAGAATATACATGAAAAGGCCACAGAAGCAATAACAATTATAAATAGATAGATACATACATACAAAACCTCTGATAAGATTACTTATTGTCCTCTACAATAGTTAAATTCGTATTAACTGACTTCTAGTTTGCAGTTTAAGAAACCTAGCATATTAACCTAAAACAAACACTGTCGAAGGGCCACAAAAGTAGAAAGGGATATCGTCCTCGTGATTAAAAAAAATAATCAACAAAAAAAGAAAAAGGAAAAAGAAAAAGAGCACCAAGAATACCACCGAATCATTGGTGATAGAACTCCTCTTGGCAACACAAGTGACCGGATTCCGCAGAGGACTCCCGATCAGGGGACGTAAGTCGAATCCGGACAGGTTGGTCAAATGGTTCTGTTTTCAAACCTGACGATGGTCCGCATATGTTGCTAGTGAAGGATGACGTATTATAATTCTATCGCCCTCTCTTCACTGCCATTTTTTCTCTACCTCCTTCCTCCCCTTACTTTTTTTGGGATTATTAACATTTTCTTTTGTTTGTTTGCTATGTAATTGTTTTCATAACGGAGAAATTGTTGGTCGGTGCTTGTTTTGGCCACAGCCTATTTGTTCTCCCTCCCTCCCTCCCTCTCTCTCTCTCTCTCTCTCTCTCTCTCCTCTCTCTCTCTCTCTCTCGATAGATCGATCGATCGATAGATAGAAAGACAGATAGATAGGTGTAATGCTTTAAGTTTGTTGTTGCTCTCTTGGTGAGTGTGTGAATGTTGTGTGTGTGTGTGTGTGTGTGTGTGTGTGTGTGTGTGTGTGAGAGAGAGAGAGAGAGAGAGAGAGAGAGAGAGAGAGAGAGAGAGAGAGAGAGGGTAGCAACTCTGCATTTCCCACCCTAACCACCATTACACCCATCATCTCACCACCCACCCCTTCCACGCCGCCTTCACAAACGCCTGCACAAAATCCCTAGTCCCCCCCCCCACTCTCCCCGTCAACCAACTGCGCTCCTACCTCAAAAAAAAAAAAGAAAAAGAAAGAAAGAAAGAAAGAAAGAAGAAAAAAAAGAAAGAAAAAAGAGAGAAAAATAATCAAGGAAGAAAGGAAAAAGAAAGAAAGAAAAAAGTTTAAAAGTAAAAGAAAAAAAAGAAAAAAAAACGAGAGAGAGAGAGAGAGAGAGAGAGAGAGAGAGAGAGAGAGAGAGAGAGAGAGAGAGAGAGAGAGTACAGTGTCAGGGTAGCTGGAAGAATGAAAAGAAACAGGAGCGGGCAGCAGAAGAAGGGAATGATAGGAGGGAACGGTGGCCCAGGAACTGAGCATCTCGCACCTCGGGTAGAAAGTGGGCAGAGGAAAAGGAACGGCACCTCAGGCGGAAAGAAAGAAAGACAGGATGAATACAACAGCACGGCAAACCCACCCACCATCCTCCCTGTCCCCTTTCGCTCATCTCCACTCGACCCTCCCACCCCCACATCCCCACCATTTTTTGAGCCTTGATTAGAGAGAGAGAGAGAAGAGAGAGAGAGAGAGAAAGTGGGGGGGGGGGGGGGGGGGGGGGGGGGGGGGGGGGGGGGGGGGCTGAAAGTGTGCCCCCAAGGCTCAGTCTCATACTGCACACGCACACGCGGCCGGGACTGAGAACAGAAGCGAGTTTTTAGAAGAAAGCTGGGGTAGAATGGATGATGTGTGCTTTCTGCTGGCCTGGGCGGGTGGCGGGTGGGCGTTTGTTGTGCACAGTAGTAGGAGTAGGAGTAGAGTAGCATAGTTGTGGTCCCTGTGACAGGGGCGGGGATGGGGGGTGGGGGTGTTGGCGTGTGTGAGTGACGGGTGGGCGCGTCTCAGGACAGGGGTGTTATCAGTAGACCCCACCCCCCCCCCCACTTCACCCTCCCGCCACTTCCTTCCCTGCATCTCCACCCCCACCCCCAGCTCACCCCTCCCCCCCCCCCCCCTAACATCCTCTCCCGGCCCTTCCCACCCCCTTCCCTCCTCCCTTCCCTCACGACTCTTCTGTGATCCCGTCCACCTCTCAGTTCCCAGTTTTCCATCCAGTTTTACCGTGCCCTGTTCCTGGAGCAACCGTCTAGTGTTGCTAGCGGGCGCTTCTTCCCCCCCCCCCCCCCCCCTTTGTAAAATTTTACACACGAGTATTTCCAGCATCCCCACTCCTGTCTTTTCCCTCGGCGCTCCTACCTTCAACCCCACCTCTACTCCAAACGGAGTCTCCTCTTTCTTTATTATTTCTCCTTCCTTTCTTTATCCCTTCTCGCGGCTTCTCGTTACCACTGTCCAAAGTTCAATCCAAACCACCACCACCACCACCACCACCCACAATAACAACAAACAACAACAAACAAGAAGCAAGCAAGGAAACAAGCAACATCTCAAACAAACCAACATGCTCTTGAATAAGGACATAGAAGCTGGGGAGGGTGTGTGTGTGTGTGTGTGTGTGTGTGTGTGTGACAAAAACGATCAGAAACTGAAAAAGCTACGCTCCCCCGCCCTTTCTCCCCTCCCCCTCCCCAGGAAGAATGTTTGTGTGCGTGCGTGCGTGCGTGCGTGCGCGCGGTGTGTGTGTGTGTGTGTGTGTGTGTGTGTGTGTGGTGTGTGTGTGTGTTGTGTGTGTGTGTGTGTGTGTGTGTGTGTGTGTGTGTGTGTGTGTGTTGTGTTGTGTGTGTGTGTGTGTGTGTGTGTGTGTGTGTGGTGTGTGTGTGTGTGTGTGTGTTTGTGTTGTTGTTGTTGTTGTTGTTGTTGTTAATGTTGTTGTTGTTGTTGTCCTCAAGCTGGCAGTTCTTGAAATGTGGCCGTACTCTGGTGTTTTCAGGACACAAAATGGTATCCTGTGGAATTTTGTTGCAGCCTTTTTTGCTTTTTTAAAATTTTAAATAATTAGGGCCTACATTACATTTAGTCTCTCTAGCCCGCTCCAGCTTTAGAATTTAAAGAAAGCAACTAAAACCCCCCAGTTCACACTTGTCAAATTAACTAACAAAAACAAAATCCAACCACGGGAACGTACTGGTATAACTATTCCAAAAAGAGTTCCCCACAAACGAAATAAATACTGTGTATAACAGCACTCGAGCGATCGCCGTTTTGGTATGGGGTGGATGGGGTTGAGGTGGAGTGGGGTGAGGGGAGGTTTGGGGAAGGGTGTCATGTATTGATTGCAACCTCTGACGATTAGTGAGGGAAACGCAATCAAGCAAATA
>CM031598.1:57697975-57707975 GCA_018398815.1 Conus ventricosus | reverse complement strand
ACAGGCAGGGGCGGATCTGAGGGGGGGTTCCAGGGGTTCCGGAACCCCCCCCCCCCTAAAAAAAAACAACCCAACTCTCAGCTTTATAATTTCTTTTTTGAAAAAAGAAAAATACCAAATTCATCTCTCAGAAAAAGAAAAGAAATAAATTTGAACATGTTAACACGTTAACACATCTTATTTTCTGCCCCTGCATCGTGCGGGATGCTGATTCTTTTGAAAGTATGTGGTGGAAAGACGTATCTTTCAACATCGGCAGACTTACTTCCCTTGCGCTCTCTTTGTTTACGAGCGCGAATCGCGAAGAGACAGAAGCTGGTGGACTTGTGTAGAACCCGATGGGTAGAAAGGCATCATGCTTTCGAGACATTCGCTGCCATGTCTCAAGTTGTGTTTGATTGCTTGGGTCAGATAACGCAGGAAGACAACTGGGACGGTGACACTGCCTGCAAAGCGTGGGGTCTGCTCCATGCAATCTCCTATAGTGGATTCCTGATTGCATTTGTTGTGACCCGACGGTGCCTCCAGTACCTCCAGCCTCTGAGTGTGAAACTCCAAAAGCGTGCACGAGACATTGCGGATGCCTATTCGGCAATAACCAATATCACTGCCAGCCTCCAGGAACTGAGAACAAATGTCGATGATGTTTTCAGCGCTTCTTGGTTGCTTGAAGCCACTGAGATGGCCCAGAACTTTGACACCACCATCCAAGTCCCCCGGCTAAATGCTAGGCAGCTCCTGAGGGAAAACCATCCTGCTGATACAGCCATGGATTATTTCCGGACATCAGTTGCTGTGCCATTCTTGGACTATCTGGTCACTCAGATGAACGATCGTTTCAAGAATGCAGAGCTTGCCCAGGACGCACTTCAGCTGATTCCGGAAAACTTGGTTCGCTTACCTGGGCCCTTCCTGGCTGTTCCAGACGGTGTAAAGCACTTGGCGTTACTGTGGGACACAGACCTTCCTGACTCAGAGGGTCTGGCTGCTGAGCTTCACCGATGGAGCACCAAGTGGAGAAATTTTAACCAGCCACAAGACATTCCCTCCACCATTGAGAGCAGCTTTGCCTGTGATAGGGACATGTACCCCAACATCCACATGATGCTGAAACTGATTTGCACTTTGCCAATTACCACAGCTGAATGTGAGAGGACCATTTCTGGGCTGAGGTCGTTGAAAACCTACACGCGCACATCAATGGGAGCAGGCCGTCTGAATGGTCTTGCGCTCATGAGGGTCCATCGTGACATACCCATTGATATTGAAGCAGCTGTGGACTCCTATGCTACAAAGTATAGGTCCTATATGCAGTTGCTGCCAAAGAATTTCCTGTAAACAGTGGAGCAACTATGGATGCCCCTCCTGTCCCTCTCAGTCAACCTATGTAAGTAAGTTTATGTATTTTCGTTGATCACAGTGCCTTTCTGCAAAAAAATGTCCAGACATATTTGTGTACAGATTCATAGTAAATAGACACCAGGAGAGGCCTCCAAAGCACCTCAGAAAGTAAAAATATCTTCAGCTTCTGGGGGGCAAAGCCCCCCAGACCCCCCACCGGGTCTTTGCCCCTGGACCCCACCGGGGCCTGAGCGGCCTCTGGACCCCTGCCCCACTTTGGAACCCCCCCTCTCTAAGTAACTGATCCGCCCCTGACAGGGGTCTGCCTGATACTCCCCCAAGGGGGAGGCAGGGTGGAATGAGGTGGGTGGATTGGAGGGCTGGCCAAGGGGCGTGTGTCTAACTGTGAAGTGAACTGGGGAAGTACCCGGCAGTAGAAGGCGAAGGAAGGTGAAAACAGATTCCAGGATCCAGCTCCAGAGAAAGTGACAGGCTATAACTAAGCTACCCGGGTACCCAGAGAAAAGAGAAAGAGAAAGAAGAACACGGCAGGAGATGTGGGTAGTAGAACTGGTACTTGGAAGGACTTCGGACAGCAAGGGGTAAGAAAGAGGGCGAGAAGTCAAAATACAAAAAAAAAAAAAGTCTTGTCATCCACCCCCTCCCCCTCCCTACCACCCCCCCCCCCCCCACTCCCACCAATGAACTTTCACCCCTCCATCTCCTCCCCTTCTCAAGGGCTTGTGGGCTCAGCAGCAGAGCATCGAGTTTGCAGTCAGAAGCTGCGAGCTTAAATCTTGCTGGCATCTAACATGTCAACAGCCATTATCGTTTGCCCATCATAACATGTTATTACAAGATCGAAAACAAAAAGGTCAATATTGAATTCGTGGGTGTCTGCTGGATTCGTGCTCAGAAGATCTTGCAGTGAAATTAGTGCTCTACCATCGAGCCCCCCACCCCCCACCCCCCTCCCTTTACATCAGAATACAGTCGTCTGGTAGAAACATCAAGGACTGACAAAAATATACATATGGATCATGTATTCTATTTCCTTGTATCATTTACCAAACACTATCTATATCAGTGTAGATCTGAACAAAAATCGCCCAGACGACAGGTATTTCTAAATTAGATAAAAAGAAGAGAACAGATATAAGACTTAGGAGTGTATTGCTCGAAAGACGTTTAGATAGAAAGATTTTCTGTCCAGGTGGCTCCCATATTTGCTGATGTTTGTAGACCCAGACTGAATTATGAATGATTCTGACTTTGTACTTTATATTAGTATCAATATAGTCATAACTCCCTAAAACTGTTATTATGTCCAACACAACCCCAATGGAAATTGCACAGGACCTTTATAAAAACCAACATTAGTAAACTTTCATAATACACTCAACTTGCCTCATATGCTCTCTATCTCTTTCCCTCCCTCCCTCCCTCCCTCTCCCCCTCTCTCTCTCTCTCTCTCTCTCTCTCTCTCTCTCTCTCTCTCTCTCTCTTTCTCTCTTTACCATTCAGCGATTTTCTAAACTTTCGTCTTCAAAATGTAAATCGGTGTTATCATAGTGTCCGATATGCCTGTTTATTTTCATTTCTGCTAATTCTTCTTCTACTTTCATTTCTGCTAATTCTTCTTCCTTTTTCTTCCATTACGTTGTACTGTATGATCTATCTTGAATAAAGATGCTTTCTAAAAAAAAGAAACACCAAAGACAAAAATGTGAAGAATCCAGTCTAAACACACAGTCAGCTGCAGCAGCAATACTTGTCATCAACCGTTTGAAAACACATTTAGTCTGATGGAAAAGATGCAGGGTGCTTTGACATGTTCACTCGGGCAATAAGATGCATATTGCAAAGACAACCACCACGCTAAACTTGTTATTGAGTAAAATACAAAGGTTATGACCACCGTCCTTTCCATTCAAATCATGCGTCTTTTACTGCTCAAATTATGCTTAGAACGGGATAGAACGGGAACTTTAACAACCTTGACATCACAGCTGATAATTTGGGAGACCCCACCCCCCACATCCGCCCTCCTTGCCCCCACCCACACCCCCATCTCATCACCCTCATCCCTAAATCCGCCGCCCATCTCTCTCTCTCTCTCTCTCTCCTCTCTCTCTCTCTCTCTCTCTCTCTCTCTCCTTCAGAACTGAAGACAACATAAAGAGCACTCGTCCGCGTGGAACTCATTCAATTTGATGAACTATCCACCATACACGCCACCATATTAACCACAACTATAATCATTGCTGCTTTGGCTTGGAAAAGGGGGTTGGAGAGGAGAGGTAGTAGAGTGCGTCGTGTGTGGGTATCCTTGTAGAGCTTGGGGTTGGAGCAAAGACTGTACGCCCTACGGAGGGCGAACTATCTTTGGTTGGAGGGATGGGATTGGGGAAGAGGATGGATGGATGGGGAGAGGGGAGGAGGTGGGGGGGGGGGGGGAGGCGGAAGATGGGTAGTTTGGGTTGGGGGAAGGTTTTGATTGATTTTCCCGCTCGATGTCAGATCTACCTGAGATTGCCAGCAGCAGCTTAACTCCGAGAGCAGTCTTTGTGTAATACCAACACCTCGGCTTAACCTGCGCATCATCGCCTGCAAATGAGACTCCCACCACCAGTCCCTCCGTCCCTCCATCCTTCCCTCTCTGTGGCATTAATACGATTTGTTTGTGCTTGGCCTTTTTTTCACCTCCCCCCCCCTCTCTCTCTCCCTCTCACTCTCTTTCTCTCTGTCTCTGTCCCTGTCTCTGTCTCTCTGTCTGCCTCTCTCTGTCTTGTGTGCGCACACTTTCCAGAGAAAGCAGTTCGACACCTTTGCTAAGCAAAGTGGCACGTGCGTGCATACGTTTTCGAATTTCGTGGGGGCAGGAGAGAGGGTAGGGACAGGAGTGGGGATGGGGGATGAAGGAGCATGGGTTTTGGGGAAGAGCAGGAGGTGGGGGTG
Source organism: Conus ventricosus (assembly GCA_018398815.1). Classification (NCBI taxonomy): domain Eukaryota; kingdom Metazoa; phylum Mollusca; class Gastropoda; order Neogastropoda; family Conidae; genus Conus; species Conus ventricosus. Next base: position 57,703,676 of record CM031598.1, on the reverse strand, counting down.
GGGGTGAGGGATGGGAGGTGAGGTGGGAGGTCTCCGATAACTAATGACCTCTGATGCACAAGGCTATTATTCATGCTTTTCCGGGAATGCTCAGCCCCCCCCCCCCCCCCCCACACACACACACACACCCCTCTCATTTCGCTCATTTGTGTTCCTTTCCTTTCGCCTTTCTTCACTCATCTGTGTGTTTTCGTTGTTCTCTCTTTTTTTTTCCTCTCTGAAAGGCGAGAGAAGAGGAGAAATTTCAACTAATGGCAGACGTCTGGTTAAATACCCCACATGGAGGGTAGAGGGAGTTGGGGTGGATTGGAAGGCTGGGCAGGAGCGTTTGTCACGCTGTGAAGGGAAGCAAAGAAGTACCCGGTAGTAGAGGGCAAAGGAAGATGAAAACAGACGCCAGCATGCAACTCTGGAGAAAGTGACAGGCTATAACTAAGCTATCCAGTACCAGGGGGAAAGCGAAAGAAGAGTGCAGCGGAGATACGGTGTAGAACAACCATTTGGGTTGACTTTGGCTAGCAGTGGTGAGAAAAAAGGTGGGAGAGGAAAAAAAAAAGACTCTTGTCATCCACCTATCGTCTCCTTGCCCCACTCCCACCCCTGAACGCTCATCCCTCTACCTCCTCCCTTTCCCAAGGTGGGGAGCTGGATGGCTCAGCGGTAGAGCATCGAGTTTGTACTCAGATGTTGTGAGTTTGAATTTCACTGGCGTCTAACATATTAACAGCCATTTTCACTTACCCAACATGAAAACGAAAATGGCGATTACGAATTCGTGAGTGTCAGTGGGATTTGAACTCAGAACTTCGTGCAGCGAAATCAGTACTCTAGCACTGGGCCCCACCAGGCTCTTATGTCAGAATACAGTCGCCTGATATAAACATCAAGGACTGACAAAAATATACATATGGATCATGTATTTTATTTCATTGTGTTATTTGCTGAACGCTATCTGTATCAGTGTAGAACAGAAAACAAGTCACCCAAACTACATGTATATCCCAATAAACTGAAATACAGATATAATGTCGTCAAACACAGCCCCAATGGAAATTGTAGAGACCCTTAAAAACCGAAATTTGTGAACCCTCATAAAACACTCAGCTTGCCTCATATGCTCTCTCTCTCTCTCTCTCTCTCTCTCTCTCTCTCTCTCTCTCTCTCTCTCTCTCTCTCTCTCTCTTCACTCAGAGATTTTCTGACTTTTTGTCTTCAAAATGTAAATCGGTATTATCATTATGTCCGACATATCTGTCTATTTTCATATCTACCATTTGTTCTTTCTTTATCTTCCATTATCATTATGTCCGATATATCTGTCTATTTTCATATCTACCATTTGTTCTTTCTTTATCTTCCATTACGTTGTACTGTATGAACTATCTGGAATAAAAATGTTTTCTGAGAAAGGCAACACAGCAAGGGTGAAAAATGAAGAACTGAGGTTCTAGTCTAAACACGAAACAAATTCAACAGCAGCGGTAGTACTTATCATCAACCGTTTGAAAGCACACATTTATTCTGATAGAAAAGATACAGGATGCTTTGGCATGCTCACTTGGGCAAAAAGATATATGTCGTAAAGACAACCGCCACCCTAAACCTCTGTTGTTGAGTAAAACACACGCTTTGGACCACCTTCCCTTCCATTTACGTCATAAGAATTTTGCTGCTGAAATAATGCTTACAACGGGAACTTTGACAACCTTCACATCACTGCTGCTGATAATTTGGGAGACCCTAGCCCCACCCATATCCACACGCCATCATCTCGTCACCCTCCACCCTCGTCCCTACCCGCCTCTCTCTCTCTCTCTCTCTCTCTCTCTCTCCCTCAGAACTGAAGACAACATAAAGAGCACTTGTCCACGCGAAACTCATTCAGTTTGATGAACTATCCACCATACACGCCACCACATTAACCACAACTATAATCATGGCTGCTTTAGCATGGAAAAGGGGGTGGAGAGGAGAGAGGAGAGGGTAGCAGAGTGTGTCGTGTGTGGGTATCCTTGGAGCGCAGGGGGGCAGAGGGATGCGGGTGGGAGAAAAAGGTACATGTGGGGGTAGTAAGAAACGGTGGAGGGGAAGGGAGGCTGGGTATTTTGGGTTTGGAGGAAGAAGGCTGTGATTGATATTCCCGATCAGATCTACCTGAGGTTGCAAGTTAGCGGCTTAGCTCTCAGAGAGCAGTCCTTACGTAATACGAACACTCGGCCTAACGTGCACATGATCGCCTGGTAATCAGAGCCCCCTTCCCCTACTTTCTTCGTCCTTCATCCCTATGGCATTAATGCGATTTGTTCATGCTTGGTCTTTTTTCACTCCCCTCTCTCTCTCTCTCTCTCTCTCTTGTGTGTGCGCGCACTTTTCAGAGAGAGCCATTCAACTCATTTGCTATGCAAAATGGCACGTGCGTGCATACATTTCCGAATTTCACGGGGGAAGGAGAGAAGGTAGGAATAGGATTGGTGGGGGATGAAGGAGCGGGACAGGGCTGGGGAAAAAAAAGGGGGGGGGGGAGATGGGAGCTGGGGGAGATGGTGAGGGTGGGGGGGTGGGGGTGGGGGTGGGGGCTCTGATAACTAATGACCTCTGATGCCCACAGGCCATTATTCATGCTTTTCCAGGGAATGCTCAGTTTCTCCTCACTTCCCACTTGCTCATTTGTTGTGTTCCTTTCCTTTCGCCTTTCTTCACTCATGTGTGTGTTTTCGTTGTTCCCTTTTTTCTTTTCTCTGAAAGGCGAGAAGAGGGGAAATTTCAGCTAATGATAGGGTTCTGGCTGATACCCCCCAAGGGGGAGGTTAGAGCGGGGTGGGGTGGGGTGGATTGGAGGGCTGGGAAAGGGGCGTATGTCACTCTGTGAAGTGAACTGAGGAAGTACCCGGCAGCAGAGGGCAAAGGAAGGCGAAAACAGATGCCAGCATCCAGCTCCAGAGAAAGTGACAGCCTATAACTAAGCTACCCAGGTACCCGGGGGAAAAGAGAAAGAAGAGCGCAGTGGAGATGTGGGGTAGAACAGCCATTTGGGATGACTTCAGCTGATGAGGGTGAGAGAAATGGTGAGAATCAGAATAGAAAACAACAACAGTCTTGTCATCCACCCACCTTCCCCTCCCTAACCCCCACCCCCACTCCCACCCCTGAACTTTCACCCCTCCATCTCTTCCCCTTCTCAAGGTGGGAAGCTGGATGGCTCAGTGATAGAGCATCGAGTTTGTAGTCAGACGTTGCGAGTTCGAATCTCGCTGGCACCTAACATCTTAACAGTCATGTTCGTGTGCCCATCATAACATCATGATGACAGATATAAAAGTAAAGAATATATTGCTCGAAAAATCTTGCATATAAAGATTCTCTCTTTAGGTGGCTCCCATATACGCTGATGTTTGCAGACTCACAGGCTAATTCATGCATGCTTCTCACTGTGTACATTGCATTTGTATTGATATAATTATAGCTCCCTATAACTGTTTTTATGTCATCAAACACAGCCCCAATGGAAATTGTACAGACCCTTACAAAACAAAATTCGTGAACTATCATAATACACTCAGCTTGCCTCATATGCTCTCTCTCTCTCTCTCTCTCTCTCTCTCTCTCTCTCTCTCTCTCTTCTCTCTCTCTCTCTCTCTCTCTCTCTCTCTGTTTACCACTCAGAGATTTTCTGACCTTTTGTCTTCAAAATGTAAATTGGTATTATCATTATGTCCTATTTGTCTGTTTATTTTCATTTCTGGCCTAAATGTTCTTTCTTTATCTTCCTCTACGTTGTACTGTATGAACAACCTTGAATAAAAATGCTCCCAGGAAAGAAAGAAACATCAAGGACATAAAACTAATTACTGGGATCCAGTCTAAACACAACACAGTAAATCAGTGACAGCAGCAGTACTTGTCATCAACCGTTTGAAAGCACACATTTTATTCTGATGGAAAAGAGACAGGGTGTTTTGGCATGTTCACGTGTGCAACAAGATGTATGTCGTAAGGACAACCACAATGCTAGATATCTATTATTGAGTAAAATATACAATTCTGACCACCTTCCTTTCCACTTACATCATCCAAATGTTGCCTCTGAATTAACAATTACAACGGGAACTTTGACAACTTTCACATCACAGCTGCTGATAATTTGGGAGATTCCCCTCCCACCTTACCCCACCCCACCCCTATCTCATCACCGCCACCCATAAATCCGCCTCTCTCTCTCTCTCTCTCTCTCTCTCTCTCTCTCTCTCTCTCTCTGTGTGTAACAACTGAAGACAACATAAAGAACACATATCCGCATGGAACTCATTCAGTTGAACTATCCACTGCACACGCCACCACATTAACTACAATTATAATCATTGTTGCTTTGGCGCTGAAAAAGGGGCTGGAGGAAGAGAAGAGAGGAGAGGTAACAGAGTGTGTCGTGTGCGGGTATCCTCGGGTATCCTCGGGTATCCTCAGAGCACAGGGGGACAGGAGGGATGGAGGGCGGAGGAAGAGGGGTAGATGGATGGGGTGATGGTGAAGGAGAAAGGGGGGAGGAGAGATGGAGGCTGGGTATGTTGGGTTTGGGGAAGAAGGTTGTGATTGATTTCCCAGCTCGATGTCAGATCTACCTGTGGTTGCCAGTTAGGGGCTTAGCTCTGAGAGCAGTCCTTGTGTAATGCCAACACCTCGGCCTAACCTGCACATCATCGCCTGTTAATGAGATCTCCCTCCCCCCCCCCTCCCCATCCTTCCCTCCTTCCCTCCCTAGAGCATTAATGCGATTTGTTCGTGCTTGGCCATTTTTTTCACCCCCCCCCCCCTCTCTCTCTCTCTCACCAATGTGCGCATACACTTTCCAGAGAGGGCTATTCGACCAATTTGCTATGTAAAGTGGCATGTGCGTGCATACGTTTTCGAATTTCATGGGGGCAGAGAGAGGGTAGGGATAGGATTGGTGGGGGATGAAGGAGTGGGACAGGGCTGGGAAAGGGGTGGGGGTGAGTTGGGGAAGAGGGTTGGGGGTGCGGGTGGGGTCTCTGATAACTAATGACCTCTGATGCGCTCATGCTTTTCCAGGGAATTCTCTTTCCCACCCACCCCTCCCCATTCGCTAATTTGTGTTCCTTTGCTTTCGCCTTTTTTCACTCGTGTGTGTGTTTTCGTTGTCCTTTTTTTTTCCTGAAGGGCGAGAAGAAGAGGGGAAATTTCAACTAATGACAGGGGTCTGGCTGATATCCCCACAGGGAGAGGGTGGAGTGGGGTGGATTGGAGGGCTAGACAAGGGGCGTGTGTCACACTGTGAAGTGAAGCGGAGAAGTACCCGGCAGTAGAGGGCGAAGGAAGGGAAAACAGATGCCAGGATCCAGCTCCAGAGAAAGTGACAGGCTATAACTAAGCTACCCAGGTACCGGGGAAAAGAGAAAGAAGAGCACGGCGGAGATGCAGGGTAGAACAGCCACTTGGATGACTTCAGGTAGCAGGGTGAGAGAGTCAAGATAAAAACCCCAAAAGTGTAGTCATGCCCCCTCCCTGCCTAATCCCCCTCATTCCCACCCCTGAACCCTCCTCCTCGATCTCCTCTCCCCTTCTCAAAGTTTGGGGGCCTGGGGGGGGGGGGGGGGGGGGGGGGGGTCTTCTTGGCTCAGTGGTAGAGCATCGACTTTGTATTCAAACGTTGTAGTTTGAATCTCAAGGCGTCTAACATATTAGCAGC
>CM031598.1:57680475-57687975 GCA_018398815.1 Conus ventricosus | reverse complement strand
TTCCTTATGCCCTCACGCACAGGAGTAATGCTATTAGGAAAACAAAACACACACACACACACACACACACACACACACACACACACACACACACACACACACACACACACACACACTGACTCGACCATCCACTCGTTCAAATGATGACAATGTATCTTACTGATCTCTTCCACTTGCGATGAATGATAATATTCATTCAGATATCTCTTATAATGCATTATTTTAAATTTCACTATCCTCCATCTGTCTAATTTTCAATGCTTCTGCGATGAATTTCGCAACCGATTTAATTACAAGTTCATCATCTGATGATAACACGACAGCAACATTTTGTCTTTTCGCTATATCTAACTGGAAAAGTGAACAATTTGTCCGCACTTCATTATAAGCAGTACAGTGGAACAGAAAGTGTTCTTCGTCATCAATAATGTGTCTACATGCAGGACAAGGAGATTCTGTGGATGTTTCACATTCAAACCATCTTTTGTTCGCATTAAAACCTAAAGTTCTCAACCTAAATCTTGCGTAATTTATTCTGTGCCATCTATCTGTTATGACATTGAGAAACTTTTCAGAGAGAGAGAGAGAGAGAGAGAGAGAGAGAGAGAGAGAGAGAGAGAGAGAGAGAGAGAGAGAGGAGAGGGGGGCAAACATTGGTGCACCTGTGATGCAGACAGTCGATGATTATTCTGATTGTTACTCTGGCTTGTGCTTCAAATCAAGTATTACTGAAGAAAGCAACTCTGTTTGAAATGGAAAGATATGTGTTATCTTCCCTGTTTTTGTTTTTGTTTTTTTTACTTCCCGGAACAGGTCTGTTTGTTACAATGTTTGAATAAAATGCACACAAATATACATATTTTTTTCTATTCTTGTGGATGACACAGAAAGTGCAAGAATGATACGTTTTAAGTAAAAGGCGAACGCGAAAATGTTTGTAACATTCTGACATCTTTCGCCCAGATCGCGGCATGGGTGCAATTGACCTTGCTTCAATATTCATTTGGTCAATACTCGTAAGTTATTCGCACATCTTTGAGCTACGCGTTTTACATGAAAATATTGTCGTGTGACATACACCTTTGTGCATGTATCCAACAACATTAACCAACCAATGTTGCGCTATGTAGAACGAGGAGAGAGAGAGAGAGAGAGAGAGAGAGAGAGAGAGAGAGAGAGAGAGAGAGAAAAGAAAAGAAAAAGAAAAACGTGCGGAACGCAGCCTCAGTGAATATATGGTAATACGACTTTGATGTTCAAAAAAAAAAAAAAAAAAAAAAAAAAAAAAAAAAAAAAAATATATATATATATATATATATATAATATATATATGGATACAAAAATAATGGTGCATATACTTATCTACAACGAAGAAATTCGCGGTACGTTTTAATATCAAAATTACCAACATTCTCAAGGCCGTATAAAAAAAATAAGTGGAGATGGGGGCAACAGTCATTTTGCTTGATTTCTCGTCTCCCCCCCCCCTTCCCACGACCCCCCCCCCCCCCCTTCATTACACAACAACAACAACAACAACAACAACAACAGAAAAGAGACAACAGAAAAAAAAAGAGAAAACAGGGGGAAAGGCGTAATAAAAAGAAAAAGAAAAAAAAAAAAGAAAAGAAAATGACGTAACAGTGCAAAAAAGGTTAGAGGCCGTACTGGCAAACACGGCCTGCAGAAAGGCCAACCACCATAGCTTCCATCCTGGACAGTAATTACAGTGTAACAACCTAGTTACCGGATCACCACAGCTTAGCTGGCATGTTACAACCTGGAACAAGAGAGAAAAATGCACAGTCTTTCCTCGAACTCACACAGGTGAGAGGGCCACACGTGCTACATATATAAATGATTATAATAATAATAATAATGATAATAGTAATAATAATGATGATGATGATGACAAGAATAGTAGTAATGATAATCATCATCATCATCATCATCATCATCATCATCATAACAACCATCATTATCATAACCATCATCAGCATCTTCATCATGATCTTCATCATCATAAGAAGAAAAGTGAGAAAAATGCAGCGTGAAGGAGAGAGAGAGAGAGAGAGAGAGAGAGAGAGAGAGAGAGAGGAGAGAGAGAGAGAAGAGAGAGAGAGAGAGAGAGAACAGCATCGACTTTCAAGACATCGGAGATACAGTTTATACTTGAAGACCTCCAGCATCCAGACTTTTTCTTTTCTTTCTTTCTTCTTATTTTACTCCCTTTCTTTCTTTCTTTTCTCTTCTTTCTTCTTTCAACCCTTTCTTTCTTTCTTCTTTCGATATTTCAGATTAAGGCTCATCCCCCAACATGGTAAACTAACCAATTACTGAACTCAACCAGTTCTTTTGTTTCCTTCTTTTCTTTCTTTTTAAAAAAAAACGCCTTAGCACCAGAATCGTCGTGGGTCACCCCCAAATGACCAAACACAGTGACACCCTCCACTACCCCACCCCCACCCCACTATCAAGAACAGACCACCACGCCACACACAGAATCCACCATGACACTGACAATCCCACCCACTTTCACCTTCGCCACCCCGTTTCGTTCGTTCCACCCCTCACTCACGACACTGCCTGTCGCGCCAATCCATCGGCGACCGGTTCGGTACGGGTGGGTAGGCTTTCTGTGTCTCTGGCTGTGACATAACCTTGCTCTCTCTGACGAGTCAGATTGTCACCTAGGCAGAAAGAAGAATTAGCACCTCGGCCCGCGAAGTGACTGCTTTGGCTCGCCAAGCTCGAAAAAAGAAAAGAAGAAAGAACAGACCACCATACCCACCCACCTACCTACCTACCTACCCGTCAACCACCACTACCACTACCACGACCATGGCACGACAATCGTCGGTCTGGTTCGGCTTTGCCACCCCGTGGACGGACACACCCGTGCCAGCGTTTCACGGGTGGTTGGGCCAGTAGTCGTAGTATTAGTAGTGGTAGTAGCAGTACTAACTAGTAGCAGTAGTCGTACAAGCAAAGGCGGGGTAGGTGTGTGCGGGCTTGTGTGAAGAGGAGGCGGAGTAATAAAGGGACTTAAATGTACAGGGGTTGGACTCTGGCGGGCCAGAGAGGCAGGACGTGGTGATTGTGGAGACTTGTGTTTTGGGCGGTGGGTGGGAAGGGAGAGAGGGACGGGGTGGCGTTGGCGGTGGTGGTGGGGGTGGGGTGAGGGCAGTAGTAGTAGTGGTGGTGGTAGTCGTCGTAGTCGTGTGTGGGGTGTGTGTGTGTGTGTGTGTGTGTGGGGGGGGGGGGGGGGGGGGGTGCTGCCTGCCACTCGATTTGCTTGGGCTGTCTCTCTCTCTCTCTCTCTCTCTCTCGTCACACACTGGCTACTACTACACCTTACCTCACCGTAGCCTGGGGGCATGCTGGCCAACATCTACCCACACAGGGCTTAGGTCACCGACCGTCTCGGCCACACTCCACCGATCCCAAGCGGAAATAAGCAAGTCTGAGCCACGAGGGTGGGTGGGGTAAGGGTGGAGAGGTGGGGTGGGGTGGAGGCGTTAGGTTGGCGGTGGTGATGGTGGTGGTGGTGGTGGTGGAGGCAATGGCGACGGACCGACCGACCAGGCAAGGCATCAGGGGCAGGGGACCTGGGAGGAAGGGGGGGGGGGGGCATGCAAACTGGGTCTGCTAGATGACTGCAAGTCTTCCTCGGGGACTGCCTTTAACCCGCGACCTGGGTCACCCACACTAACCCCCACCCCCACGCCATTCCACCTCCTCCTCCTCCTCCCCTTCCCCTTCACCCCACCCTCACCTCCAGCCCTCCACTCCCAACCCCCCCTCCCCCCCCTTCCCCATCTTCTCTTCCCGCCCAGGCCCAATGCCCGACGACAGGGCGAGGAGATCTCAGCCCCCGATAAGATGCAGACCCGGCGGATTACCGCCCCTTGTCTGCTTGTCACAAGTTGTCGCTGGCGGCGGGGCAGTGCACCGTGACGACATTGTTCTCCGCCGGGTCAGACGCGTCGCCATCTTGGACACGGGCGACCCGACGCCGCCAGAGAGCGGGGCTGAAAATTAAAACATAAAGTTTGCTTGTCAGGCCGCCTGCTCGTCAAGCGAGCCTCCCGCCATGCATGGAAAGAGAGAGAGAGAGAGAGAGAGAGAGAGAGAGGGTGGGGAAGAGGGGAGGTAACCCTTGCTCCTGCCCCTGCCCCCCCCCCCCCCTCTGCTTCTGCCCCGGGGTCCTTGGGAGATTGGTGCTAATGAGCTGCCCTGCCCTGCCCGCGTCGTCAACAAAGGACCTCCGTCACTCCCTCCCTCCCTCCCTCGTTCACTCATTCACTCACGGGAGACCTCACCGAGGCTCGTGGCTGCTACAGCTAGACTAGCTACATGTGGCCAACAACACACCACCCCACCAACCCACCCCCACTCACATACTAACACCCTCCCCCCCTCACCCACCACACACACTTCATACCCCTCACCCACCTACCCACCCACCCCTGGTCCTAACCTGACCTCCTGTTCCTCCTCCTGCTCCTGCTCTCTTGTAGGCCTTGGAGATGTGGGTGGTGGTACCTCCACCACTCCCCCCCCCCCCCGCCCCCCCCCCCCCCCCCCGCCCCCCCCACACACACACAAAGAAAAGAGCAGTCGGAGAGTTGTGGTATGTTTGACATTCGCAAAGGTCTCCCTAGTGGTGTCCTGACAGAACAGGGATTCACGTATGTCGATCGTCAGAGAGAGAGAGAGAGAGAGAGAGAGAGAGAGATTCGGATAATTTAATCATGCATAGGCCATTGCCCCTCATGATGGGGTACACATTTCCAGTTTAAAAAAACTTTACAAAACTTTGCATCTTTCTTAGAAACTGTACACACAGTCATATATATATGCACACATATTTCAAGATATTAAGACATAGATGGAGATCGTAATTTAAACGCTTTGTACAAGAATATTGATACATCTCTGACAGTGTTTTCATTTTTAGACGCCAACAGTACAGTCAATCGAAACTGGCTGGGATGCGTATAAAATTTTAAAGGTATATATTGTTTTCGTAAATAATTTAATGTAGGACAGCACAAAAGACAATGAATTTCATCTTCTTTGGGAATTTAATTCTACACAACGGACAAATCAAATCTGTTTATGTATGTGATCGATAACGATAGTAGTGACACGCAATTGCAGACACACCAAACCTAAATCTTGTCAATCTAAATTTCAAGTGCCTATCTAATTTTAACTACAAATAGGTTTTATCATCATTTACAGTACAAAACGTTCTATATGTTTGACACCGTTCACTGTTACTTGCATGGAAGTCCCATTCTTGCCACCTACACAGTTTCAATTTGTCTTTTATAAAAGCAAGGACATGCCACCGAGTTTTTCCACTACCGAAATTTCCGGTCAGGCCTGGCGCGATATGGAAAGAGGGATTGTGCTGAAACTGAAAGTGAGAAGATCAACCTCGAGCAGATTGCCATACGCTTACAACGTGGAGCTAGTGTGTGTAGGTGGGGATGTTGTTGTAGGACTGATTCGTCGTTGAACTTGATTGTGAGAGTTATACACGGTAGGGGCACACACACACACACACACACACACACACACACACACACAGAGAGAGAGAGAGAGAGAGAGAGAGAGAGAGAGAGAAGAGAGAGAGAGAGAGAGAGAGAGAGAGGAGAGAGAGAACAATTCGAAGAAAGAGCAGAATTAATTCTCCCATAGAAGTTAACTGTTTCATTCTTATTCCATGATTAGAGGTGGTCTATTGCATGGGGGTAGTTGGGAGGATGGTCGGGGTGTTGTTGCTGAAGGGATCGAGTTTTCGTGCTTTTATTATAATTGCACTTTTATTTAAAGTTCACGTCGATTTTACAGCGGTTTGTACATGAATGTTTTCATATTTCAATCATTGTGATTTTTCAGGTAGAGTGCGGAGTGTGAAATGCTTTCGGCATTTGGAGAGAAGAGAGAGAGAGAGAGAGAGAGAGAGAGAGAGAGAGAGAGGGAGAGTTTGTTTAATATAACCATTGAAAATGATGATGACAAGCACTAAAAGAAATAGGCTTTAACAACTTAAGAAGACATCTACAAAACAGATAAGTATGTGTAAAAAAAACAGCAAACAAACAATAAAGGGTAATGCTGTGGATATGTTCCGGTAGTGTGTGGCGAATGGTGCGTTCAACGGTGCATTTGAGCGCGCTTGTGTGTGTGTGTGTGTGTGTGTGTGTGTGTGTGTGTGTGTGCGTGTGTGCGTGTGTCTGTGTGTCTGTGTGTTTGTGTGTGATGCACAGAGAGAGAGAGAGAGAGAGAGAGAGAGAGAGAGAGAGAGAGAGGGAGTCACTAAGGCCCCCAACAAACCCCCCTCCCACACACACACACTCAAACACATCCCACAACACAACTAGAGACACCACTACCACCCTGCCCAAGTCCTTCTCCCAAGCCCCCCCCCCCCCTCACCCCTACCCCCTTCCTCATAACCCCCCCCCCCTCACCAACCACCACCACCACATCCCATCCTCAACCCCCATCCCCACCCCCATCTTCACCCCTCCCCCTCCTATGCCTAACAGCCACAACCAAAAAGACGCTCAAGTCAGGAAAAAACCTCCAAGACGACAAGAGTGACGATCTAGCAGCAGAAGGCGGGCGAAAAGAACGAGCAGCGAGTTTCGACATGCCTCACAGGGACAGCTCTTTTGACAAGGAGGAGGAAAAGTTAGTAATACAGAGAGAGAGAGAGAGAGAGAGAGAGAGGGAGGGAGATACAACGGAAGATGGAATAGAGGCGTGGGGTGGGTGTGGAGGGGGGTGGGTGATTTGCTCTTTTCGTGGGCCGGCAGAAGGCTGATGCGGGATGTCACCCTCCCTCCCTCCCTCCCCTCCCCACCCCTTCCCCTATTCTCTCCCTGTCTTTCCCCTTTCAGCCTCCCCTTCCATCCCACCCACCCCTCTTCCCCCTCAACATACACACCCTTAACAACCCCCTCCCTCTTTCTGCTTCACCTTCGCACAAAGTTGTTGTCCGTGGGGCGCCCCAGTGAGAACTGTTTGATCTTGTTGGGGGTGGGGGTGGGGGAGGGGGACGGGGGGGGGGGGGGGGGGGGACGTCTGTTCAGTTTGGGGAAGGGGTGTGGTGGGTAAAGGGGAGAGGTGGAGGTGGTGGTTGTGATTTGCCGCCCTTGGTAATGGGTACTTCGGCTTCGCCTTGATCTAAGATCTGATGCGCTTGTTATCAACGTGTAGTTCTTCACCTCTTTCGCCTTTTTTTTTTCTTTCCAACTTTTGGCTCGCCCCCCTTTTCCTGCCTCTCATCCCTATTATCCGACCCCCCCCTCCCCCCCCCCCCCCCCCCCCCCCCCCCCCCCCCCCCCCCCCCACCCGGCACCACCCCTCAATCCTCCGCCGAATGTCTTTTAAGAAATCACGTTAAACACAGACATGCACGCTCACGTGCTAGATGCACACATATCAAACAGAGAGAAAGAGAGAGAGAGAGAGAGAGAGAGA
>CM031598.1:57665475-57675475 GCA_018398815.1 Conus ventricosus | reverse complement strand
CTAAAAATGTTCATAGAACGAACCATCAATGCATATGGAATCAAACAAAAAAAAACATTCTCTTTTTCCTGAACTTCACAAAATCATTTATCAAAAACATCATTAACTAACCGGGTATATAAATAGATTTAACTTTACTGGCCAGGTGATCTTAATATTCACGAATCACTGTCTTTCTTTTCTTATTTTTTTCTTTTCACTGTCACTTTCACAAGCAGGGACACAACTGTGGCACTGGTATTGGTCTGCTGGCACCTGGTCAGGTTAGACTGCTGGCCTGGCGTTGGTCTGTGGAACTGCTTGACGAAGTGACGCTGCCAGGTATGAGGTCGAACCCGGTTAAGGTGGAACAGGGGGACTATCAACATCGATCTGTTTCCTTTCTTCCTTCCTGCATTAACGCATGCACTCTCTCTCTCTCTTCTAGTCTGCTCTATCAATGGACAGGGTTGCTTTTCTTTTCTTTTTTCTTTTCTTTCTTTTCCTTTTCATTAGTTAGAAAACTCTCTCTCTCCACATCTCCCCCTAGTCCTTCCTCTGCAGACTATCTCATGCAAAATCTCTCAACTTGGTTCTCTTCTCTCCTCCCTCATCTCTCTGCTTCTCTTCGTCAGAGCTTACACAGAACTTCTTCCTCTCTCTCTGTCTCTCTCCGTTCTTCTCCTCTCTCTCACTCACACATTACTTTTTCCCTCCTATGGCCCAAGGGCGAGTACCATTGGTCAGTATTTTTACCCCCTCGTACCCGAAGTTATCTCCCTCTAATTCCATTGGCTATTCAAATCATGACAGTCCGCCTACACGCTTACTCTCTGTGGTGGTCAATTTGGTCATTTTAATTGATTAGCTTGATTTCCCCCCCACACCACTACCTTCCCCCCCCCCCCCCCCCCCCTTTCCGGGCTACGTCGTAAATTGGCTAGATCAGTCTGATCCAGGCGTCGAAAACCCCTCTGCCCAGACACCGAGGCGTCAGTCAGCTACTTAGTCTGTCTGGGTGGACAGTAACGTCTCCGTAAGGATTAGGATTAGTCTACTCGCTGTGCCAAAAATTGGCTGGATGGTTTGAGCTGGGCGTCGAGACTCGTTTTGACCAAAACATCGAGGCGTCGGTCAGCTACTTAGTCTGTCTGGGTGGACAAAAACGTCTCCGTGGAGGATTAGGATTTTGGTTGTGTTATTTTGACCGTGACAATTTCCCCCTTGCAAAGACTATGCACCGCATTGTCTCAAAACAACGGTAAAAAAAAAGACAACAACCGAATTTGCTGACACACAGCTTACACGTGCAAAGTTTGAAAAATACTTTACAACCAACGGTTTATAAATTATAGAATAATATCATTAGTGAATACCACTCCCATGATTTCATTGACGTGCGCTTTTGCGTTATTTCAATCATTTTATAACGACCTCTGTGCGCACTTCTGCAATTCCCCCCCTGCGGATTTGCCATCTCCCCTTTTCAAAATTTCTTATGAAAAGCACAATTAATATGATCCGATCATGACATTACTGAGGAATCTCCATCCTCACTTATTGAAAATAATGCATCACCACACAAGCGACTGCATGCTCTAAGCATAACTAAAATTTACATAACAAATCTCACACAAAAATATAAACCCATAGCCAACTGGGAATGAACCATATCCAATCAACATAACTGTAATCAACACATATTATCAACAAAGCCCCGGATATGAGACTTCCTCTGAGTTGCAGTTGCTAGACTACACGGCTTAAATAGTCAGCTCCGACATTCTGTCGACCGGGAATGTACTGCACTCGGTACCTGTAGGGCTGAAATGCCATTGCCCAACGCAGAACTCTGTGTTTTTCAGCTGCCCCTCCTGCAGGAATTTGAGTGGTTGATGTTTCTGTCTCTATCACGAACTTTTTCCCCCATACAAGTTTTTGGGTGGAACTTCTGCACGGCCCACACGACAGCAAAAACACTCCTTCTCTACAGTTGCGTACCCTTCTTCACATTTTTGTCAACTTCCTGCTAGCATACCTCACAGGAAACTCGACCTCTTCATGCTCCTGCAACAATACTGCACCTACCCCACCGCCTGATGCATCTGCCCGCAACAAAAATGGTTTGGACATATCTGGTAGCTTCAAGATGGGACGGGAACCTAGTCTTTCCAACACCGTCTGCAGTGCTTGTCTGCAGCGTCTGGCCACTCGACCACTGCCGGTTTCCCTGCCTTGACCAAATCACTGAGAGGACTCGTGATTGCTGCGAAATTTGGAACAAACTCCCTATAGAACCCAATAAAACCTAGCAGACTCCTGACTTCTGTTTTGGTCTTGGTCTCTCTGAGTTCATCATCTTCTCCCCCTTTTCCCTCTTTCCGGCTGCTTTGTGTCGCCTCCGACAACAAAACCTAGGAATTCCAGGCTTGGAAAACCAACCTGGCACTTTGTTGGTCTGGCTGTGAGATTGGCTTGTCTCAACCTCTCTAAAATGCTCCTAGCTGCCTCATATGCTCCCCCCATGTCTCGGATGCTATCAGAATGTCATCCATGAAATTCACAACGCCTTCCAATCCCGTCAATAACTTCCTCATCATCCGAGAGGGAAGACTGCAGGGGTTGACCATCCCGAAAGGAAGTACTCGCCACTGGTATAGCCCCATAGGAGTGGAGAATGCTGTGACTTCCTTGAGTCCTCACTCAAGGCTATTTGCCAGTAACCTTGCTCAGATCTATCCTGGTGAAATACTGGCTCTTGCTTGTGGCGATCTGAGCGAACAGGTCTTCCATGTTCGGTATGACCTCTGCATCGACCTTGGTGACACTGTTCAGACGTCTATAGTCAACACAGATCGATGCTCACCTGACTTTTTCCTCAATAAGACGACGGGTGCACTATACGATGGGTTTGGACGGTTCAATCACCCCCAAAGGGCCAACATCTTTTCTACCTCCTCCTCGATCACTTGCTTTGGGGGCATATGGGATCGGGGTAGGCTTTCACATGTACGGGTTTTTGCGATGGGAAACTCCACCGTACATGTCTCTAGAGTTGTCCTGCCTGGTTTATCAGTCAGGTACGCCCTATACTGTTTAGGAGCCCCCTAACTTCCTCCTGTCTCCTACTGTCTAGCCCCTTTATACAGTGACACATCTGTATGGGCTCTTCTCCTGGAAATCAGGCAACAAAATCTCCCCCTTCTTCTGCTGGGGTCTCCTTCGCCTCCATCAATGATTGCTGCTGCGCCTATGTGCTGAGTCTCACGCTGAATATATTTGCGGAGCAAATTTGCATGGAAAAGTTTTGATTTCCCATTCACATCGATTCGGTAGTCCTGATCTACCTTTTCAATGATGGTGAATGGTCCCTTCAATGCAGCTTGTTGTGATCCGTGGGAAGCAGTAACAGGACTTGATCTCCCACCTTGAGGAATTGCTTCCTCATTTCCTGTCATATGCTTCTTTTGGACGACCCTAGCCTCTGCAACTCTCCCTTGGACCTTACATGTCTCCCCTGGCTATTGCGTAGGTCCACCACATACTGATAATGGTTTTGACCTCTTCTGACTCCGTTCTCCGGACCACAGCTCTTTGAGAATGCACACTGGTCCCCGAACTGTCCGCCCATACAGCAGCTCAAATGGCGAAAAGCCTGTGCTTTCCTGAGGGGTTTCCCCGTAGGCGAACGTGCCGCTGGAATGTAGCGGTCCCAATCTGCTGGCCTTTCCTCACAGAGCTTCTTTAAGATGCCCTTCAGCACACCATTGAATCTCTCCACCAAGCCATTGCATTGTGGGTGGTATGGGGTAGTGAGAAGCTGTGTGATCCCTAGCAGCCTGTTGACCTCCCTCATCACGCCCGAGGTGAACTGGGACCCCCTGTCACTGAGAATTTTTTGCTGGCACACCACGCGAGAAAAGATGTCTACCAGCCCTTCAGCGACCTGTTGCGTATCTACGCCTTTCAATGCAAATGCTTCTGGGTATCTGGTCGCGTAGTCCACGAGCGTCAACACATACCCGTGCCCCCCTTTTGGACAGGGCGCGATTGGGCCGTTTAGGTCAACAGCCCCCTCCCGAATGGTGTGTCATTAAAGGGGGCTGTTTAAGAGGTGGGCCCTTTCCCCTTCACCCCCCTTGTGGTGACCTTTGACACACGTCACATGACATGCAGAAACGCTTGTTTTCTGCCATTGCCCCTGGCCAATGAAAATCATCGAAGATTCGGTCAGCTGTTTTGCTGGTGCCGAGATGACCTGCCATGAGCGACTCGTGACCCACTGACATGACGTGTCACGATAACCTGCTGGTACCTCTAACTGATGGTCACCTTACCCGTCTTCCCCCTTTGGGGAACACTCGGTACAACAGCCCGCCCTTTTACAAGAAATTCTGTCTCACCTCCTCTAACCCCCTGTTTCTCTCCACCTCTTGCCAACTCCCAAAAACTTCACGACGAAGGGTCTTGTTCCTGCGCTGCCCTAAACTCATCAGGCGAACATCTATGCCTGACTTCCTTGCTGGAACGACTAACGGTTTATCAACCTTTTCCTCCTTCTTGCTCCGTGTTTGAACTGCTGCCCTGTAGCAGTCAACAACTCAGGATTCCCCGGATCCCTCGCACCTGGAATATTTCCAATGATCAAATCATGAAGGGGTTTCTCCATCACCAGCGCAGACAACTCGCCTGAGAAGTAAGGGGTACGTACTTCTATCTTAGCAACTGGAAACTCCCTCACAGTGCCATCGATTAGAGTACAGGTCTGGATTGCCCTGTCAAATCCCCTTTCTCGACCAGCGTTGTTCGTACTACCCGCATGAACAACCAGTGTCTCGTAACACTTTCACCCTCTGCTGGCCAATCCACCCTTCTTCCACTGGTAACGAACCAATCAGCCTAGTGCCCCCCATCCCTGACACTGACTGCTGTCCAGTGCTAGCCATAGCTGCACTCCCCCCTCTTCAGATTGGATCCCTCTTGGTTCCACTGCAGGTCGTTTCCCTTGACGACCCTTATCCACCTCTTGCAAGGCTGCTGCCTTCTGGAACCCCATGCGACAATCCCCCGCCCCATGTCCCTTCTTGTGACAAAAAGAAAAACCCATTGTCCCCTTTTTCCTCCTTTCTGCCCCACCACTGGGTTTGCAGACTGTGCAGAAAACTCCCCCAGTCTCCTTGCCCCTCTTCTCCCTGTGCCTAGCACTGTTTCTCCTGCACCTTAGTGCCCAAACGTGCCTCTCATACACCTCTGCGAACTCCCAAAAACTCTCCTGCTGTCTCTGGCTGTCTCTCCTTCAATGTATGGTTAACTCAGGGCCGCAACCTGGGCAAAATCTGTTCTTTCATAACTAGCTCTTTCAATTCGCGAACTCCCTTCTTCGTACCGCTCAACTCTAACCATTTATCAAAATAGTGATCTAAACGTGCACCAAACTGCGTGTACGTTTCACCTGCTTGCAATCTAGCTGAACGAAATTTCTTTCTGAATCCTTCCTCTGTGAGGTCAAATCCCTTCATCAGTGATTCCTTCACAGCACCAAAATCAGATTGGGTGTCTGCTGGCAATGCAGTGTAAATCTGTAAAGCCTTACCCGTCAAAAGCGCTGACAAAATGACTGCCCCCTCTTTTGAAGGGGCCCAAACCCCGATGGTCGCAAACGTTTCGAAACGACTGATGTATGCATCAATCGAATCGGTTCCTTCAGAGAATTTGGGCAACTTTGGTCGGGGCGCATAACTGCGCACAGAGTCACTGGAAAGTGAACTACCCTCATCGGTGGTCTCCCTTTGTATTTTCACTCGTTCTAACTCTAATTTTAATTCTAATCTTTCTGTTTCCTGCGCTTCCTTTAGTCTTTCTGTTTCCTGCTTCATTCTTTCTGTTTCCTGCGCTTCCCTTATTCTTTCTGTTTCCTGCTTCATTCTTTCTGTTTCTGCGCTTCCTTATTCTTTCTGTTTCCTGCGCTTCCTGATTAGCCTGAATCCTTAAACCTTTCCTGCCTTGGCTTAAGGCTGTGTCAGGCTAATTGACATAGGCTAGAACACCAAGGCTACATCAAAAATGTTGTTATGCTCTGCATAGTTATGCGGGGATTGTCCCTTTAGTTGTGACAAGCTCCTAGCATAACTTATCAGTCTCTAAAATCCCCCGAATCGGAGTGTGGCTGCCCATGTGGCGGGGTTAATCAAAAACGGTCACACACGTAATGTTCTCATCCCAGCTGATGCATTTGTACCATAGGTTCAAGTACTTCGGCTGTTTGGATGATCCCTGGAGTCTTTTAGCCAGGGTACGACAACAACAACAACAAAAACAAAATTAACCTTTCTGTTTCTTCTTTTTCTACCCGCGAGCGGGTCTTTCGCGCGTTTTATCTCTTTCCATCTTTTGCTGGTTTTCAACGAATGCTCGCAACTCATTCCTGAGTAACCTAGATCACGAGCGACGCTCACAAGTTGTTCAATAGGGGTGTTCTTTTCTTCCGCCATTATATCTCTTTTTTTTTTTTTTTTTTTTTTTTTTTGAACAAGATTTTATAATACGACCCGCCAAACTGGTGGTTACCGACACGCGTGACCCTAATAGCACCCAAACCTATGAATGATAATATTAGCTTGGGACAACGTAGTTTTGTTTTTTATAAGACGCCCAGCGCCTGACCCAACTATGAGAGCGAAATTTTAGGCAATCTGTGCGAAATAAGTACTCTGGGGCTGAAATGCCAAGCCTAGTATTAACTATCTTGGAAGCAATGCCAAGCCTAGTATTTAACTATCTTGGGAACATACAGTAAGACAACCCCTTGTCTTAGGATTACAATACTTGAATCCCACCCAGCTTCCTCTCTGAGAAGTTGAACAATTATAATAAATGGGCCAGAATATCCTGGCAGGCTCGCCAATAAATTGTCAACCTCGGTGATGTTGATGGAGGAAGGACTAGCGCACAGCCCAAACACACTCACAGCTTGCTTACGATCTCATTCATATATCATGCATTCGTCACATCAAACCACTAGTAAAGTCTATAACTTTACTACACATGTTCATAGAACGAACCATCAATGCATATGGAATCAAACAAAATAAAACATTCTCTCTTTCCTGAACTTCACAAAATCATTTATCTAAAACATCATTAACTAACCCGGGATAAATAGATTTCTACTTTACCTGGCCAGGTGATCTTAACTATTCACGAATCACTGTCTTTTCTTTTCTTTTTTTTTCTTTTCACTGTCACTTTCACAAGCACGACACAACTGCTGGCACTGGTATTGGTCTGCTGGCACCTGGTCAGGTTAGACTGCTGGCACTGGCGTTGGTCTGTGGAACTGCTTGACGAAGTGACGCTGCCAGGTATGAGGTCGAACCCCGGTTAAGGTGGAACAGTGACTATCAAACATCGATCTGTTCTCCTTTCTTCCTTCCTGCATTAACGCATGCACTCTCTTCTCTCTCTTCTAGTCTGCTCTATCAATGGACATGGTTGCTTTTCTTTTCTTTTTTCTTTTCTTTCTTTTCCTCTTCATTAGTTAGCAACTCTCTCTCTCCACATCTCTCCCTAGTCCTTCCTCTGCAGACTATCTCATGCTAATCTCTCAACTTGGTTCTCTTCTCTCCTCCCCTCATCTCTCTGCTTCTCTCTCGTCAGAGCTTACACAGAACTTCTTCCTCTCTCTCTGTCTCTCTCCGTTCTTCCTCCTCTCTCTCACTCACACATTACTTTATTCCCTACCTATGTGTCCAAGGGCGAGTACCATTGGTCAGTATTTTTACCGCCTCGTACCCGAAGTTATCTCCCTCTAATTCCATTGGCTATTCAAATCATGACAGTCACGCCTACACGCCTTACTCTCTGTGGTGGTCAATTGGTCATTTAATTGATTAGCTTGATTTCACCCCCACCACACACTACCTTCCCCCCCCCCCCCCCCCCCCCCCTTTCCGGCTACGTCGTAAATTGGCTAGATCAGTCTGATCCAGGCGTCGAGACTCCTCTGACCAGACACCGAGGCGTCGGTCAGCTACTTAGTCTGTCTGGGTGGACAGTACCGTCTCCGTAGAGGATTAGGATTAGTCTACTCGCTGTGCCAAATTGGCTGGATGAGTTTGAGCCGGGCGTCGAGACTCGTTTTGACCAGACATCGAGGCGTCGGTCAGCTACTTAGTCTGTCTGGGTGGACAGAACGTCTCCATGGAGGATTAGGATTTTGGTTGTGTTTATTTTGACCGTGACACCACCGTTTGATTCCGGGATCCGCGCCAGGATTCCATGGGTTCATCTTTGGCCCACATTTCGTATTTCCGCCATGGTTCCCTTTAAGATCGGTCTGTCGTTTTTGCGTAAAGAAATTTTTTTTTAAATCGTGTGTTCGGCGTTGGATTTGGATCTGCGTCATGTTTCAACACCAAAGTGTATTGTTTCTGTTCTAGGGTCACATTTCATCTACTGGTGAAGTTTGATTTATATATATATATATAATATATATATAAATATATATATAATTTGTATATTATTTTTTTTGTTGGTATGGAATCCTGCTAGCAAACATTCAGATGGTTGCAGGTTAAAAGTGTTATTTCCTTGGTCTAATTGAAGATGAGATGAAAAAGGACCCCTACAGAGCATGCGCGCGCGCACACACAAATACACATACACACTCACAACGCACACATATACACTAACACGCACGCACGCACGCACGCACCCACGCACGCACGCACGCACGCACGCACGCACGCACGTGCGCGCGCGCGCGCACACACACACACACACACACACACAATTACACATTTAAACACACACACACACACACACACACACACACACACACACACACACACGTACACACACACACACACACACACACACACACACACACACACACACACACACACACACACACACACACACACACACACACGTGCGCGCGCGATCGTGCGCGAGTGAACACACACACACACACACACACACACACACACACACACACACACACACACACACACACACACACACACACACACACACACACACACGTCCGTGCGCGCGCGAACACACAGCGAGAGAGGAGAGAGAGAGAGAGAGAGAGAGAGAGAGAGAGAGAGAGAGAGAGAGAGAGAGAGAGAGAGAGAGAGAGAGAGAATGGAAAGAGAACAGCTACAAAAACCAACCAAAAAAAAAATAATAAAAACAAAAATGATACGCGACATACGGAAAAAATATCAACATGCAAAACGAATTAAACCTTCACCGAACATGTTGCCATGGCAGAAGAAGGGTATTTATTTGGGGAAGGAAGGAAGAGTTGGGGGCAGAAGTAGGAAAGGGAGTGGTGGGGAGAAAACGAGCTGTAAAATGCATGGTAAAAACTTGGACCTAAACAGAACAAACAATAACAAACACTATGTTCATTGTTTAGGTTTTCGTCAAACATGCGCGTGGCTGTGATAAAGTCACATGTAAAAGAAAATTCATAGCATCCTCTCGTCACACACACACACACACACACACACACACACACACACACACACACACACACACACACACACACACACACACACACACACACACACACACACACACACACACACACACACACACGCGCGCGCGCGCGCACGCACGCACGCACGCACGCACGCACGCACGCACGCACATGCACGCACATGCACGCGTCAGCGCGCGCGCGCACACACACACACTTACACACACACACACACACACACACACACACACACACACACACACACACACACACACACACATACACACACGCACGCACGCACGCACGCACGCACGCACGCACGCACGCACGCTCGCACGTACGCACGCACGCACGCACACACACACACACACACACACACACACACACACACACACACACACACACACACACACACACACACACACACATGCTCAGAGGATCTGTTCGTGTGTTCACGTTTTCGTTTACTTTGTTTGTTGTAATTTGTTTCCTTTTTCTGTGGCTTATCATCATTGTTGAGCCTATCATACCCAA